>OY757924.1:41220231-41312731 GCA_963585895.1 Sepioteuthis lessoniana
ATAATGCGTATCACATCAGCTGCTTTCTTCTTTGTAATAAAAACTTATTCGCCTTTAGCCAAGTAAGAAAGTCATGTTTTACTCGCTTTTCCCAACAGATATGTTTAGACATATCAAAGAAGTGATGAAGATGCAAATCGTTTTTGCACCATGAATTTAACAGATCAAACATTTTCGACAAGTTGCCATTGTTTGTGTGCCTTAAGATCGTGTGGCTGAACATTATTTTCTAGCAAGTTCGTCAGTGTTTTACATAAATGTTTAAATGTTATTCAAACGGGCATTTTGAATAGAATCCCTTCGTTATGGAAAACTCACAAAAACTAACAGAAAAGCTAGAAAATAATATAACAAAAATAAAACATCAGCAAAAATCAAAAAATAATACCCCAATAAAACTAAAATAAACTTTGCCCGTAAAGAAAATACAAATGTAGATTTTATTTATTTATTTCATTCATTTATCTTTTTCTACTTGTACAATTAAAAAATTTGAATACACACACACACACACACACACACACACACACACACATATATATATATATATATATATATATATATATATATATATATATATATACAATATTGCTGTTGGATGTACAGAGGACTCTTTTTTGTTGTGTGACAATGTTATGTAAAAAACACAATCAATTGATTTACAATGTTGTAAGATTTCTTCCTTAATCTATATATTCAGGAATTTTGAATTTCTTTTTTTTTTAATATATAAAAAAAATCATTTACGTCAAACGACTTTGCAATATTTTTTTTTCTTTCTTTTGGGGAGGGGCGAGAAGAGGACAGTCTTGTTCAATTCCGATACTTCAGAGTGTTTTTTCGTTTTTTTTTTGTTTTTTTTTTTTTGACAAATGTAAAGAAAAAATTGATTTGTACTGAATATAATTAACGAAAAGTTTGTACTCCGTGTATTCACTTGTCAGGATGTATTTCGGCCTTCAGATATTTTGTGAGTAGTTTTTCATTCTTTTCTTCTCTTTTTTGTATCTTGTTTTTCGTGAAAGTGAATGGCAAGACTTTTAAAAATCAGTTTTCCCCCTAAAACACAGCGTTTATTTTTTACAAACAAAAACACAGACAAGCACACACATACACACACGCACACACACACACACACACACACACAAACACACACACACACACAGAATCTCTCTCTCTCTCTCTCTCTCTCTCTCTCTCTCTCTCTGTCTTTTTCTCAAATGCAGTGTGTTGGAAGGAATACGTTTTAAAAGATAATGTTTTCATTTTACATTAGCAACAACAAAAAAATTTAAGTGAAATTTACTTAACTTAATAGAACAACGAATCCCTGAATATTTCTAAAATTTAAACGAACTCATGAACTGAACCAACATAAAAATAAATAAAGCAGTTAATTATGGGAAGTTTTTTTTTTTTCCTAACTTTAATAGATTACAAAACTGCTTGCTCGAGAGCGAACAATGGTACCAACTGTAAAATATATCGCTCATCGAGTAGGGGCTCATCGAGAAGCGATTTCTCAGAAGTGATTATATTGCTGCAACGAATCGTACAAAAATTACATTTCTAAACTGTAAAAAGAAAAAAAATGGATTAGTCCTCATACACATCATCATCATCATCATCATCATCATGTTGAGCCCCTAGCACGGATATCCCTGACCCTCTCTCGCCACTTCTCCCTATCGTTCATCGCCTCTGGCAGGTCTTCAGAGCTACATCCCGCATCATCACATAGCTGCTGTATGTATGTTCGAGCTGGTCGTCCTGTTTCTGTCCGGCCATATGTGGGGGTCCATAGGAGTACATCACTTATGAGCTCGTCCCTGCTTCTCCAGCAGTGTCCTGCATGTCTAGTTCCTCTAAATTGGATAGTTTTCGTGATTGGAGGCAGGTGGCCGTATAGTTGGTGCTTTGTGGTTTATTTGTTACTCTATAAACTGGAGGTATAAAATAATTGCAGCGCACTAATGCAGGGTATTAATCGAGGCTCTAAACAAACTATCTTAATTAAATAAATATCTCAAATTTAAAATAAATTCCTCGCTAAAGTCCGTTTATACAATAGTACTAACATTATCAGATAACGTTAAAATATAATTGTTAAATACTTTTCTTATTTGATGATACGTCTTCTGTGGTAACAATCAACATTTATCTCAGTCGTGTGTAAAATTTTAATTGACATCATAAAATTAAATAAAAAGACAAAAGTACATTGCACATTTTCTCGCCAAGGGAATTGAAAAAAATATAACAAACCATGAAACATAAAAGTTACGATTATACCAATTGTAATTGGTTATCTTGGTACAGTCGCCGAAGAATTGGTACAGGGACTAGAAGATTAGGAAATAAAAGGACGTGTGGAGACCATTCAAATTTCAGCACTCTTAAGATCGGTCATAATACTGAGAACCCTCCTGGAGATTTGAGATTTGCTACCCCTCAAACTCCAGTGAGAAACAACCAGTTAACGCGTAAAAAAACTCGAAAAGGACTACTACTACTACTACTAATAATAATAATAATAATGACTTGAGAAGAGATTTACTGTTATTCAAACTCCTGTGAAAAATCATCAGCTAAAACTGATGTGAAAAACTCTCAAGGAGTAAATAATAATAATAATAATAATAATAATAATAATAATAATAATAATAATAATAATAATAATATGACTTGGAAGTTGGCGGACGCGTAGAGTCTATCCAAATTACAGCATTGCTGAGAACGGCCAGAATCCTGAGACGAGTCCTGGAGACTTGAAGAGACTTACTGTCACACAAACTCCAGTAAAAAACCATCAGCTGACACTGATGTGAAAAACTCTATAGGAGTAAATAATAATAATAATAATAATAATAATAATAATAATAATAATAATAATAATAATGATAATAATAATAATACTTGTGTGTAATTTGGCCATGCAAACGAGTGGTATATGCAAAACCTGGAATCTGTCTGGGAGAATGAGACACACAAACTTGTCTGGGATTTTCAGATACAAACACGTCCCCTAATCTTGACCAGACCACCAGACCAAGTGATCGCAAAAAAAAAAAAAAAAAAAAAAGATAACCTGCCAAATAGTGGATTTTGCCGTCTAGGCAGACCACTGAATAAAATTAAAAGAAAGAGAAAAGAGATATAAATACCTACACCTTGCTAGAGAACTAAAAAGAACAATGGGACTTGAAAGTGATAGTGATAACAGTTGTAATTGGTGCATTTGGAACAATCCCTTTATATTTGATTCGGGACTGGAAGACTAGGTATTAGGAGGATAATTGGAAGCCATCTAAACGACAGCGTTATTAAGATCAGCTAGAATACTGAGAAGATTTGAGGAGACTTGCTGTAGCTCGAACCCCAATGAAACACCATCAACTAACGCTAAGTAAAATACTAATTATAATTATTAAGATTTTACTTGTCTGTCATCTATTGACAAGCAAGTTGCCTGATGTAGAGCAAACAAAATTTTTGTACTCGCTTATAAGGAGGCGTTCGTAGTATAATGGTTACCGTCAGAAGAACAGGCCTGTTTACATTTTTACATTCTGCTATTAAACTCAGTAAAGGTAAGAATCCAACTATTTTCTCTTCAGCTATGCGTAAATAGAACAGACTGGTTTCTTTCGTCTAGGTATTGCAACTGGTCTAGGAAAAGAAACCATCTGTACTCAAAGGTATTAAACTCCAATTAAAAATGGACTTTGAGTTTCATTTTGTGGTGGGATTGGTAAATATGTGCATTTGCTTATTTCTAAGTCATGGAAAATGTTAGGAAAGTAAGTTATTCTTAGTAATCGAATAAAAGGAAAGATTCAAGTGAAGAGATTTCTAACAATTAGCAAGAAATTGATATAATTCAGCAAGTTTTAAATAAAGTAACTATTCTTATCATAAAAGTACACTTGATGCTAGAAGGTATTTAACCCCGATCCAACGGTATTGGAATGTGACATAAGGTAGGATTAAATGGAAGTGCCTTGCAGGAAGCATAACTCCTGAGGGAGTAAAAATTGCTAATGTTCTATTGGCATTCTCCTTGACAGGTGCCTTAGCCGTGGAACTATAAATCCAAACAGCGAGGTGAGTAGCCAGAAAGAAAGGCAGCCACCAGCACTTTGACCGGTTGAAAATTCAGGACCTCTCTTTATGCAGAAATCCGATACCATATAAGCCTATCAAGTTAATTTTTTTTTAGTTAATTTAAAGTATTTACAAGATTTAACATTTGAAATAATCAACAATTCAGGAAAAAAATGGAATTTATTACTTTGTTTCATTAGAAACCTTTCTTTTAAAGTTCCCTACTTGACAGGTGTGCAGGTTTGGAATTCACCTGCAAATCAGATTGAAAAGCATATTCTGTAGTCTTTGCATGCCAGTACATTAAATAAAACACCTGTTAAAAAGTTAACTTGTTGTAATGTAACATAATTAACTTGCTTTTGAGAATACGATATTTGTAATATTTTCCACTGCTCTCTGGTTTGTGTTAGAAAGAAAAATTAGATTATTGTCATTTTCTCAGTGAACAGATTGAGTATTGTGAAGACCAATTTTGACTCCGTATATCAAAAGGTCAAAATCATGTATCAATTTCGAAACTGGCTTGAGTTAACAGTTATAGGCTGACAATATTGAAATATTGTTTCAAGTTAATAAGTGTTGAGGAAATGACCCTTGAACTTCCGTTGAACAATAGCTGATTTGGGATGCATTTTAAGTGTGGTAATAGATTTTGATTATAAGGTAATATACATATAACAATACTCTTTGTCTTCACGGGTTCAGTTGGCATTTGGGCTGCGGAGAGAACAAATTCTCCTGTAATGAAAGAGGCAAACACACAAGCAATTATAGCAGTCAGCCGACAGAGAAGAACATCATACCTGCGCAAGCATCTGTGAATGAGTCCAACCTTTCATAAAGTTTCTAAAGTTGATTTAAGACCGACACATATGTATAAATTTCGGACGCTGTACCTAGTTATGTAAAACTATTGTTGCCACATAATAGTTGATTATATTTCACTTGATATACTGTTATTAAATGTTATATTTAATCTCTATCATAGTTCTTCTGAAGAAGCGATCGCTTATCCGTTCTGAATATTCATAATTAGAGGAGATTTGTACGGTTTATCGATATAGGAATCACCAGTTTCCTTGGTCTATAAGAATCACAACACTTTTTGAATATCAAGCTAGAAGATCGACCAATAAAACTATGCTTTGAATGAGTTTCGAATTGTAAACGCCCCACAATTCCGACGGCTGTATAGAGGGAGTGCTTTTTAACATGAGGTTCGTATTGAGCTGTACGTCGATCAAAAATACGATGTGTTTTGGGTGGAGATGGTTGCGTTAATACACCATCATAATACAGGATACAGCGGAAATTCCTTACACATTTTAAACTGTAATCTTTGTGGTGCAAATGAGCTTAGACACGTAGTAATACTTTCTAAACCAAAGCAATGTCATACAGAGTTTCTTAATATACATGAGACCCATATGAGTTGGAATAACTCTACTTTTATTTTTTTTGCTTCAGATTTGAAAATAGTATACCATAAAACCTATTAATCCTCCATGATAATGAATTGGACAAGATAGGAGAATATTTGGCACCACAACTTATTTAGAGAGAAAATCATTCAAAACTGCGCAAGAAAAATTTCGCAGGAAGTTTAACTTTAAAAAAGTATCACCAGAAAGCCAATTTTATCTTTGGCACAGAGATCCAAGCCACTAGGTCAGTAGACAACCTCAACAAGAAGGATCAAAATCCCAGATCTGGCAGGAAGTTGACGTTAAAATGTCCTGATAATGTGGATGCCGAGAGAGATTCTGTCGGAGGGAGTCTGAAAAAGTTCCTTCGAAGATGTTCCCAAGAACTTGGTCTTTCACGGGCATCGTTGTAAAAAATCTTGAAAACAGAATCCAGATTAAGCAAAAATGTTTACTGATGGGCTAGAGGTCGAAAAAAAGATTGAATACGACCCTGTCTTCCTTGATGATGACTGCTTCAGTGACAAAGCACACTTCGTGTTAATAGCTCTAACTATATCTACTGGTCCACAGAAACCAAAGACGAGATGCTTTTGAGACTCATTCACTCTATGAAATGTACGACCTTGGTAGCCATCTCAAAACATATTATAAATGGACCGTTTTGGTTTGAAAACGAAGACGAGGAAGCAATTACTGTCACAAAAGAGCATTGCAGTGATGTGCTGAACAAGTTCTGGGGGGCACTTGGAATACGTCGTGATGTGAATCGAGATGTGCAATGGTTCAAACAAGATGGGGAAGTTCCACATACAGCCAAAATTATAATAGAGTGTCTTGACCATCCATTCCCTTATCGGCTGATCTGGATTCACCATGAACCCGAGTGGTTTCCGCATTCACTCGAACTGAAGCTCCCACATTTTTATCACAGATGCTTCTGGAAGGACGCGTAATAGAACAAACAACAATCCATTTGTGAACTCAAAGTGACTATCAATGAGAAGATTCATGCTATACCAAAAAAAAAGAAAAAGACTGTGTCAGGGTAATAGACAACCTCGTTTGACGAATTCAAGGGTGTCATCAGCGCAATGATTGTCATTTGGAACACGTCCTGTAAAAAAATGCATTCTTTGAGCTTGAGACATCAAATCAATATTTTTTAAAAATTTTATTTATATCAGCTTCCAGGATATGCAATCTTTTTTTTGATTTTCTGGTCTCAGTAATAAATTATCATTATATTTATGGGTTGCATCTATTTTGAGACTTCTTCTATCATTTACTTCAGATGTGAGCAGTTATGATTATGGCTTGGACTGGTGCATTCTATGGGTTTGCTATTGAAACGTGTTTTAAGAGTAGTTGATCAGTATTTGATTCACAGATACCTTTGCGTGCTGATTTCACTCTACATTGAAATGAGATATTTCAGATAGAAAATCAATACTGATATTTCGGAAATTTTATCCGGTATAGCATCACTTCTTAAACTGGTGCATACCATTCATTTGTTTTGCAAACGTTTTGGGAATGCTGAATCTGTAATTGCTAACCAGAGAGTGTTTTTCTCAATGATTATTTTCCATGTTATATTTGAATGATGCTGTTCCTGATAGAATTTTTGAACTAGAGAAGTATCGATTTTTAATCTGAATTAGCAACATTCTCATGTATCATGAAATCTGTGTGAAAACTCTTTGTATAACAATTACGGATTTAGTACTACTAAAAATCAACCCCCCCTAAAAAAAAACCAAATTTTCGACTGGTTCCAAGTCATAATCTTTTCTATTGTATCTGAAAAAATAATATGAGGATATTAGTTTGATGGAGATACCATTTCCACATTCCTAAGTCGCTTTGAACCACGTAAGTGACAACTTAAGATATCTGAGGAACTTCTGTCGCACGCGGTGGTATAAAGAAAGAATAATATAATGTTTATTATATTGAAGCCAGGTAGAGCAGCACAATTAGTCACATATTTTTACCTAAGAGTAAAAGCAAGAATTCTCTGAATATGGAGGTAAGTGGTTAATCTCATTTTATTTGTTTTGATGAAAAAAAGGAAAAATGATGATCATTTAAAAACCGGAAACAATGCTAAAGAAAATCTTTTGAGAGAATTTTATTCAAACCTCATCTATCTAAAACCAATCGTTGCTGTTTAATATTCATGCAGATTGAAATAATTCGTGTACAAAGATTTGTACGGTGGGTAAACCTCCACACGAGCGAATCAATACATAGATTTTTACTGTGGTTCGAAGTGGAATAAAAGAGAACAGTTTAGCAAAAGAAAATGAAGTAGAACCCCAAAGGGTGAGGTGGAGTGTAAAAGAGATATATTGTAAGTTTCCCTTTAATTGACACCTTTGCAAACAGAAGTGGACACTCTTTTCGACGTCGCTATTAATCCATCCACAAATGGCGGTTATAGAAGATCTTGAGAAAAGAACTTGCGTTTTTCTTTGATGTTTTAGTTTATGTGACTGCAGCTTTGATGATTTTTCCTTCTTTCCACCACAATACTTCCCGAAAAACTACCTTATTTTATCGGCATTGCCTATTAATCAGACATGAACTGGCAGTTACAGCTAAGTATATATATATATATATATATATATATATATATATATATATATATATATATATATATATATATATATATATATATAAAATACATTTTTCACGTATTTTATCTCCTTTTATAATTATACACAGACACAAATACATATATATATATATATATATATATATATATATATATATATATATATATATATATATATATATATATATATATATATATAAGAAAGAGGAGAAACAAGAATATATTTCAAACGTATAATGATTTAAAAAATAACACGGTATTTTCTTTTCTGGTATCTTATGTATGTATGTATGTATGTATGTATGTATGTATGTATGTATGTATGTATGTAAAAATTTTTTGAATATATGTCAAATGAAGGGGATAATAGTCTATATACCTTCTGAAATTGCTTATATATGTATGTGTGTGCGCGCTAGTGTAAATTATACATATATCTATCTATCTATCTATATCTATATCTATATATATATATATATATATATATATATATATATATATATATAGAGAGAGAGAGAGAGAGAGAGAGAGAGAGAAGGAAAGTGAGAATTTATATCCATATACATTATGAATCTTAAACCGTCGGAGTTATATATATATATATATATATATATATATATATATATATATATATATACATATATATATATATATATATATATATATATATATATATATATATATATATATATACATATATATATATATATATATATATATATATATATATATAATATATATATATATATATATATATATATATATATATATATATATCAGCTTCACCCGTGAAATTACTCGGAATACGCATATAGTAATATGAAGGCAAATGTCCAATACCAAAATGTGGTAATTTTTTTGGGTTTATCTATACCCAACCAAAATAAATGAATATAACAGGATAATACGAAAGAAAAGAAATTAAATCTTCAACGTAAAATTTGATTATTTGGCGTTGTGAATTAACCAACTTATTTTTATAGTTATATGTATGATTCTTGATTTTATCGATAAGTACGAAACTACTAAGATGAGTAGTTTGGTGTAAAATAATACTAAGTTTGGTTTGGTTTGTTGGGTTTTATGGCATATCAAACTTTGTAGGTTATTTAACGCCAAATCCATTTTTATGTAAATAATCTGTTCTATTTAAAACAATTCAGTTTAGCATAAGTACACATTTTAATCGTCAAAAACATTTCCATTTCTAACTATTCAAGCAGTTGTATGTAACAATTCGGTTAAGTGTAAATACAGTTTTAATGTCGAAAAACAGTTCTATTTCAAATAATTTAGTTAAGCATAAGCACGCAGTTTAAATGTAAGTACGGTTTAATTGTAAAAGTCATTTCTATTTCAAACTATTGTCTTACTCAAACAATTCATTTTAGCATAAGTATGCTAATAATTCTATTTAACCCATAGATAGGACCCTTATCAGGTGCTACCACTCCGGGCCAGAGTGGACCTGGGAGCAATGGCAATGAAGGGGTACACCGCATTCCCCATAGCTCCAGCATTGCTGGAACCTCACCATCAGATTGTTTAGTGTCATATTCAGGACAATCGTTTGGGGGGGGTCTTACCCCTCTGCAGAGGTGCAGTCAGTGTATTCTACAGCCCCAGCTGAATGGGCAAAAATAATGCCAAGTTAATTTTTTTTTTTAAATGTTAGATCTACTTCTTCATACAGAGAAATAATGAGACATTTCCATTGAGTATTTCTTTTATATGGGATTATTTGTTCTACATTGATCTCTTAATTTGGATTTTGAATTACATGGATATTGAAGAAAGAAAATCCTAAAATAGCATCGTTCCCACCATCGGCTGACTTGGCGATAGATAATATATATATATATATATATATATATATATATATATATATATATATATATATATATTGGGGGGTGTTGATATATAAGTAGAGTTAGATATAGAGAGAAAGACACTGATAGATATATTGATATGCTGATACTGTAAGGGTGAGCTGGAGAGAAAGACAAAGAGAGAGGGTTGGTTGGTTGGTTGGTTTATGGCACATCACTTCATGTAGTATATTTGATGATAAATCAATATACATATGTAATTTATTTTGGTTTGGTTTGGTTTCATGGCATATCAACCATTGTAGGTTATTCAATGCCAAATCCGGTTCATGCATGTATATCATATATAAATGATTTGTAAACATTAGTCTACAAAGTTAAATAGCACAATGTATAGCTATGTAGCTCTAACAATTCAATTAAACATCAGATATCCGTTTACACACAGTTAAATGATCAAACCCTTCTATTTAAACCAATTCAATTTAGCATAAGTCTTTTGGTTGCTCCCTGTTTAAATATCAAAACAGTTCTGTTTGGTCCCTGTCAGCTGCTACATCTTCGAATCAGAGTTAACCTGGAAGCGATAGCAATGAAGGCGTACGCCACATTCTCCAAAGCTCTTGCATTATTGGAGCCTCACCAATAGATTGCCTAACGTCATATACAGGACTCTCGTTGAGTTTTTATTCCTCTACAGGAATACAAACAGTGTATTCTGCAGCCATAGCCAACTGGACTTATATCATTTGTAAACGAAAAGTTTTTTGGTAATTTTTTAAAAAGAGCCAGAGCTCGTTTATTTTTACAGATTTAAATGGTTTCAATATTTGTTATTAGTTGTTTGCACAGTCAAATGCTTTCAGGTATTGCTCGAAACACTAATAGTTCTATTTGCGTATAGGTAAATAGTTTCATGTATTGGAAACACAGATAAATCTATTTGTTAAAGTTAAACGGTTTAAACAATGCTTTTTAGTATTAACAATTCAATTTGATTTCAATCTTTCAGTTGGTTACAGTTAAAGTTTTATTTCCCTCCAAACAGATACTACCATTACCAAACAGAGTTAACTTGGGGTTAAAGGAAATAAATGTGTACTCTTCATTCCACAGACATCAAGGACTGGAGCCTAGTTATCAGTTATATTTTGATGTCATATCCTGGACATTCACGGGTGGTGCGGTCTAATCGTCTCAAGAGATGCAGTCGGGGTATTTAACAGCCCCAGCCAAATGGGTTAAGAGAGAGAGAGAGAGAGAGAGAGAGAGAGGGAGGAAGGGAGGTGGGTGAAGAATACGAATTACTGCAATAAAGAGGTAATGGTATTCTGACGAATATTCCAAATGCTGTTACGTAGCTCTCAAATATATTGGTTTATGCCAATAGAAAAAAATCAATGAGAGAATTATTTCGAGTGTTTATCAAACTGCCAAGATTCGACTCGCTTTTCCTGTTGGTAAGAATCAATGTGTGACGATATTGTCAATAACTTCACACATTCTATGACCAAAATCTCAGAGTTGACGCATCGATCACAAACAGTGAATCGTCATCTCGAAAGAATGAATTATACGAATATACAAGCCCTACATTGCAAAGGAATATATTTGATACATGTAAGCTATATATATATATGTATGTGTGTGTGTGTGTGTGTGTGTGTGTGTGAGAGAGAGTTTTTCACATATGTGTTAGCTGATGGTTTTTCACTGCAGTTTGAGTGACAGCAAATCTCCTAAAGTCTCCAGGACTCGTCTCAGGATTCTGGCCGTTCTTAGCAATGCTGTCGTTTGGATGGTCTCTACCCGTCCGCCAACTTTCAAGACCTCCACGCCTATTAATAAACCTTTAGTAATTGTGCCTAAGGCACCAATCAAAATTGGCACAATCGTTATTTTAATGTTCCACAGCTTTTTCAATTCTCTTGCAAGGTCGAAGTACTTATCCTTTTTTTACTTTTCTTCAGATTTATTCTGTGGTCCGCCGGGACCGCAAAGTCGGCAATTTTACAGATTCTCTTTTTTTTTTTGCTGATTATTATGAGGTCCGGTCCTCTGGCCGGGATTAGTTGATCCGTTTGTATGTTAAAGTCCCAAAGGAGTTTATGCGAGTCATTTTCTACGACAGGTGCCGGGTTGTGCATATACCATTTGTTTGTATGGTCGAATTGAAATTTCCAGCACATTTCCCAGTGGATCACCTTGCCGACCCAGTCGTGTCTCGCCTTTTTCTCCTTCTGTGCTAATTTGCTACATTCGCTGATTATGTGATTGATCGTTTCGTCTCTCTCACCGCATGGCCTACATTTACTGTTTTGTTGCGTCTTATCTATTCTTGCTTCGATATGATTGGTATTATTATTATTATTATTATTATTATTATTATTATTATTATTATTATTATTATATAATAGCTCTATCCTATATATTGAGCACTCTCCACGTTATATTGCACCTGGTTCGACACAAACCCACAAAATGATTTAGTGACAACCAACACCCTTATGATATATATATATATATATATATATATATATATGTGTGTGTGTGTGTGTGTGTGTGTGTGTGTGTGTGTGTGTCTCAAAGATTTCTGTTATTCTTCCGACAAAAAAGTAGGTTGCTCCAATCTATTTTCTTTAACGTGGCTGGAGTCATATATATCATATTAATTTAAATAATTCAGGCCAGTTAGTTTGAGGGATATTTTATGAAACCAGAATGTTCAGCTATTAAAGTAATAATGCTCTTCATCTTATCTGTTGTTTGTTTATTCAGAAGTAAATAAAACCCCCGACTATTACAAAAGTGAAGCAATATGTAACACTGTCCAAGTGTTTTCATTCCCTAAATTTTTACCTGTCGTAGTATAAAGATCGACCATTCTTTCGAACAGTTCTCTTTTATTGTTTTTGATTTCCCCTTCTTCTCGTTTACTAGTCTGCTTTCGGTTCATAAGTTATTATCTTTCGAAAACGTTTATTGATG
This sequence comes from Sepioteuthis lessoniana, assembly GCA_963585895.1. Classification (NCBI taxonomy): domain Eukaryota; kingdom Metazoa; phylum Mollusca; class Cephalopoda; order Myopsida; family Loliginidae; genus Sepioteuthis; species Sepioteuthis lessoniana. The sequence continues at coordinate 41,233,200 of OY757924.1, forward strand.
TATTCAACAGATAACACTCGGTTCGTCTGCCACAACGATCAAGTGATTTATTTTTCTTAAAAAGAATGTTAGCTATAAAAAATGACCGAATCAGAACAAATATTCTCAGAACACATAACGTTTTGACATTCTAACTAGTCGTAAATATTTTTTACATCTATGTTTTTTTCCTAAACAAAGACACTTATTTTCAAAACTATTTAGTATGTCTTAAAATTGTTGCTGTTATATATATATATATATATATATATATATATATATATATATATATATATATATGTGTGTGTGTGTGTGTGTGTGTGTGTGTGTGTGTGTGTGTTGGGGGATGATTTAAACTGGAAGCGTATTTATTTACGACATGGTTTGTGATATCGGAGTAAGCGAATTCAAACTCCATTCGAACTTTCAATTTCACTTTGGGACTAATACCTTTGGGAAAGGTATTAGAAACTAGTTTATTTTGGTAGATCTGTTAATATTTGTTGCACGTTAAATTTTAGGATTATAAAAATATATGGTTCTAATGTATCTCCTTCCAAGTATTACAGGTTCAAAGATGTTGACGTCATCATTAGGTGAGAAGACCGATGGCTTTGTTCCTTTTTAACGCATATTTATAGCGGTAAAAGTTTCTATGAAGACACAGTTTTTTAGAGAAAAATCACAGTTTCTTGTTATCCGACGAATCTTTGAACGAGTATATTAAAAATACTCGTGGCAACACTATTGTCTATGAATCTCTAATGCATTTGATTCCATGCACAGAAAGAAAGATTGAGAAATTTCTATCAGGATATGCCATATACTATCAGTGTTAAATTCTTGCTCAAGTGTGGATAGACAACATGAAACACTGAGTCAGGAGATTTTTGGTATATTTTTCATACTACAGACTCTCTCTCTTTCTCTGTCTCTCACATGCACACATATATGTTTGCATATGTTCTCGTGTTGTAATGTTTATCGTCGTTGGAAAAAGACACGACAACACGATTTCAAATCCAGGACGAGATAGTTTGCATTTAACATAGCGCTTATACCCTTGGTATAAATCCAACTATTCTCCCTCAAACTATGGGTAAATAGTAGGGTGGACTGGTTTCTTAATCGTAGGAGAAGGGAAACTCTGCGTTTAAACCTGTTAAACTCCGCTTCACATCCTGCCCGTTCGAAGGGGATGGAAAACACACACACACACACACACACACACACACACACACACACACATATATATATATATATATATATATATATATATATATATATATATATATATATACAACACTTCAACGCGAGCAGGATGCAACAAAGGGTTAGTTTTAAAGTGGACTGAACAGGTTTGAATTTAGAGTTTTGCATCTCCGAGACAAGATGCCAAAATAAAGTATATGATTCCAGTTTGCCCTACCACTTACTCATAGCTGAAGGGATAATAATTGGATTCATACCTTTCCCTCGGGTATTACAGCTTCATGATATGCAAGTAGCTTCGTCCAGAATTTAAACTCGAAGCACGGTATCCATTTTCTTACAACAGTAGCCACTAAACCGCTGGCACCCCCCACACACACACATACATAGATAGATAGATTGATAGATAGATAGAAAACTCGGTATTATTCATTGGTGGATATGACTCGAGTTAAATTAGTAATATTTCTCATTGGTAATGATATGACAACTTCGTTTGCTTATCGGTTTATTTCCTTTTTAGTGTTGAGATGATATTAACACACACACACACACACACACACACACACACACACACACACACACACACACACACACACACACACACACACACACAATGAAATCGGACACAGAAGAATGATAGTAAAGGTTAACTGCATTTAGCAGAAATACAAGGCCAATTCTATTCAACATGAAATACTATTTTGAACTGTACTGATATTTTTTTTTCACTCGATGACTAATTTTGAAAACATATTTCTGATCCAGTGATCGGGAAAACTTTCTTTAATAAGTGCTGTAACATTCCCTTAAATATGGTTGATCCCAGATTCCTATTAATGTTTGTAACTTATTCCTGAGTAAACGATTTTGAAGTTATATCTTGAACATAAGTGAATAAATGAATAAATAAATAGATAGATTCTATTGCATTTCCCGTCCACATCTTCCCATAATATTGAATACTAAAATATGCCTGTTGCTGGGTGAAGAAGCCTTGCAATCTTGCTAAAACCTGCCTATTGAATTAATAAGTAGAGCTTTAATGTTTGTAAGAATAAAAAAATGAGAGACGTACGAATCTTTTGCAGAGTCCATGGAAATCGTTCCCATTTGTAGCCTGCGTTTCTTGAATATACAAATGCAATACGAACGTCAAACATCGAATATTTTATTTACTGCGCAGGTAATAATCATGTGTTTAAGAAACGTCAATTATAAAACACTGGGCATAACACTTGAAGAAAATATTTTCGCAATGTTTCTGACAAAGTATTGATTCACAATCGAAGGTGTTGTAGATATGAGTGTTGAGTGTTGTTAAAAAATAATTTGAAACGTTTGACGAAAGGCGCTAGTAACAAGTTTATACAAACAAGAGAAAAAATGAATATGTCTAACGAGATAACAAGGCAGAAAATAAAAGATGCTCATTCATTTGTGTATATATATATATATATAAACTAGGAATGAGAACTAGTAGTTTTCCCTTGTACTAAGTGATGAATGAATTTGAATATATAGCCACATATACAATGAAAATTATCTCAAATTTAAAATAATTTCTTTAACTCGCTCCTGAGACATTTCAGCAAGAACTTTGATAGAACACCCATGAATATTACATCTTCACCCTTGTGTTTACAAGACTATTGCAAAAACACTTGTTTTTACGGATTTCAACTCGACTAGGGTAATTTTATGTGTAGACGTTTGTAAATTGCGTTCTTTGCAAGCTTGTATTGATATTTTTGTGCAGTTATTTCTGATTTTTTTTTTTTGCAAACAGTTATATGATATAAAGTATTCTTATATGACAAACGATTTGCACACAATTTAATTGTTTCAAGTATTCCTGTTTAATACTAATAATTTATACTGGATTATATGAATTTTAGCAATTATTCTCTCAAATAATAATCATCTGCTTTACTCAGAGTCATATGGTTTTGATTAAAAATAGATAACACTTATCAAACGTTTATATATTCAGGAGTCTATTCTTAGTGCTATCAATTATAAATAGTTATATAGTATAAAGTATTTCTAATACTAATAATTCTTAAACAGGCATATTTGGTTCATAAATGAGAACCTAACAGATTCTACATCTTCGGGACTGAGTGGACTTGAGCCTCATTATCAGAAGCAGTTTAGTATCATACTCAAGACTCCTTCAAAGGCTCTTAACACTAAGCAAGGGATACAAAGTATTCTAAGCTTAAATGACAGTGCGTTATTATTGAAAGGAGTTACAATGATAGTTCGACGTTTAAGATGATCCTATCGTAGACCAATTCTCACTGAGCCTTCTATATTTCTTAGTCTACTAATTTCTAAGAAATCGAACTAAATTAAGCTATATTCAATAACGAACTAAGGCGGATTGCTCTTACCTTTTCCTGATGAACCAAATGTGGGTAACATTTAATTGCACAGAGCAACGTGAAATCCAGAGAACATATAACATCCCAAGATACATTGTTATTCGTTTTTAAGCTGTCTAATCAAGATAAATATTATAAAGTTAACAATACACCAGTGAACTCCTGTTGTATATTTTTTTAAATATTTGTTTAAAATTGCTCTTACAAGAACGTTGTCTTGACTTTCTAACTGACTTTAACGTTCAATCTGCTGACGCTAAAAACTTGTCAGGTAATATAAATCTAACACCGTTGAATTAACTATTTATTTCTGGGTTCTTATACCCTGATTTTGAATGTAAATTCCCGTTTACTTCCAAGTTCAATGTATTAAGGTCACCATATCAGCGTATTATATCACCTCGATTTTCATCTCTTCTTCCATTCTTGAATGAACAGCTAATTGTTAGACTTATTTGCATTGGCGGGAAAAATACAACAACCTATTAAAAAAAAGCTGCGATATGGTATAACATTTCTGAATTTTAACAGCGAACCAGCAAAGTCAAGTTTAGAATGAATTAAACTGGGACAGTCTTGGTTAGTATTACTAATACTAATAGTTCTGAAATCCTTCCTACCCTCTGGATTTTCATCTGATCAAAGCATTGTAGCCCGTCTGTCTCTCTCTCTCTCCCTCTCTCTCTCTCTCGCTCTCTAAATACACACACACACACACACACATATATATATATATATATATATATATATATATATATATATATATATATACTCAATAACTCCGCCCGATGAAGATGCGATAAAAAGTAATTTCAAAGAGGAATTTAACTAGGTTGAATTCCGAGTTTTCTCACTTCTAAACCAATTACTATTATAAAGCTGAAAATCAGTCTGCCTGACTATTTACTCATATCTTGAGTAAGCATACTTTGACTTAATCCTTCATAAGTGCATTTGTAATATGCTAAATGCAAACCACCAAATCTAGGATTTGAACACGAGATTTTGTATCAGTTTCCTCCGGTAATAACCATTACACCACGAACGCCTGTCTGTCTGTCTGTCTGTCTGTCTGTCTCTCTCAACATATATAAATATATATATATATATATATATATATATATATATATATATACTCGATTAAATAGAAAAGTCAAGTTAAATGTAGAATTAAAAAAAACACAGAAAATGTTCACTTGTTTGTGAACAAGAGAATCTAATTAATGATCAAATGAAAGTTAAGTCATCCAAAAGTTTTAGGATTTCGGCTGCTTCCGGCAATCTTCATGAATTGGACAATCTGGTTTTTATGTAATTCAGACAAAGTTAATTTTCATTGTCTCAAGCCATATAAAGAATGGCGTTTTCACATATTTCCTTATATATATATATATATATATATATATATATAATGACAAAAAAGTAATCAAAAGTGGTAGGTGTTTGCATCTTAGTCCAGCAGTAAAGATCGACCAATAGGTTGCAAAAGATTTTTTTAGACTTGAATAACCATTTATACGGTATATATATATATATATATATATATATATATATATATGTGTGTGTGTGTGTGTGTGTGTGTGTGTGTGTGCGTGAGAGAGACAGAGAGAGAGAGAGAGAGCGGGAATATAATCTTTAAAAACATTTTACCCAATTCTCGAAATTGCTTAAATAATGACCGGTAGAAATTGATATCACACCTTTTATGATGGTTGATCGCTGATATTTTCATGCATTATATATTATCAGATTAAACTACCACACACTCACACACACGCACACACACACACACACACACACACACACACACACACACATAAATATGTATATTTGATCTAAAAGGTAAGAATGCAAACTTTATTTGATTATGTAACTTTTTATTTTAAATTTTGAATGAGGAAGTGTTTGAGGATTAACATTATTGTTCTAGATGTAACCGGTTTGCTACTAAAACCAAGGAAACCGCAACATTGTCATTCATAAAGGTATAACGGCGATAGTCATGTGTGATCAATTTATATAGATCAGCTGATATCAAATTTTAATCACTGGAACCATTTCACTCGTATACAAACTGCCCAGAGACAAGTTTTCGACCTGAAAATTTGTGATTGCAAAACAACTTTCCTCCTTTTGGCAGATACCGTGTTGCTATTTCCGGTTTCAAAATGTCAATTCTAGACTATTGGTTGGCATTTGCAAACTGATGATTAACGAAGTTAGGTAAAACAGAGAGCAGTATCCGTTAAGGACTTCCATTGAGATTTTCAGGACTAGGAACAAAGTCAACACGAGTGTACAGTTTACTAAAAGAACTTTTTTTATTAGATAATGCCAATTGGCTCCGACTTAGTTTCATCATACAAATGGCTACACACTCAATAATTGTCTTTATATATATATATATATATATATATATATATATAAGTTTTTGCAGTATTATGTTGGGGTAGATACGATAACAATAACAATTGGTCGTAAAATTCATTAACAAGGGATTTTTGAGCAATTAATTCTGGGATAAAAATTGCCCCATATATATATATATATATATATATATATATATATATGTATTTATTATGGTTATGATTCTAAAGCTGAAATCGTTTTAAAACTTAAAATCGTGACAGTGGTCAATGCAGGAAAATATAAAATAATATGACAAAATAAAAAAATTACATATGAATTTGGAACGTTTTTATCCTGATTTCACTGCACGAATCACCTGGTGATATTCATTCATCTCTCCCTCTTTCTCACAAACACACACGCTCGTGCACATACACTGACGCACACACAGACTTTGTCTGTCTGTCTGTCTGTCTGTCTGCGTGTCTGTTTCTCTTTCAAACAAAGACTTGTGACTTATCCATCGTAATATTTTCAGATGATTGCATTTGTTTTCAGTTGAGTACTTCTGGTGACGTAACAGCTAACAAGCTAGATTCGAAAACCATTTTAGTGAGTTCGAATCTCACTCACTGCTATATAAGCCTTATCTAAGCTCAGTAAAAGACAATGTTTGTTCCCAGGTACTATACATTGTAAAATCTTTGGATATAGAGCATTTATATCATTAATGAATTTACTACAGTGTTACTGAAATATAATCAAACAAACACACATACATACGCACACATACACATGACCTACTTTTTTCACTTACCAAACTGGGCTGTCTCATCCGTCGACTCATCGACCGATGACTCTGATTAGCGATTGATCTGCTGTCAGGATCTAATACAAAAAACACAACGTGGGCAGAGAGCAGATTGGTTGTGTCATCCGAGACAAAATCGAACAGTCGGCAAATTGGATGCGGTATTACTTCCAAGTTTGGTGTGGGTGGATGTATCGTCATAGATATGCACCTAGCAAAGGCGTGGACTGCAATTGATAGGCTATCGATCCAACAGAAGTCTGATCTATCCGATAAAATAAAACGGTGTTTCTTCCAAGAAGCAATTGTGACAATATTCTCTAAAGATGCACCACACGGACACTGACAAAATACTTAGAAACTAGATAGATAGTAACTGGCGAAAAATGCTACGAGCTATATTGAACAATTTCTGGAAGCAACATTTAACAAAAACAACTGTGCGGACATTTACCTCCCATTTCTAAAACAAATCTAGCAAGATGATAAAGACTTGCAGAACATTACCCGAGGCAGGGACGTGTCAGTGTTGGCCAACCAGCAAGAACTTATCTGCAAAGCTCTGTGCGAACTGAAGATGTTGTTTGGAAGACATGCTGTGAGCGATGGATGATAGTGACGTGTGTGTGGGTGTGGGTGGGTGGGTGTGTGTGTAAGAGAGAGAGAGAGAGAGAGAGAGTCATAGAAATCTTTGCAAGCAGTGCAAATTGATGATATATATATGTATATATATATATTGACACATATTCATTTTGCAAGTTTTTTTTTAACACTAAGATAATAAGTTCGTCGAATTTAAGCGATTTATTTAGGTTTGGGAGATCTTCGACAATTATTGCTCTCTTGGAGGTACCCGTGGTGTAATGGTTATCGTCGCAGGCAATGGACACGGCGACACGAGTTCGAATCCTGGACGAGACTGATAGCATTTCATATAGCACTAATACCCTTGGTAAAGGTATGAATCGAACTATTCTCCCTCCAGCTATGGGTAAATAGTAGAACAGACTGGGTTCGTCAGCCTTGTTGAGGCAACTAGTCTAGGAGAAGGGAAACTCTGAATTCAAACCTGTTAAATCCCGCTTAAAAAATTGACCTTGTGTCATATCCTGTCCGAGCGGAGGGGTTGGTAAATATGATTATTGCCCTCTTAATTTTACTTTCTAAAACCAGCAATACTCACTTAAAACAAGTTTTCTTTAAGTTTGCGTGAATCGTAGCTGGGACGATGGGAAAAGAAGGATGGAATTAATTGGAGCCTGTTCCTGGCAAATTGGAATAGTCCTATATTTGATTTGATGGCTTTTTCACCGACATTCTGATACACTGACGTGAAGTACTCGCCAATTTAGAAAAGTGTTCAGCGAATTGTTACGACGTCGGGTCAATTAGCTCACTTGCCAGACATTAAAGTGTGAAGGGATCATTTGCACACAATTATCAGCACAATTAATGCGAACGAAACAGGAAAAAGACGATTGCTTATTTCTAGCTTCATTGTACAGATATCGACAACGGTGATTTCATTACCGTCTAATCATTGGAGGTGTTAAGTCCTCTCATCGAAGTCAGGCGGCCTCTTGCGCTCACACTTTCGCGTCAGCTGAGCAAACGGCGTCAGAAAGAGGCTGTTATCTTACTGTCTCATCTTTTCTTGATTCACGGCTCGTTTATCCTTCAGTCTAAACGGAATTCTGCCATTCAGCTTACGTCTGTTAAACGAGGAATCTTGAATTCGAATAAAATGGGAAATTCAACAGTGTTGAATAGGCAGGTTCACTTTTTAAATCAATGATTTGTGTTCTTCAAATTAGAAAGTAAATTGATCCTGGCGAGAAGAATTTTCATTTAATCTTGTTAAATAAGGGGCCTTCTAAAATACATGGCTTGACTGATAAACAAGGGAACCAATCACCTAATACATGTTTTAGACACAATCATCATCATCGTAAACATGTAGGTATACCGAAGAATGGAATCTGTCTCTGTTTCTCTCTCACGTCATCACTCCTTATTAGCCATTGCACTTTATTGGTCGTCTACACAGCACCATAATGTCGCCAATCCCATCAAACAAGTTTTATTAAAGATAGAATAATGCATTTAGGATGAATGATAGTTTGGTTTAAACGGTATGACAACCCATTCATATTTTTTTAAGCATAGAGGTTAGGGAATCACATTCATTGTACGTTCATATATATATATATTTGTACTTCTTTCTTAAGAGTTTTATTTGACACTCAGTCCAATCAAATACGAATAATTTTTAAACAAATATATTTGGGTCACAGATGAGATCCTAACACGTGAAAAAAATTAAGAGTCAGAGTGGGTCTGGGAGTAATGGTAATAAAAGGCTACTCCATACTCCACAGACCTCTAGAACTGGAGCCTTACTATCAGACACAGTTAATTGTTATACTCAGGAAACTCTTTTTGCTGGAGGTTGACTATCAGCTTATCTGGAGATACAGTCAGCATATTCTAAGCCCCGCCAATAGGGATACACGAATTCAAATATAATTTGAAATTCGGCTGAGTTGAATGAACTTTTCCAGTTCTTATATCAATTATTCGTGTTATTCAAATAATAAAGATATTTGATCCATGCAGAAGTAATTTTCCTATTATCCGATGGTCTAAAACACCCTGTTATGTATTAGAGTTGACTGATGAATAAGGAATCCCATCCCATAAAATAGGTTTTAGTCAAGATATTCATTATCATCAGCATCATCAAAAGGTACCGACTGCACACGTTTCTTTGACTGCCTTTCCTTATCCGTCCCCATACTGCACCCAGTGTCAGCCTAGAAGTGATCCATGTAAGATTTTGCTGGACGATCAACACTTGCGTATACTTGTGTTGGAGTAAATAAGAGCAATTGTGAGATGGCTCTTGTTTCAGCAGCAGTAGCCGACATATTTTGCTGGCTTTTCTTTGTTGGTTTATACGATAGCAAACAAATGGTTATACCGTACTGCTTTTAGGATTTGATGAAAAAGTACGTTGAATCCTAGTATAATTAACATCTTTTTTTTACAAGGTTTTCGTTGAAGCCCAAGTGGTGTAACAATACGTCCTGGAATAATTCCCATATTATTTTGTCAGAAAGATCAGATCACCACAGGGTGAGCTCTGATTGATTTTTAGCGGCCTACCAACCTCTTTGGTGTTATTTTATCCCTTGATGTTAGATAATCGCATTCATTGCACGTTTATAATTACATTACTAGTCTAGCTGTTTCTAAAGGGTGTTTTTGCCCTCAGGCGTATGATATCAAATATTATTTACATTGTTTATATTGTTATTACAAGTCATTTGCACACAGTTTTATAGCTACATGTATTGCAGTCTAATACTAATGATAATTTGGTTTCAAACTATTATTTGTATTTAATAATATTCATTTGTTGACTCACATTTGAATGGTTTTAAGTCAGAATAAGAGTTATTAGTAAACTATTATAACTGTAAGTGACTGTTCTTAAAAAATAATAGACAATCTTATTGGAGCAGTAATTCCTCGGTGCTGCAGAATACACCCGACTGCATCCATGCAGAGGGGTAAGGCTTCTCCAAGGAGTGTTCTGGATATGACACTAAGCATTCTGATGCAGAGGATTCAGTAATTCTGGATCTTTGGGGAATGCGGAGTATCCCTGCATTGCCATGGCTCCCAGGTCCGCTCTGTGTCGGAATGTTAGGACCTTAAAGGACCCTTTCTAATGGTCAAATAAAACTGTTTGGTTTTTAAAAGGTGTACTTATGTAAAACTGAATTGTTTGAAATAGAACATTTCACATTTAACTATGTGTAAACACATCACTGATGTTTAATTGTATTGTTAATGATACATAGCAATACTTGAAAAAGTTAAACTGTGTGCAAACAAATCATTAATAGTAAATAGAATTATTTGTATTAGACAGAAATTATTGAAAAAAAATTAGCTATGTGCTAAAAAAAAGAAAAGAAAAAAAGATCAGTCTGGTTTAAAAATGCTATCTACAATATGTTCAATATTTAATACATACGTATAAAAAGGATTTGGCATTAAAAACCCTAAAATGGTTGATATGCCATAAAATCAAACTAAACCAAAACAGGAATTCCTATAAAATGCGTATAATTTTGAACAAATTTATTTGACTCATAGATGGGAACCTAACAGGTAATATTTCTCGAATTCGGAGTCTACCTGTGTGTCATCACTACGAAATAGAACTTCACACTTCACAGGTCGCCAGTACTGGATTCTCACCATTAGATGCAGTTAGGTCTTATAACTAGAATTTCTTTTTTAGGGTAATCTCATCCCTCTGCTTGGAATACAGTCAGAGTATTTATTTCTATTCAAAACTTCAAGTTTATTTTTTGATCCAGTTACTCGTTGCTGCTACACAAACGCCCAAACCTTCCATCAAAGGTTTTCTTCCGTTCAAGAAAAACGTTGCTGTTTTATGTTGGATCCAGTTTCACGCAGCAACACTAATTCCGGCGTCAGATAAAAATAAATCTCGTAGATCTTTTAGTTTTGCAGTTTATATTTTTGTTTTTTATTATACTCATGACAAAATAGAATTATTTCAAATTTCTAATTTCGTGACTTTTTAGTTGCTCATGTATCACAGACATTGTAAAAGACTTAAGATTAACGCATATTTAACCTCGTCATTAAAATTATTGAAATCAGTATAACTTTTGGGAGGCTTTCTCTAATAACGTATGCGCACAATTATTGTCAATATATGAAAGGTTTGCTTGGCACAGTGGTTATCATTGCAAGAAAAGAACACGGCTACGCCAGTTCAAATCCTGGACAATGATGTTTACATTTCACACAGTGTTAATACTCTTGAGGAAGGTATGGACCAAGTATATTTGCCACCAGCTTTGCAAAAAACGTAAAGTATACTTGGCTCTTTAATCTGGGTAACGAACCGGTCCAAGAAGATTCAGAGATTAAATCTGTTAAACTTCGCTTAAAAATTTCCCGTGCATGATACTATATATATATGTGTGTGTGTGTGTGTGGCATATTTAAGCAGCAAGTCATTATCTTAACAGATTTGGTTGAATATCACGGATTGTTCATTTTTTAAATTCTTCTCGTGAAAACGCACAAGTCTTCTCACAAGTAATCTAACGTCTGGGTCAAATTGGAAAAGAAAGATCCCGGTTTTAGCCCAAGCGCTTTTGACCATTTCACCGGCCATCTTCGGGGGTTGTGTTCGTTCGTTTGTCGCAGTGAGTTTTATATTTATTGCAGTGGCTTATATTTACCAACTTGACCCAGACATAAGAAGACTAATAAGAAGACTTGACGGTCTTCACTTGAAGATTTAAAAAAAAACAATCCACGGTATATATATACATATATATATATATATATATATATATATATATATATATATATATATATATATATATATATGAAAAAATAACCATACAGTTATCAACAATAACATAGGAATTTTGTCAATTATGACTGTACTCCGCAAAAACAATCACAGACGCCAACTACGCTGATGACTTGGCGTTACTGGCGAATACGCCTAATCAAGCAGAGACACTACTGCATAGTTTGGAACGAGCCGCAGTAGGTATTGGCCTCCATGTCAATGCACACAAAACTGAATATATGAGTTACAACCAAACGGGCAACATTACCACACCTAGACGGAGCCTCTCTGAAATTCACCTACCTAGGAAGTAGCGTCTCATCAACCAAAAACGACATCGACACACGACTGACGAAAGCATGGACGGCTATCGATAGGCTCTCGATCATATGGAAATCAGACCTGACCGATAAAATGAAACGCAGTTTCTTCCAGGCAGCGGTTGTATCGATACTGCTATATGGATGCACTACATGGACGCTAAACTAAACGGCTGGAGAAGAAACTAGACGGCAACTACACAAGAATGTTGAGAGCAATATTGAACAAGTCCTGGCGACAACACCCCACGAGACACCAAGTATACGGCCACTTGCCTCCCATCACGAAAACTATACAAGTTAGACGCACCAGACACGCAGGACACTGCTGGAGAAGCAAGGATGAGCTCGTAAGTGATGTACTCCTATGGACCCCCACATATGGTCAAGCAAAAGCAGGACGACCAGCTCGAACATACATACAGCAGCTATGTGAAGACACAGGATGTAACCCTGAAGACCTGCCGGAGGCGATGAATGATAGGGAGAAATGGCGAGAGAGGGTTAGGGATATCCGTGCTGGCGGCACGACATGATGATGATGATGACTTATTTTTAAAACCATTAAACAAATTAGATATCGCTTTATCATGATAAATGTCATTTTTGAATATATATATAACACACTTCGTTCATTGATTATACGTTTAACGATCCTTCAATAATCTTTGCAGGGTGGTTTTGTGATTTTATTATTAATAAGTCCCAGAGGTGAAGGTTATTTCCCTAATCAACACTTGCCATTTCATCTAAAACGGGTAATGGTCGTGCTGATTAAGCGACACCTTAGTCAGCTCTGAAGTGGAATAGCATTTGACTCTAAGCAATTTTTGAATCCGCTGGGCGTAATGTTCATTTGTCACGTGACATAACACACTAGACTGACCTATTGTCATATTTTGGTTTCCTAAATAGCTGAATAAATACTCTCGCCTGTCATCCATGTCAGTTGGCTTTGTGATATTTCTATTAGCTCATTCCCTGGAGGTTTTAAGCCCAGTATGTTCCTTCTCGTCTAAAGAGCAGTGTGTATTGCCCAGTGCTTGAAATGCACCTGAAGTGTAATACTAATGAGACATAAGTAACTTCCGTTTTCGCCCTTCAGGAGTCATGCTAATTGACGGTAATATCTGCTTAATCCGACCTTCTGACACATTCCAACTCCATGAGCTAGAGAATAAGCAAAATTAAAAATTTACCAGGTGTTTACGAGTTGTATGTTAGTATGGGTGTGGAAAAATGCAGAAATTCAAATTCATTCATATGTTCTGTGTCTGTATTAGATTTAAAATATTTCGGATGACATTATGTTTTGAGAAGTAGTAATCGAATTTCGGAACATGAATAAAGATTTGTATAAAATTATCAATCTCAAAATCACTACTTTGGCTCATCCTTTATGTTTCCTTTATATGGATATTTTGGTAGATAGGTTATCTGCTTCCTTTAAAAGAATACTGCGTTTTATTGAGTATAGTAAGCTTAGGAATGGGTGTGACGATCTATTCTATCGACGAGAATTTACTTCAACGAGAATCAAAAATCAGTCTCAAACACACACACGCGCGTGCGCGTACACACACACACACATATATATATATGTGTGTGTGTGTGTCCACTAATATTTCGTTTTAAAATAATATTCCCTGGATAAAATAGATAGAGGCAAAAGAAAAATATTTTTCAATCAAAATTAGCAGCACGTAAACACACACGTAAATATAGACGTATATGCACACAAAAAAAAGCAAATATAAACACACACACATGGCCATTCAGACTAGGTACACACATACACATTCACAAACACAGACAGACAGACACACACACACACACATATATATATATGTGTGTGTGTGTGTGTGTGTGTGTGTGTGTGTGTGTGTGTGTGTGTGTGTACAAAATACTTGCCTGTGGGTAGTAGTGTGATGTAATTAGTATAATTACCCATGTAATGAGAAAAAACGTTTTTGAACGAAAGCAAAAAGATAGAAAAATTGTATCGAAATATTTTACTGCCGCCTAACTAGGCATTTCTGGGTTATTTTTCACTGGTGTTGTTGTTCTCTGAAATATTTTTCCGATTCTTTATTTCTTTTATCAAAAATGACAGCCCGGCTCCAAGCAAATATTTTTTTTTCTTCTTTTTCAATTCCTTCTCTGAAAAAGAGAATTCTTCGTAAAATTCTTTTAACTTCTTTTTGGTAAAACTTGTCGCCCGAGGTAACTTTCTTCCACGAACGAAATAAGCTAAACAGGTGAGTACGCACATAAAGTCATTGCAATGAAAAAAGAATTCACTTTCACATAGTATATGAATGCATATATATTTTTGTTCTAATATATATATATATATATATATATATATATATATATATATAGGCACAAACATTCACACAACCACCCAGGACAAAACACACACATACACACACACACGTATATATATATATATATATTTACTCATAAGAAAAGTAGGAGATACTTAACTCTAAGTAACACTAACATTGAAGAAGGTATACATGTATCTGAGGAATTATAATTACTTCCACAAATATATCAGAGTAAATATATAGATGCGAAAACATATATTCATTCACGTATACATATGCATAACTTTTATTCTTTTGTTGAAAATATACAATCCATGGAAATATACATATACAAGTAACTATACATATACACATATGCTTTTAGTCTCACACACACAAACACACACACACACACACACACACACACACATATATATATATATATATATATTTATATATATATATATATATATGTATATATATATATATATATATAGCTGTATTTTCTATACCTAGATATTACCATCTACATACATGTCTATAAAGTCAAGTACATATAACTATACACTACATATAGCTATATTGTCACATTCTCTTTACTATATATATATCATCATCATCATATCGCGCTGGTAGCACGGATATCCCTGACCCTCTCTCGCCGCTCCTCCCTATCGTTCATCGCCCTAGGTAGGTCTTCAGGACAACATCCCGTATCCTCACATAGCTGCTGAATGTACGTTCGTGTTGGTCGTCCTGCTTTTGCGCGGCCATGTGTGGGGATCCATGAGAGTACATCTCTTATGAGTTCATCTCTACTTCTCCAGCAGTGTCCTGCATGTCTGGTTCGTCTAACTTGAATAGTTTTCGTGATAGGGGGCAGGTGGCCGTACAGTTGGTGTCTTGTGGGGTGTTGCTGCCAGGACTTGTTCAGGATTGCACGCAGCATTCTTGTGTAATTGCCATCTAGCTTCTTCTCCAGCCGTTTTGTTAGCGTCCATGTAATGCAGCCATATAGCAGTATCGATGTGACCGCTGCCTGCGTTTCATTTTATCGGTTAGGTCTGATTTCCATATAATCGATAGCCTATTGATAGCTGTCCATGCTTTCGTTAACCTCTTTCGATGTCCTTTTCGGTTGATTCGACGCTGCTTCCTAGGTAAGTGAATTTGTCTACTAGTTTAAAAGGGGTTCCTTCTAGAGTGGAGATGTCCCCCGTTTGGTTATAGCACATATATTCCGTTTTGTGTGCATTAACATCGAGGCCTATGCTTGCTGCTGCTCGTTCCAAACTATGCAGAAGTGTTTCGGCTTGGTAAGGTGTATTTGCCAGTATCGCTATGTCATCGGCGTAGTCGGCGTCGGTAATTGTTTTTGCGGGGTACTTTCTGCTTGTTTTCTTCGTCAATTCGAAGGCATTCTCTTTGATTTTGTCAATCGATGTTCTAAGTACGTAGTCTAGACAAATGATAAAGAGGTACGGGGCCAACGTGTCCCCTTGTAGTACTCCTGCTACAATGTCAAAGTATTCTGTGTCTCCATCCGGTGATCGTACTTTTACTTTAGTGTTTCTATAGAGAATCGTTATTGCCGCTACGGTTTCTTTAGGTATGCCGTACGCTAGTAGGATTTGTTCCATCTTTCCTCTGTGAATGGAATCGAAAGCCTTGGTAAAGTCGACAAATATTAATGTCGCTTGTAGGTTCTTTGCCCGTACACCTTCAAGGATTCTGCGGATGGTTAATATTTGTGAGGTCGTGGATCTATTTCTTCGGAAGCCATTTATATATATATATATATATATATACACATGGAGATGTCCACATCTTTTTTTTATTTATAACGTACACATATGCATACTTCTACGATAATGTATCTGCAATGCGTTTGCGTTTGATGGAAATATTTTATATCCCCACGTGCACATCATTTCACCTAGACTTGGTTATCTGCATCGAATAATTATATGTTATGTATTGATGAAATCATTGTTTTCAACAACGTCTTGGAAAATTGATTTTAGCGTCTCCTAAACAAATAATTATATCTACAAACTTTCTGAAATATTTTGTCTTTATATTTTTTTGATTTTGCAATCTTTGAAATTGTATATATATATATATATATATATATATATATATGTATATGTGTGTGTGTGTGTGTGTGTGTGTGTGTGTGTGTGTGTGTGTATGTGATAGCTGGAATTATTTTACCATTTATTATTAAGAACGAAATAGTCAAAATTCTTCGTCAAATCACACACACACACACACACACACACACACACACACACATATATATATATATATATATATATATATATATATATATATATATATATATATATATATTCTGGTGTATTTGTGTCTGCATGTATGCGTGTATGATTTTGGACTATTTTGTTGTCAATAATAAATGATAAAATGATTCCAGCATTTTCATACATATATATATATATATATATATATATATATATATATATATATATATATATATATATTAAAAACAAAATTCAAAATGAAAAAATACTAAGAAAGAAAAACTATTTCTAAATTTTTGTAGATATATTTATTCCTTTAGGAATCGATAAAATCAAAAACTTCTAGAACTAGTATATATATATATATATATATATATATATAATATTTTTTTCCGTAAAAAAGGGGAAGTTTTTTTTAAGGAAGCAATACTATTACTTCACTTACAAAACTTTTTTTTTCACAAATGTAAACTCTGCATTGTTTGGAATTGGCTTATAATAAAAATTGTTTTAATCTACCCAATATATTTGTTTGGAGAGTACTCAAAATGCCAGTAATTCAAATAGATTCCTCAGGCTTGAGGCGTGATCTGTCATTAATTTTTTTTTTTGCCTGAGAAGTGAGTACCATGGGAAATTAACAGAAGAACGTGCAATGCACACGGAGAAGCATGTCTTAATCAAAAATGTTTACAAGTGGGCTAAACACTATGAGATAATAAACAGTGCAGAAAGTGGAAACACTCTGATTTCCCGGTATTGATAAAGTCCTGGCGCAACGGTCAGTAAAGATGCTCATGATTTTGGTATATTCTTGAACCATCACAATTGTTTTCTTTGAGAAATGTTAACCGATAAATAATGCTTCCAACATTAGATAAAACTCATCTTACGTATTGATTGGTTTCTTTGTTTAATGGCATATCAACCTTTGTAGGTTATTTGATGCCAAAGCCAGAAGAACAGTAGTGTTACTATTTAACCCATAGCTGGGAGGATAAGGGGGTTCATACCTTTCCCAAGGGTATTTGGCCGAAAGTGAACGTAATAGCGCGACTGGAGTTCGAACTCTTACGTATTGAATGATCGTGGTACTAATATCCTTTTTACTTATCAAAACAGAAGTCAACATTTTCGTTGCCATCAACTGCTTCGTTGCATCAACCTTAATCGGATAAAAACGTTACAAACTTTAATTTCAAATTTAACTTTGAAAGGACAGTAATACTTGGGATCGAAACAAAAACAAACTAAAATAAAAAATACCAACAAAAACACCTTTGTCTTGAAGATATCAGTGTCATATGGAAACGCATTCGGATCCTCGAACTGACGAAGAAAAGAAGCAGAAGATACCCCGCAACAACAATTACCGACGCCGACTACGCCGATGACATAGCGATACTGGCAAATACACCTGACCAAGCCGAAACACTTCTGCATAGTTTGGAACGAGCAGCAGCAAGCATAGGCCTCCATGTTAATGCACACAAAACGGAATATATGTGCTATAACCAAACGGGGGACATCTCCACTCTAAAAGGAACCCCTCTTAAACTAGTAGACAAATTCACGTACCTAGGAAGCAGCGTCGAATCAACCGAAAAGGACATCGAAATGAGGTTAACGAAAGCATGGACAGCTATCAATAGGCTATCGACTATATGGAAATCAGACGTAACCGATAAAATGAACGCAGTTTCTTCCAGGCAGCGGTCACATCGATACTGCTATATGGATGCACTACATGACGCTAACAAAACGGCTGGAGAAGAAACTAGATGGCAATTACACAAGAATGCTGCGTGCAATTCTGAACAAGTCCTGGCAGCAACACCCCACAAGACACAACTGTACGGCCACCTGCCCCCTATCACGAAAACTATTCAAGTTAGGCGAACCAGACATGCAGGACATTGATGGAGAAGCAGAGATGAACTCATAAGAGATGTACTCTTATGGATCCCCATACATGGCCGCGCAAAAGCAGGACGACCTGCACGAACGTATATTCAGCAGCTATGTGAGGATACAAGTTGTTGTCCTGAAGACCTGCCTAGGGCGATGAATGATAGGGAGGAGCGGCGAGAGAGGGTCAGGGATATCCGTGCTGCCAGCACGATATGATGATGATGATGATACCCTATTGGATGTGTTGCAAAGTCCCACCATTTTCTGCAGCCTGATTGTTATATATACAAAATGTCAGCATATTCTCTGAGGAAGGAACAATCTATCAAAATTCCCTTTGAAATTGGACTCTGACTAAACGGGTGGAGAAAAACCAAGACGGCAATTATACAAGAATGTTGCGAGCAATATTGAACAAGTCCTGGCAGCAACACCCCACAAGGCGCCAACTATACGGTCACCTACCACCTATCATGAAAACTATACAAGCTAGACGAACCAGACATGCCGGACACTGCAGGAGAAGCAAAGACGAGATCGTAAGTGATGTACTCCTGTGGACCCCCGCATATGGCCAATCAGAACCAGGACGACCAGCTCGAACATTCATACAGCAGCAATGTAATGATACGTGATGTAACCCTGATCCCCTGCTGGAGGCGATGAATGATAGGAGACGTGGAGAGAGGGGGTCTGCGATTTCCATGCAACCCGCACGACATGATATATATATATATATATACCAACGATTAAAATGATGGTACTCGATACCTCCTAGCTCACACCAAGGTATGTGTCAGGGTTAAAGTGGAGCGATGGAGAAGGTGTACTGCTTTCCTCTACACCTTGCTGTAGTAGCTTTTGAAATGGCAGCCCATGATTCACCCTTGACTACGTTTGCCAACTTCAGCTAATATACTTTATATATATATATATATATATATATATATATATATATATATATATATACACGCTCCTCCACAGGGGGTGGAAAAGTCTGACGATGGAATTTATGGCTGCCTCGCTCATAATGCAAATCTCTTCAAATGAATTGAGCACTCAGGTATCCGGTAAGGCAAAAGTGTAAACAAACGAATGTTACTACACAATGCCTTATAAATCCCGAGCTGGTGTGTTTTGATTGTTGTCTGAGTGGTATGATATCAATTCTAACGTAAATTTGGGCGTGTTTCGATCCCAGCTTCAAAGGTCCTACGTGTCTAGCAACACTGAAGAGTTGTGATACAACTAAACAGTCTGTCTGTGGATGACTTGATATATATATATATATATATATATATATATATATATAGTACCTGCAGCATTATTGTTCTTGGATTTATCCATTGCATTTGATTCTATATATAAAGGAAAGATGGAATAGATGCAACTAGACTGTGTTCACCAAAAAATATTTTACCGTAATAAAGATTCTTTACAAAAAGATGAAAGCAATAGTTCGATCATACATTGGCCGCACAAACTTCTTCGCCATTATCACTGACGTTTTGCAAGGAGATACATTAGTATCTTGTATGTTATTAATCTGCCTAGATAACATTATATGAACGTCATTAGGTCTAATAAAAATGGTTTCATATAAAAAAAATAAAGGAAACAAACAGTTACCTGTTTAAACAATGACAGATGCAGACTAAGCAGATTATCTTGTGATTCTTACAAATACCTTTGCCCATGTCGAATCCCAACGTCATAGCTTGGAACAAGTAGTAGGAGGAATTGGCCTCTAGGTGAATGCAATTAAAACTGAGTTTATGTGATTTAAACAAATAGGGAATTATCAACACATTAAATGTCAGGCTTTCTGAAATCAGTACTGCAGTTCACATACTACGGCAGCAACGTCTCATCAACTAAAAGTGATGTCGCTATACGCATAACGAATGTGCAGATTGCTATTTATATGTTATCAATCATATAGTGGCTATGTCGTTATTAATGCATGGATGCACCAGTTGGACGCAAACGAAATCCATGGAGAAAAAGTTAGAGTGTAACTACGCAGGAGTACAACGGGCTGTCTTGCACAAACTCTAGAATTAGCAACCACAAAATAGTTGCTCTACGGTTATCTACCATCGAGCTCTCAAACCAACCGATGAAGACAAACAAAGTATTCAGGGAATTGCAGGTGAAATTATTGAAGAACTTATGAGCGAGGTTTTTTTTTATGGACTCTTTCATGATCATGTAAGAATGCTGGTCCACCACCAGAGCTCCGTGAAGTCTCTGGTTGTAGTCTAGCGGACTTGCCAGGAGCAATGGATCATATGGACTGAATAAAAGAGAGTCAGGGAACTCCATGCTATCACCATACCTTCATAATAATGAAGATACGTACATGTATCATAATGTTTATGTACCTGTATCTTCGTGCGTGTGCATGTGTGTAAGATTCATTCGGTACGTCAGTAATTCATACGTGGGCAACTTAATTAATCTATGAGAATTTTCTTATATATATATATATATATATATATATATATAAGATTTTAAGTAAAACTCAACAGATGATAAGCTACTATAAATTTATTTCAACAATCCTTTCCTATGGATTGTATCATCAATTTAATGGAGGGTTTCAGCTATACCGGGGAAGGCATGTTTATCTTAAATTAAACATTAAAGATTCATACATCAAAATCTATATATCAGAAAAAAATGAGTATTTAACCCAATGAGATATAAGCTCGTATTTTCATTGCGTTAAATATTATTTCTTTGTTTAATGGCATATCAACTCTTTTTAGGTTATTTAATGCCAAAGACATTCTCCTAGAAGAACAGTAGTGGTACTATTTAACCCATAGCTGGGAGGATAAGGGGGTTCATACCTTTCCCCAGAGTATTTGTCAGAAAGTGAATGTAATAGCGCGACTGGAGTACGAACTCGCGTTCTACGATTCCGCAGTCCATCGCTTTAACCATTACACCACGAGGACACCCCCGTTAGATATTCAGGGCTACATCTAAATGATTGACCGATAAAATATAGTTTATTATTTAAGTTCTAATTATTTTCCCATTTTAAAAACTATAAAAAAAATCCTATTGTATTATAATGTGAATTTCTAAATATTTTCCTGTGCATCTCAACTTATCTGTTAAGAACCTAATAATCTGTTGAATCATATTTTTTTAAATTAGAGGTTTCGGCTATAATCTTTCTACTAACGTGACATATCCTTATCTACATACAAATTTATTCGTTTCATGAATTACTTTCTTTCTTTACTTGTGTTTTATGGCATATCAACTTTAGTAGGTTATTTAATGCAAAATCCATTTTTAGACAAATAAACTGTTCTATTTCAAATAATTCAGTTAAGCGTAGTTTCACAGTTTCATTGTCAAAACACTTTCTTTTTCAAGCAATTCAGTTTAGACAAACAGTTGTAATTCAAAAAATTCAGTTTATTTATAAGTATATATTTTTTTTACACACAGTTTAATGTCAAAACAGTTCTATTTCAAACAATTCAGTTTAGTGTAAGTACTGTTTCAATGTCAAAAACAGTTACATTTCAAATAATTCAGTTTAGCATACAAAAACAGTTCCATTTAAAACAACTCCGTTAAGCATAATTACGCATAATTACGCAGTTTAAATGTCAAAAAGGTTCTATTATATGCAATTCACTTTAGCATGAGTACATAGATTAGTTCTATTTGACCCATAGATATGACTCAAGTGCTACCTCTCTGGGCAATAGTGGTTCTAGGAGCGATAGCAATGAAGTGGTACTCTTCATTCCTCTAAACTCTAATATTACTGGAACCTCACCATCAGATTGTTTACTGTCATATCAGATCATTCGTGGGGAGAAGCTTTCTTCAGAAAAGCAGTCGGTGTTTTCTTCAGCCCCAGACGGTAGACCAATACAAAGAGTTAAATTCAAATAATTCAGTTTAGCATGAAGACACAGTTTAAATGTCAAAACTGTTCTATTTTAAACAATTCTGTTTAACATAAATACGCAGTTTAAATGCAATAACAGTTCCAGCTCAACCAACACAGTTTAGTTCTATTTGATCCATAGATAGGATCTTATTTGGTGCTACCACTCCGGGTCAGAATGGACCTGGGAACGATGTCAATAAAAGGTTACACAGCTTTTGCCAGAGTTTCAGCATTACTGGAACCTCACTATCAGATTGCTTAGTGTCATATCCAGGACACTCGTTGGGGTTCTAAATGCAGTCAATGTGTCGTTCTACAGCCCCTGCCGACTGGTTAAGCCTTCGAATTAATCAGTTGATATCATATACCAATTAGTCTACTTAAATTAAAATCTTAGAAGTATATTTAGTTAATTTTTTCTTATAAAAGGGATGATGTAAATTTCCCTTTTTTACATATTTATCGACGCATAATTCAGTTCTTTCCCTTTTAACGATGGTTAATGCAGTTTTAAATGGTTAGAGTGTTCCCAATGGCCCGGGAGGCCTAGTTTTAATTCCAGGTCAAGTGAGACCAAAGACTCAAATTGGTTCTTGATGCTTCCTTGCTTAACACTCAGCATTATATGGTGAGGATCAAGGGTAAAGTGAAGCTATCCCAGGAAAGAAGTAGATCCCTCACCTACACCTTGGTGTAGCAGTTATCAAAAAGGTAACCTTCGGGTCAGCGTTGATTATGGTCGCCAACTTTACTTATTTTATATATATATATATATATATATATATATATATATTAGGAAGAGGTTGTGATGTAAAGAAATTTGTCGCAGTTAATATATTCGGTAACTCTGGATTATATCTTGGAAGAAGACTTTTGCATTTCCCAGAGTGGTGGTATGTTTTGGAAAAGAAAAAATCAAACTATTTTACTATTCGGCTATTGGGAAATATGAAGACAGACTATGCCCTTTGGACTTGGTAATGCAACTAGACAAATAGAACTAAAACGCTGAATTCAAATGTCTGTGTATGCATGTGCCCTCATAAGTATGTGTATGTGTACCTCTGTGTGTGTGTGTGTGGATGTGTGTAAATTCTCAGATCATATTTCAGCTGACCACATATCATATTACAGACTACTTACGGTTAGAATGACGATATATCTGAGGTAAGATATCAAACTGACGTAAAGACAGCCGGGTTTCGTTCCAAGCTTGAAGCAACTTGCGAGTCTAGCCACACTGAAAATCTGTGATACAAAGAAACTCTTTCTGTGAATGACAATATATATATATATATATATATATATATATACCTGTAAGATCACTGTTCGGTTCCCTATCCTATTACTGAATATATATATATATATATATATATATATATATATGTGTGTGTGTGTGTGTGTGTGTGTGTGTGTGTGTGTGTTTGCGCTTGGGAGAAAGGTTACCATCAGATCGTAATATAATTAAAAAATCGCCCATATTTTTTTTACATTTATTACATTTTTTTTTCTCTTTTCGACTGGTCTCAAAATGAAGATACTGGGAGCCCTTATTGAATTGTAGGAGGAAAAGTCATCTTCTTTTATTCATAAATCGTTACCTGCCCTAATAAAGATACGAGGATCATTAAATAAGTTTCAAGACTTTTTTGGTATGGGAACTTTTATTGATAGTACACACATGAAACTCTAGTCACCTTAGAAGTAAACTTCTCCGGTTGTAATGCACCTGTTGTAGCGTTGCAACAACTTCTGGAAAGCCCCATAGAAGTCCTCTTGTGTGAGCGTGACAATGACCTTCATCACAGCCTCTTTTAACTCCTCAATTGGCTCATAACGACAGCCTCTGTGCTTAGGGAATAAGTCACAGGGAGCAAGGTCTGGACTATTGGGAAGGTGAGGAACTGTCTTGATGCCCATCTTGGTCAAATAGTCTGTGACAAGGATAGAGTTGTGGACTGGTGCATTTTCCTGGTGGAAATGCCTCTGGCCCGATTTGAAAAGTGCTGGTCTCTTCCGACGGAATCTCTTCCTGATCTCCCTTCAAACCTCAACATAGTAACCCTTACCCTTCGGCCAATCAACTCTGGTGTATTGACTTCTTTACTCCTCCCACACCTCTCATTATTCCTCACAGACTCCCTGCCTTCCTTGAATCTCTTATGCCACTCAAAAACTGATGCTCAATCTATGCAAGATGGTCGATAAGCAGTCTAAAGCATTCCATACGTTTCAGTGGCATTTTCCCAGGTTTAAAACATACTTTCATTGCATATCGTTCTTCTAAATTTCAGATTGCATTTTTGAAATTCACCAGCTGTGACAATCAGGTTTTAGTAGGGTGTATTTCAATTACTGCTGTAGCTGTTGATTTGAACCTGAAATCATAAAAAAATTAGTCAGTCATTCCAGAAGGTGTATAGCAATAACATAGTGAATTTTCAAGAGTCTATGCCAATTTTAAATACCTGTACACAAAAAAGCTGGAACCTTATTGAAAGCATCACGTTTAAGTGCGTTTTAACTGAAACCCCAATGTAGTCAACATTCCCTTTCAAAATATTAGCCCTCACACACATTTTAAATTTAATTGAATATGTCAGATTCTATAAGAGCCTATAGCATTAGCACCCTTGCACTTTTTTACTGTTTTTCTTCAGCAACGGCAACTTCTCTCTTGTTAATCTCGCCTCTATAAATGGGCAAAAATCCCCCAATCAGTGTACCGATAGGATTTTGGCCATTACATAACACTCATATGTATATATTAACAAAGCCCTTTCGTAAACGCAGGATATGGCACAAAGACAATTTTTAGCGGAGTTGAAACCAGATAAATTCAGAGTTTTCCTTCTCCAAAGCTGGTTGTTATAGCAAAGTTAAAGAACCCCGTGTGAACTACTATTTATCCATATTTGAAGGGAGAATAATTGGATTTATACCTTTCTTAAGAATAACACCCGTATGTATGTATATTCGTATGTATGCATGTATTCTTTCTAAGCTGTACAATTACCAAGAATAATAAGAATCTATTAAGTCAGGCACCTGTATACTTACCATAAAAGTAGTTCATTTATGTCGTACCTACACTCTGACCAAAAATATCATTGAGACCTCATAACAAATACGGGATTCACAAACGTTTTACTCAATGCACCCCCTGTAACTAAATTTAATTTCCAATCACCCACAAATAAACTAACTGAACTTTAGATTGCAAAATATAACTAAAGTATAATAAAGTTGACACGTAAAAGCTATCGGTTATTTATTAATACAAATACATATTTTAATTCTATAATTATTTTCTTAATCGGAAAGAGGGGTTTGGTGGGTACTAAAGAGATTACAAATATTCAGTTTACAGGTCTGTGCGTTTGAGACGCAAATCACCACATTCAATGTTCAAAATGCTTGTCTGATGGATAAGTTGATAATGCAGTTGGCTAAGTCAAGTTTCCATCATGATTATGAGTGTCGTAAATTATACTGTACAAGTTCTGGATCTGTTTGGACAGAACCAGATCATCTATCAAATTAAATGTTTGTATTTTTGAATAGGTCATATGTAAATGATATTACACTACTGTCCATTACACCTACTCAATTATTCTTCAGACAGAAAAAAAGAATTTGCAATAAGTTTAAATGATCCAATGATATTCGTTCTATTATAGAAGGATTTATGAATGAAAACAAGTACATTCACCTTCTCGAGAATCCTATGATTATATACCACCTGCCAAAATTGCATTCACTCCCAGCCGTTTATGTAGACCACTTTGATGAGCCCGTTTAGAAATCATTAAGGAACTCTATTTTTCAAGGTCATTGATTTTTACTCTACATTAAATAATTTTCACGAGGTTCTTATGCTTTGATGTTTTAAAATCCCAGGTGGAAATAGATTGAAACGAACCTAAAAAAAAGTAACTAGCATTTTAAACGGTAACATTGGATATTAAGTTCATAATAAAATGACCAATTTCGTGGATATTCTAGAAGTTTATGACCTTGATTGAAAATCGAAGAGAAAGAAGTTTAAAAATTAAATATTGCCGTGACATAAATGCTTTATTAAAGATTAAAATTAGATAACAGCTCCCCACCTGAATTGTAGTACCTCCCATTTAACAAACCACCCAATTAAAAAGAAAGAAACAAGATGTTTTGATATAATATATCTATTTCAAACAACAAAATCAGATTTTACACGTTTATAAGAAAATAATATCAACGGGTGAAAAAGTCTTTTGTAATATCTATCAGTGAGTTGAAATATATAACTTATTTCACCCTGATTTCAATCAAAAGTGCATATGAATTCAAAGTGCATATGAATTCAAAGTGTGTTGCAAATAGTGCTTGAAGTAATTCCGGTTATCTTTTCCTTAAGGTCGATAAACATCACATCATTATTCAAAGTACATGTGATGCATGACATCAGCAGCATACATCAGCGTAAATCAAACGTATACGCTTATGAAAATCAAACTTGTGACCAACAAAATGAATGTTAAGTCTACAACACAGAATACTAGAGACGGGCTGCTGGATAAGTCATGTGGATTTTTGTCTCCAACAAGAAGAATCTATAGAAAAGGAAGAATAATACCTTTTTCATGTTAAAAAAAGAACTGATAAAAAACGAATCTAGTCAACATGTCGGATGGCACACAAAACAAAACACAAAATATTAAATTCTGGTAATCCAATGAATCCCTAAATTGTTATCGCCCTTTATCAAGAATCATTATCTGATAACTGCACCTGAGAAAAGTCGTAAAGATTCCGAAGTTCTATTTATCCCAGAGAAAGTTCCTATAGCGTCCACCCTGAATGAAAACTTAAAACACTTTCGTCGTGTACTCATCTAAACGTTGCATGCATGTGCTAATGACTTAATTATTCTTCTTGACGTTCATCTCTGAAAATAATTTTCTTATATATTGAAAACTGACCAACCAAATTTTGGGCTACACTTCAAATTCATTCATTTAAAGTATTGTAAGTTAACCCCTTTCTTTATTTTCTCATAAACTGATATTTTCTGTATAAATGTATTCTTGGCACGTTGAGTAGATATACATATATATTAGTATTCCTTTCCCTCAGTAAATTATGTTCTTTTGTTTTAGACTTCCCTTCCTGTATTTGTGTAAATAAGCCTTGTTATATATTAAAATTTAATTTTTGTTGCATTTTGTGTTTTCGTATATGTGTTTATTGGTTGTCTTCTCTCGTTTTCACTGGCGTTTTGAGGAGTTCGTTTCCTTTGTTTTTTTAATTTATTTGTTAACTTAAATTCGTTTCATTATTCTTGTTACGTAACCGATTTCGTCGTCCAAACGGGCACACGCACATAACATTGGCTACTGATGGCCGAGTAAGAACACACTCATAAGTGATGTTTTACGATGACATATAAACACACTTGTATTAATCGACCAACAAGGACTTTCATCTTTCATTTCATTGCGAACACTGGATGCTGTCTTCCTGTCTACGGGAGCGATAACTGATTGGGACGGAGAGCAAGAGAGTGTAAAGGGAATGAATGCTATCAGCAAAATCTGATGATGATTAATACCTAAATCTGAAAACCAACTAGTCAACATTTACGAGTGTGATTGAAGAAAGAAAAAGTATATATATATATATATATATATATATATATATATTCCAAGTCCATAATCTATGCAAATTATAAGTTCAAATCGAGATAATGTATATTCTTTAAGAATAATATATACCTAAAAGTGATAGGAAATGCATAGAAAAGGTATGAACCACAACAATCGACAGGGTTATCAACCATATGGAAATCTGATCTCAGATAAAATAAAGCTAGAATTCTTGCAAGCTTTATCCGTTTCAGAACTAGTGAATTGCCACACCACCTGAACTTAAACAAAGCACTCGGAGAAAATATTTCATAAGAATTGCACAAGAAAGATGCATGCTGTTTTTAAGAAGCACTAAAAGACACATCCTTCAAGAGAGCAATCGTATGGCTGTCTCTCAACTCCCAAATCAAGACGAACAAGAAATACTGTGTACTGCTTGAGAAGTAGGTAGAACTCATAAGTGAAGTTATCCTGTGGGCTCTCACACCCACCAGTGCTAACTTATAGAGACCTAAATTCATCACTTCAGTGCAGACACTCAACACTGTCTAGAGGACCAGTTATGAGCTAGGGACTACTGGGACGAATAGAGAGAGTCAATGATTCTGCACAATCTACAAGACTTGATGTTATATATATATATATATATATATATAACCTAAAAAAACAGAAACCATTTATTTTCGTAGAAGTAATGTGGGTTCTCTTTTTTTGGAGGGGTCACCCTGTATATATATATATATATATATAAATATTTTCTGTAAAGAAAAAATCAAAGACCGTTTTTTTTTTAGGATTATATATTTATTTCCATCCTGTTTTGCGTTTCTGATGTAAACCAAAAACACGAAGATAAATATAACAGAACTTCTTCAGATCTTATGAATAAAATAAAACAGAATAGACACGGGTGAGGGGAGAGAGGAAGAGAGGGGAAGAGTTACCTCCTCGTTATATTAAACTTCCGTTTTTTATTTACTTATTTATTTTTATTTTTCTAATTTGGAATTATTGGTAATTTAACTTTTTTATTTATTTATTTTTTTTGTTAAGTTCGATAATTAACTTTTATGTGTTATGTTTATGTAATATATTTTTGTAAGGGAAATATTAATACTTATATTAATTTCGATTCTATTTCCTCCGTTACCTATTTTTTCCATGTACGTATATTGGATACGTTTTTTTTTTCCTTGTTTCACAATTTATTTTGTCCTGAAGGAATTACTTCCAACTCTGGTTTAACTGGACCGAAAAATATCTATCTATCTCTTTCTCTCTCTCTCTCTCTCTCTCTCTCTCTCTATATATATATATATATATATATATATATATATATATATATATATAAATATATATAAAAGAAGCCTTCTGCTTACTTGCTTTTTTAACAAAAGAAATGATGTCCAGTTTCTTTGATTTTGCTTTTTGTTTCTTGTTGTTTTATTTTTGCTTAACTTTGTTTTAAAGGATTTTATTTTTTAGTTTCACCGATATTTTTTTTAAAATTATCTGATGTTTTCCCCGTGGATACTGAACTTAGGTTTTTTTTTAACAAGTGAATAATTTATATTGTTTTTAATTAAAATCTAGTGAAATATTATTTTTAGACTTATGAGATGCTTTTATTCAATGAGCTTCATAGATATTGTGTTATGGGAGATTTTAACTTTTAGCCATAATTCTATTCGATTTAATTTTAGTTTTCATCTAAATGCGTAAAAAAAATCATGAATATTTGAAAAACTGAGATTTACTTTCTAATTCTCGTTTGCGAAGCTTTGCTTAATCTGATTCATATGATTCAGGTTGCTTACAGTAACTGTTATGATTAAGTGGTAACCCACTTGAGTTCTGAACACGTAAGTCATTGCTTAACTTAACATTTTTGCATGAATTGATCTTGTTTCTGTTGTGTTAAAATCTTGAGTGTTTTCTGAAAAATAATAGAATGAGAGAAAAATTTCTACTACCAACAACGATGACAGGAATTACAAAATTTAGCAGATTGTAACCACCACAGTGTCTCGAAGTTTTTGTCCATTTGTTGTACAAACAGTTCAATGATATTTTTACTTATTATATTTCTATAATACGCGTATTTCTAGATTGCTTTCTGTTGTGTTCTGGTTAGTGAACACAAGTAGTAATAATAATAAGACAAACCACGATATGTGACGAAAATAGTTATATTTACAGGAAAGAGTATTTACAAGAGAGAGACTGTTAGTAATAAGAACATAGGATTAGTGATAGAATAATGATATACTTTAACAATAGGAACGGCTCTTCTGGTCTGACTCGTAGGCTTATTCCCAGACTGCCGCTACTGCCGTATATGGCAGATGGAACAGCTCGTTATGCTAAAAAGGTAGGTGATACCCAACACTTTCTTACTCTCATAGTGTAAGAACGGACATCAAAGTTAAAAATGAATACGAGTGAGCCGATGTGTCAGTCAAAGAAATTTATTTACCATGAGAATAAGAATTTACCACGGCCGATTTTAGAAGAATGGATGCACATTGTAAAAAGTGAAAATTGACGATAACTGATTCAGAAGAAATAACTCGGAAATATGTTGTTTTCACAAGAATAAAAACAACGAAAAAAAATACATTTTTAAAAATGATCAAAGAACAGTTTTCTCTATAAGCCAAAGTAAGCAAAAAAATAAAATCCACTCAAGATTTAACCCACAGGCCCGCGCTAGTCGATCAGCGAGCCTGAGAACGGGAATCGGAAAAAGCAATTTATCTTTAAAATTCAAGTATGGAAATTTTTTTATTCAATTCTCTTATCGTTATGAAGAACCGTAAATGAGGTCATGTAACGTGAACAGAAAATTGTAATGATTCCAAATATGGAGAGGGCCGAACCTTTTGGGTAAAAGTAAGAGTAAAGCGCATGTGACGGTTGCAACAAACAGTGGGAGGCGGGATTGATTGTTCGAAACCAAATTATCAAATGAATATTTTTTTAGCTTCACCGATCACCCTGCCTCCGTATATATAAAACATAAGTGATTTTTTTACCTCAAGGGTGAGTTCCATGGAGAAGGCGAGAAATTACTTCAAGATTCACGTCGCTTTTGGCTCTGGTCTTGCGCCAGACTGCCCAGAGTGGAGAGAAAGAGAAAAGCCATATTACATGTTATTCGGACGTGATGAAGTCTTCCTAATAAACAACACTATGAAAAAAAAAAGAAAGACTGAGATAATGAGACGCTGTTGTACACTAATCGTGGAAATAAAGAATTGAAGATAAATCGAAATGATATAATACTTTAGGGACCAGCACGGAACAGATAAGAGATGCCCTCGTGCCCGAATCGTGGAGATAAATAAGCGAGATTATATGGTATTTCAGAGACCATTGCAGAGTGGACGAGAGATACCATTGTACCAGACTCGTGGAGATAAAGAAGCAAAGAGAAATTGAGATAATATCATACGTCGAGGGGAACATTTTACTGTGACGGGTATAGAAAATGTAAGTGAATTAAGAGAACAGGAGAAAAAGAAAAATGTTCCATGGAGAGAATGTGTGTTGAATTCCCCCGTCTCTCTGAGACCTGACCTTTTACCAGACTACCCTGGGTGTAGAAAAAGTGATGTGAATTAAGATAACACCACAACTGGAGTGAGACGGAGAAAACCCGAAATAACGCGTCAGTAGTAAAAGGCGACTACTGGATTCCACATCTCGGCCTTCCACCAGACTACTCTGTATATAGAAATGGAAGAAAGCCTGTCAAATTACAACATTGTGAAATCATCCCAAGTAATGGGAGAAAGCAAATAAAACCACCTCTAAGATTGCCTTAAACCAGGCTGTAAACAGTGAAAATAGAAAAACCATAAACTTATACAAAGAATCGACTGACGGTCACTTTTTTAGCCGAGTCTCTGGGTGAAAGCATGTACCATTGATAAAGATATTTTTCTTTTCTTACTAAATATTATTATTGTTACAGAACTGTGAGTGTTCTCTGCTAGTTGGCATCGACTCTTTATTTTTTCTTTATTCATTGAGTGGTCTCATTCGCTTAATCACCGACCGACGACTTCGATTACCGATTGATATGTTGTCATGACCTAAAATAATTCAACGTGGGCAAGAAATGAATTAGTCATGTCTTCCGAAGGTATATCTGACCAGCTGTACAGTCAGTGGATTGGAAGCAGAAACTACCCTGTGTTCAACGAGGCCGGGTGTACAGTAACCCTACGACCACTCGAGTTAAAATCCAAGCCGAAGCTGTTTCATTTTCATAGCGCACAAACACGCTTGGGAAAAGTGTACAGCTACCTATTCTCCCTCCTTGTATAAATGACAAGTAGGACAGACAACGATTTTTAACCCTGATATCGCAATCGACTTCGGAGAAAAAAATCTAAATTCAAACCAGTTAAAAACATTTAAAAATGACTTAATGCCATATCATTCTCCTGGTAAATACTTATATATATATATATATATATATATATATATATATATATATAGATAGATAGATAGAAAGATAGATAGATATACATGAGGGGTGTTGCAAGAGTAACGATACTATTGTGACAAATGATTTATTCAAATTCGAACAAACAAATTCCGTGGTTTTCCCTTTAAAGTAACCCCATTAGAATCTGATTGACTTTCCGATTCTTCACTGCCATGCTTCTATGTACTGCTGAAAGAGTTGTTCTGGGATGACCAACTCTCCATTGCTACAGCTCGCTTGATGGTTTCATCGTTTTCAAAACCAGTCTCCTTGATGATCACATCGAGTTTGGGAAATAGAAAAAAATGTCCCACCTTGCAATATGAAAAGAACAGAGAGGATGTTCCAGTGCAGCAATATACTTCATGACCAAGAATTGCGGAATGCTTAGCACATCCAGTACCCGTACTTTTCAGACATGCTCTAGACTTCGGCGATAATCTTTCAAACACTTTCCTTTTTCTTGTCCGCTTTACATATGATCTTGTAAACCATCAACTGACGATAACTATACACCGACTGTCTTTTCCACTCAACGTTGACCTTAGTGGTCCTTATTAAAAGCCTGCCGATCTTGGGTTCATCTTTCACCTCCTCGTGTCTATACTTGAACAGCTTATGCCACTCAAACACACTTATGCAAGAGATGGGGTTAATTCCATTGAGTTTCTGGAATCTTTTCAGAGCTTTTGACGGAGTTTTCCCGAACCAAAGCAAAAGTTTCAGGTTTATTCATCTCTCGCTACTGATAGCTGAACGACAGGTAAAAAGAGGAGGTATAAACAACAGTATGTGAAAAAAAATGCAACGCTTTCAGAAAGCTTTGATTACAAGTATATACTCCCAACTTATGTTAAATGATAACACAGTTCGCTTATGCCTGTTACACTCATTGCTCTCAGAGCTCATTCAGTCCAATTACTTTTCAAACAGACGTCATATATATATATATATATATATAGAGAGAGAGAGATGTGTGTATGTTCTTGTGGCATGAGATTTCCAAAGTAAATTAAGTATCAAGATTTTACAATATGTCCTCTTTTCTCATGATATTGATATTAATAATTGATTTAATTTTTTAAAATAATTTTGGCTGTTTACTCTCTAAATAATTTATATTCTATAGAATGTTCTTATGGTAAGTATTTTTAAATGTTTTTTTTTTTCGATTCGGGTGGTCTTTTTTAATGTTAGTAAGAAAAGCTTGCGGGGAAATACTTGGCAATTTTTTATATACAATTGAACCAAATTTAAGAAATCTTAGACGTTAGTATAAAAAAGATCAATAAGTCTTTTCAAAAGAAACGTTTCTGTCGTTTTCAGCAAAGCAGGCTTAATACAATGTCACAAGCACTTGAAATGCTTCAGAATGTGTATAGAAATAACATCATGTCACGCACACGTATTTTTGAGCGGCACAAGAGGTTCAGTGAGCAGCGTAAGCAGGTGTAAGAAAACGTCAGGAGTGGGAGGCCTTCAACAAGCAGGACTGTAATTAATGTCGAGTGCATGAGGCAGTTGTCGAGTGCCGATTGCCGACTGACTTTTCGAAAATTACAATTCAACTGGACATGTGTAAGAAATACGCTTTTTTTTATTAAAATAAAAGCACTGAGTAGCGTCATCAGTTATGTCCTTTAGTTCGGTCAAGGGAGGGGTCGGGTCTTTCAACATAATATCCACCTCGCCAATTTGATTCCATTCGGGATGATCACCCCGGTATGCCACCCAAGTCTAAAATGTTACTAGCTAAGTTCACTTTTTAAAGATTTGCCAACGTAGACCTTTGTTTCCACGCATTTGATTGGCTTTTGCTTTAGCCAACCAGTTTGCTAGGATGCTTTTTCTAACCAGGTCGACAAGGTGGTGTTACGTTTTTACCCTTGTAAGTTTCGAATCTGGCGTTGAGTTTATAATTCATTAAGAAAATGTTTTTCGTTAAATATTTACAATTTAAAGTGGACAGTAATAAACATATTTACACACATTGACATCCCGCCATCTATATTCGAACTACCTTGGTTCTCGGCGTGTAAGGAAAAAGAAAAATCATATTAATCTGTATTCGGATGAAATATGAAGGAGAGTGTAAGAGAAATGTACACTTCTAAAATTAAATAACCAAAAAAGTATGATCTAAAAAAATTCGTTTAAGAAGTATATAAAATAGCTGTCCAAACATTCAAGAGAAACCAATCGTTAAAATTATACTAATTCTATGCATCTAAG
This sequence comes from Sepioteuthis lessoniana, assembly GCA_963585895.1. Taxonomy (NCBI): domain Eukaryota; kingdom Metazoa; phylum Mollusca; class Cephalopoda; order Myopsida; family Loliginidae; genus Sepioteuthis; species Sepioteuthis lessoniana. Next base: position 41,268,428 of record OY757924.1, read on the forward strand.
ACATGTGATCCTCACCGAATTTTGGACATGCCGGAAAAGTGACTGGACTTGGTGTGCTAAACATCAGGCAGTTTCGAACCGAGAGTCACATCACCGTACCTAAATAATGTTCCTATTCCCTTGATCTCGTAAAGAGATATTTTTTTTCTTTTCACAATGCTCAAGAGGGCCATCAATAGGACCTCTTTTGATACTGGGGAAACCATCAGGTGGGCCGTATCGACGTAACTGAGAGGGATCCCAATTTAAAATAATATTTCCAGTAAATATCCATCTTGTATACATTTTTTTCAATGGCATATCAACCTTCTTGAGTTATTTGATGGCAAATATATCCTTCAAGAAGAACAGTAGGGGTGATACCATCTAACCAATACCTAGGATAAGGGCGTACATACCTTTGTCCGAAAGTGAACGTAATAGCGCGACTGGAGTTTGACCTCGCTAACAACTATTCCAGAGTCCAGAGCTTTAGGCATTACGTTACGAAGATACCCCCTTGTATACATGTACATATATATATATATATATATATATATATATATATATATGGGGGGGTGGATGAACGTGTGAGTGAGGCTGTGTTGTGTATATATATATATATATATTATGAATGTTTTAGTGTAGTTATGTATTTCTGTTGGCCCTGCTGGATGGGGCTGCAGAATACACCAACTTCATCTCTGTAGAGGTTTAGGACTTCTCTAACGAGTGTCCTGCATATGACACTAAACATTCTGATAGAGAGGCTTCATGAATGTTAGACTTTTGGGAATGTGGAATACCCCTTTTTGAGCCATCGCTCCCAGGTTCACTCTTGCTCGGAGTGGAAGCATCTGATAGGATCCTATCTCTAGGTCAAATAGAACTAAAGTGGGTACTCATGATCAATCGAATTGTTTAAAAGAGAACTCTTATTACATTTAACTGTGTGTAAACAAAAAACTGTGCTTATGCTAAACTGAATTATATGAAATAAAACTGTTTATATGTATAAAAATAAATTTGGCTTTAAATAACCTTCAATATTTGTGTGTATACGTATCTGCACACAGGTGTGTAAAATGTTTCGTTAGTACTGGATTTTGACTCAAATTTCACGGTTATTTGTTTGATGTATGGGATTTTATTTAAGAATTAATTCGTATATAATTTCGTGAAAAAGGCATATAAGATATATTTTTATACTATGAATTTAGTTACGTTCCTATGTATGAATATACACATTTATCAGCATTAACCATTTATGTATACTATGTGATATACATTCATATAACATAGTATGCACAAATATTTATATAATGAATGTTTATATTTATATATTTCCATAATAGTATTCAATCATTTAATGTGTATGTATATACATATATATATTTTTCCATAGACGAACAACCACATAACTGAAACTTTCATATGGGCAACTCTCAAGCAGCTCATTTCGCTCTCTCTCTCTCTCTCTCTCTCTCTCTATATATATATATATATATATATATATATATATATATATATATATATATATATATATATAAGCACGCAAACCCTGTATAAAAGCATTATCTTATGCAAGGTCAATGATTACAGGTTGGAAATCCGAGTAATTTTTTCTCCATTTGGCATACAAATGTTAAAAACCTCAATCTGCTCTAATAATTACCCATAAGTGGAGAAAGACAACTTTGATTTCTATCTTTCCCACGAGTATCAGTGCTCTGGAAAATGCAAACAGCCTTGTCTGGGATTTTTATCTACTTTCTGCATCCATTTCCACCGACGGTAGCCATTATTATTTCTTTCTTTCTTTCTTTCTTTTTCTCTCTCTCTCTCTCTCTCTCTCTATATATATATATATATATATATATATATGTGTGTGTGTGTGTGTGTGTGTAATGGAAGAGACAGAGAGTTCCTTAAATTCTAAGATTTATTTAGAATTCTAAATTGATTATTTTTTATTTCCAAATTTTTGCTAAATCAAGACTTCTTGGATGACGTACTGGTGTGTTACTTGTTTTACTCTTCATATATTTAAATCTTTGATACAACCAAATGTGAAGGTTGCAGCCTCAAATATTTTACAAATTTCCTTTTTAAGCAATTCGCTCATCTAAAATGAATTACCTGAAAACATCACTTCCTTCTATAACTTATTTAGAATCCCTTTATATAACAAACCTAAGAAAATGTTTTTCCACGAAGATACACGGGTTAAAATAAAATCAAAATACCGGAATTAAGTTATTTTAAAGCAGTAAACACAAAAAATATTCTTGTAATAGCAGGGACAAATGAGTCAAACAGTACATTATATATGACTAAACTCATAAAACAAACGATAAACATTGTGCGTGGTTTGATAAGATTGTTGAATTCTTTGAAGATACATCCAACGGAAATTCGATGTGTACATGTTGATGTGCTCGTCGAACAGGTACCGAACAATAGGTATCAGTTTGCTTTTGTAGGTTCAAAGAGGAATTTGCTAATTTACAAGACGAGGCTCTTTCAGTTTAATGTAGTAGAGAAGAATTAGTTGAGGTGTTAATTGTTGATGGTCGACGGTCGACGGTCCAAACTACATGACATATCTTTGGAACATGAGATATGTGCATGAAATTCTTGACACAGTGGAAAAGAACAATGGTAGAGCTGTTTACATATAAACAATCTGTGTATATATATGTGTGTGCGGGTTTGTGTGTGTATATTTGTGCTTGTATTGGCCTAATGAGTAGAGTGTTTGCCAATGGTCTGGAAGACCGGGGTTCGATCCTAGGTCGAGTCATACCAAAAATTCAAATAATAGTACTTGATGTTACCTTGCTTAACACTCAGCATTATAAGGTAAGGATCAAGCGTAAATTGGAGCAATCCAAGGAAGAAAAGCGATCTCTTGTTACACCTTGGTGTAGTAGCTATTCGAAAGGGATTTTTCGTGTCCCCCTCGACTAAAGTCACCAACTTTACTAATATATATGCGTGTAAGTTTGTTTGTGTGTGTATATTTGTGCGCATATATATATATATATATATATATATATATATATATATATATATATATATGTAAGTGTGCGTGTATTTGTGTTTGTATATTTGTGCGAGAACACACACACACACACACACACACACACACACACACACATATATATATATATATATATAATCGGAGGTATAGAGTATATTGGGGTTAGACTATTAGGCAGTTATCCAAGATAAATAGGAATCTCCAGTTGAGTGCTCAAGGTCAACAGTTATCAAAAATATTTTAAATTTCAGATTTGAAATATAACTAAACTCACGTGCAGAGTAAAAAATATTTTTTAAATTTAACGAAAAAAAATCAATTTGATTTTTAATTTTCTATATAGTTGTAATAATATGTTTTAGAAGAGAAAACGTGTACATAGAAATATAAAGGCAGGAACCTGATAAATACTTGGAAATAATCAATAATAAAATGTAGACACTGAAATAAGTTCTTCATATGGATTAAATTTATATCCTAATTATATTAAATATAATTAACTTTAACATATAATTAAACAATCTAAAAATTATTTCCAATTTTGAAACTTTAACGTAAAGTCAAAGATTAAAAAATATGAACTAAATTTCTGTCGTAACGAATACGCAATTGTGGTAAAAAAAAGAAAAAAATATCTATGTATAAATATATGTCCTTAAAGATAGTCTTAAAAATCAGGAGGCACTATGCTATGTGCTACGCCATCTGAAGAACGGCCAACAAACTTGTAGCCACTCGGATACAATTATATTCGAGATTGCCACTGGATTATATATATATATATATATATATATATATATATATATATATTATAAAATAAAGTTTCTTTGATAATTGGATCCAATATCTGTTACTATACAAATCGATTGCTCATCACAGTTAACTTAAATTAGAAAAAAACGAAAAGAAGTACTCTTCCTAATAAAAATATATAAAATTTAGTTACGATATGTTTCCTAATTAGAAATTTAATTAATATCTATATCAATTATCTAGAATACATGGACAACATTATTGAATAATTAATACTAACATTAATCAAATAGAAAAGTAGAAATCAAATATTATCTTTATTCTATTTATTTGTTTTGTTTTCTCTTCTAGCCGAAAACAATGTAGGGGTACCTATATAATATTCTAAGCACACATGTATTAAACTCCATCTGATGAAGGTCATTACACCTGAAATAAATTCAGATTGGAACCTCTAAATTGATTGTTTTGTTAAATTATATATATATATATATATATATATATATATATATATATATATATATATTGTAATACTGATGTAAGAATTAATGTGTCTGACCTACTTTTCGAACAACTCTCATTTATATATATATATATATATATATGAGGGTGTGAGTGAGTGAGTGTGTGTGGTTATAATTTCATTATTTAAATGTGTTTCTTGTGTATGACACTAAACTAACTTTGATGGTGAGGCTCCAGTCCTGGAATTTAGGGAACATCGATTACCTCTTCATTAGCATTACTCTCAAGTTCCTTTTGATTCGGACGGATGGCAAGTAATTTTTTTGAAACTAAACAGCTGCGTGCAAAGTGTTGTATTAGATAAGTTTGCTTGATAAATAAAAGTACTAATATTTAATAATTATGCTTGAAAGCATTTAAACATGTGCAAATAGATTTATTTGTGTTAGATTGAAAAAATTGAAACCATTTAACAGTGTGTATACAAATTATTTATATGAGAAATGATTATTCACATTGAATAGTATTTCCAGAAACCATTTAACTGGTGGCAAACTCGTATAAAAATAAAACTACCTAAAAGCTTGTTTACTTAGAAATAACACAGACACAGACACACACAGAGACAGACAGACAGACAGGCACACACACACACACACACACACACATATATATATATATATATATATATATATATATATATATATATATATCTTTAAGAAAAAAACCAAAGACCGGTTAATTCATGATTATAAATTTATTTCGATCCCGTATCTTCAGTTTCTGGTGTGAACCAAAAACATGCAGAAAAAAAAATTAATACAGGACTTCTTCAGACCTAATGGATATTTAATTAAATTTAAATTTAGATTTAAATTTAAATTCAAATTTAAATTTAAAACCAATATAAACACGTGGGGTGTAGATAATATATATATATATATATATATATATATATATATATATATATATATATTAGTAGGATTTCACGTTAAATAACCATTGATATTCCATTAGACCAAATAACCTAACCTAACCTAATTTAAAATACTGCATTTAAAACTTTGAATAAAATTATTGCCTCTACTTTTCAAATTATTATCTTGTAAAGTCTCATGTGTTCTATATCTTTTACACATCATATATTTAACTGTTTTTTGATGCAACAAATAAAATATTGCTGCTATGAAAGTTTTATTATTTCTTAATAAATTTGCTTATTCATGAATTAATTACCTCAAACTAGCGATTTCTTTCGAAGGTTCTTCAGTGTTCTTTCTGCCGATACGTAACGAATCCAAGAAAATGTGTTTTTCATGAGGACATGGCGTATAATGAGTTCAAAATAGTGCATTCTTTGACTCCGAATCGATCAATTAGTAAATGAAAAAACAGATTTTAATTCAGTTCTGAGAAGATAAAACAGTTATATTTAAATGATTTATACTATTTTCCTCAAGCTTCGTGGATCCATATGGGCATCTTAAACATCAAATTATTGAAATTTTTTTTTGAAAGATTTTCTCCATGACAATCAGTCTAAGATCATTTCATGCCTTAGGGTTAGGGAATCACATTCATTGTTCGTTCATATAAATATTTTTTCTTTAGTTGTTATATTAAAAAATGCACACATTTTTGCATATGATATCAAATATGCTTATCCCATACAGAAATATTGCACACAGTTGTATTGTTTCAAATTTTTCGATCAAATTTTAATTAAACATCATTTCAAATATCGTTTGGTTCGTTTTTTTTATAGCATATTAACCGTTGTAGGTTGTTTAGTACCAAATCCTTTTAATAAACATATATTTTAAACGAAATTGAGCTCTCCTTTTGTAAAGTTAAATGTTTTCCCTTTTTTACATCAAATACGAATAACTTTATTTACCATTAATGATTTGTTTGCACACAGTTTAATGCTTTCAAGTATTACTATGCATCACTAACAATTCAATTAAACCTGTTATTTGTGTACACATGGTTAAATATAAAAACATTTTTAATTCCAAAAAATCAGTTTAGCATAAGTACACAATTAAAAAGTCCAACGTTTCTATTTGACCCATAGATTGGACCCTTTTAGGTGCTACAACCCCGGGCCACAGTAAACCTAGGAGCGATTGCAATAAAGTTGTACTCTGCATTCCACAAAGCTCCAGCATTACTGCAGCCTCACCATCAGGTTGTTTTGTAACATATGCAGGGCAGTAGTTGCGGGAGTCTCATCCCTCTGCAGATATGCAGTCGTTGTATTTTACAGCCTCCGCCGACTTGGCGATACATCTGCCGAGGGGAAGATTCTCCCAAAGGGTTACCTGGATATAACACTAACCAATCTGATGGCGAGGGTTCCAAAATGCTGGAGCCTTGTGGAATGCGGAGAACCACGTCATTGCGATCGCTCGCAGGTCTGCTGTGGCCTGATGTTTTAGCACCTAAAAGCGTCCAATCTATGGATCAAATAGAACTAAACTGTGTAATTACACTAAACTGAATTGTTAGAATGGAACTGTTTTCTTTTTTATAATTAACTCTGTGTAAACAAAAAACTGGGCACGATTATTTCAAATAGAACTGTTTTTGACATTTAAACTGTGTACTTATACTAAACTGAATTTTTAAAATATTGAACGGTTTTGACATTTAATTGTGTGTAAAACAAAAACAAAAAATAATAGTTATACTAAAATCACCTGATGAAGGCCAGAGGTGAAATTTGGCCGAAACGTAGTGAAAGAAGAAACAACACAAAAAACTACCAAGGTGAGGACAAAAAAGTCCGCAATAAATAAAAAATTAATTCTCAGATTAAGAAGCCTAATCTCAAAATGATTCCAATTAAAGACTGAACTGAAATTTTTGAAAATTTTATTAAAATGACTTATTTCGGCATCAAATGACCTGAAAAGGTTGATGTACCGTAAAACCACCAACCTACCTAACTAACTAAATTAAATGGCGTCAATAATTCTTATAAAATGCGATAAATTTAAATGAATGAGACTCTAACATATACAGTGACTCCAGTCAGATTTGACATAGAAGTAATGGCAGTTTATGTTTATTTTACCCTCTGCACGCTATATCAGTCTCACCATTAGATCCAGTTTAGGGCCATAAAAAGAAAACAACATTGTGGGGAGTGAGTACTCCTCTAGAAGGGATACAGTGAGTGTATTCTTATCCCAACCGACATAAAGATAACTGTGATGTGTAATATTTGCATTTATCCTACGGTGTGTGCTATCACAACGTGACAAAAATGGGTCCCGGTAATGACCCTAAACTGCATCTAATGGTAAGGCATCAATTATGGAGTTACCATTACTCTAAGGAGAACACTGACCGTAGTGGTAGTACTATTTAGTGTCTCATCTAACGGTAAAAGGGAACAGTTCAATAATTTACTAAGGATAATTGTTATTTGTTTAAACATATATCTGTGTGCCAACTGTGCGACTTATTTGAGAAAGCTTGATAAATAGAAGTTAAATAGCATGAATTATAATCATTGAACAGTGTGCAAACAAATTATAATATCCAATAGTATTATTAGGGCTTAATATAAATATTTAAATTCATTTAAATGTTGTGCAAGCATATGTTTAATAATAAATAGAATTATGTTTTAGATTGTAATACTTGAAACCATTTAACTCTGTGCAAAAAGATGACCTTCAGCTCGTTTAGAAGCAAAATTATATACTATCCATTCGCTTAAAATCACACACACACACACACACACACACACACACACACACACACACACACACACACACACACACACACATATATATATATATATATATATATATATATATAGATATATATAAAATTTATCTATATATATTTTATCAAAAATTCATAGCAGGATGGAAATAAATTTATAATCCTAATGTGACCGGTTTGTGTTTTTGCTTAATGAAATTATTGGTCTGTAATATCTGTTACATTGAGCCCTGTACCAGGAAAATTTAAATGTTTACTATAGAATAGTTTTCTTATCTTGATGGAATTACTCCCAACTCCGGTTTAAATAGACCAGATAATATATATATATATATATATATATATATATATATATATATATATATATATATAAGGTTTGGCACTAAATAACAAACAAGTGTTGAGAAGCCACAAAATCCTAACTAGCCTAGATAAAAATGAATGTTAGAGTTTCGATTTCAATTTTAGCATTATATCATGAATATCTCTTATAAACCGTAGACTTTGGTAAGTTTATTGGTTTGGTGATCTTTCCTCACCTATTTAGTACGTAGGATTTCTTCTTATATGAAAATTATGTCTGTTGTCCGATGTTCGCGTGTTTATGTCAATGTGAGGTTGAGGTGATAGATATTTTCATGCTGATAACAATATTAACCCTGATTTTTCTGAAGACAAGGCTATTTAACCTTACTTATATATCAATCAACTGGCACTTCTATTTCGGGCCAGATATGAAATTGATCTATTTTTCCAGTATAATACAGTTACTGATCGTCACCTCATCGAGAATTCAAAGAAAGTAATTCGAAACCTTTGCGGATACGTGTCTAAACTTTGGCCTTTTTTGCTATTTTCATTGTAAGTATTTAGGAAACACTCTGTTCTTAGAGATAATCGGCTTTACATGACTTGTCGAAATTCAAAGATAGAAACTGATTGGAATTTATTACCGACAATATATATTGTGATTAATAGTAATAATACCGAGAAGAGTCCTGGAGACCTGAGGAGACTTGTTGTCACTTAAACACCAGTGAAAAACCATCAGGTAAAACTGATTTGAAAAACTATCAGGGAGTAAATAATAATAGCAGAAAACGAAAAGAGGTACAAATACTCTAACCTTACACGAGAACTAAGTAAGCTGCGGAATATGAGAGTAATGATGCTACCACTGGTAATTGACGTACTTGAAACGGTTCCCAGGGTCTTAAAAAATGGGGCTACAAACTTGGAAATCCGAGGACGAATCGAGACCATCCAATCCACAGTGTTTTTAAGATCTGCCAGAATACTGAGAAGATTCCTGGAGAGCAGAGAAGACTTGCAGCCACTCAAACTCCAGTTAAAGACCATCAGATTATGCTGGTGTAAGGAACTTACAATGAACGCAATAAACTGAAGGAGAGCCAGAAGAGAGTAAGTACCTAGACCCCCTACAAAACTGAAAAATATGGAACATGAAAGTGGAGGTCATACTAGTTGTATTTGAAGTGCTGTGTACAGTCGACAAAGACGTAGTACAAGGACTGGAGGACAGAAATAAGAGGACGAACGGAGATCATCTAAAATACCGCGTTGTTAAGATCAGCTAGACTACTTAGAAGAGTCTTGGAGATTTGAGGATTCTTGCAGTCAACTCATACTCCAGAGGACAACCATCAACTAATGCTGTTATGAAAAATACCAGTTGTTGTTTTTTTTCCCCTTGGGACTGTTCCCAAAGGGCAGGAAACGAGCCTGGGGAAAACTGATGATCAGAAAAAGAATCCATATTTACCAACCCCTCCGTTCATGCAGGATATGACACAAGGTCAATTTTTAAGCGGAGTTTAACAGGTTTGAATTCAGAGTTTTCCTTCTCCTCAACTAGTTGCCTCGCCCAGGCTGAAGAACCTAGTCTGCCCTACTATTTACCCATAGCTGGAGGGAGAAGAATTGGATTCATACCTTTTCCAAGAACATTAGTGCTATGTTAAATGCAATCAGTCTCGTCCAGGATTTGAAATCGCGTCGCCGTGTCCATTTCCTACGACGATAACCATTACTGATTGCATTTCACAAAGCACTAATAACCTTGGGAAAGGTATGAATCCAATTATTCTCCCTCCAGCTATTGGTAAATAGTAGGGAAGACTAGGTTCTTCAGCCTTGGCGGGGCAACTAGTCTAGGAGAAGGAAAACTCTGAATTCAAACCTGTTAAACTCCGCTTAAAAATTGACTTTTTGTCATATCCTGCCCGAGCGGAGGGATTGGTAAATATAAAAAAAGTATATAAAGTATTTAACAACATAAGAGGAATTGTTTATGAGCATGTTTGTAAAATCAGCATTTAAAAGTCTCTGGTTTGTCAGGGATTTTTTACATCGTCCTTCGCTATCACTTGGACTTTGAAATAAACTTAGGTACATTTCAAAGCCATTATCTTGCTCCACTCGGCTGGAACCTCAGTATACACCGACTGCTTGTCTGCAAAAGGGTAGGACTCCCCGAACGAGTGTCCTGGATATGACACTAAACAGTCAGACTGTGCGTCTATACTAAACTGAATTGTTTGTAATAGAACTGTTTATATGTATAAAAATGGACTTGGTACTGAATAACCTACATTGGTTTACATACCATAAGAAAGCAAAACCAAATAAGCAGTCAGTATATGTCATATTCCCGAGATCACAACACTTTTTTTTAAAAAGTTGTTTCTGTTGGTTTTTGGGGAGGGAGAGAGAAAGAGAGAGAGAGAGAGAGAGAGAGAAAGAGAGACATATATATGTATATATATATATATATATATATATATAGAGAGAGAGAGAGAGGGGTTGTTAAGGAGGAGCGTGCTGAGAAAATAGGGTACTCGGTTTTAATGTCTTCAAAGTTATCATGGGTAGACATATTTCCTTTCATGCTAACTCTTCTCTTCATTCTTCGCGTTCAAAGCTATTCAATCAGAATTTCCTTCCCGTTTTCCGTGATACAAGCGGATAAATTAATGCTTATTTAACCATTTTTGACGTCTCCTCCTTTTTTTATGCCTTAAACATTTTTTTATTGATGATTTTCCTTTCAAGAGAATTTTCTTACATATTGAATTTTTAAAAAGTTTTTTCCTTGCTTAGTAGTTCTACCTTCAAATGAACCTTCTTCCTAAACCTTTAATATTTCGCAAGTTACAAAATAGTTTTATTTATATGAATTGAAACCAAAAGACACAGTTCGTTCTATCTATCTATCTATCTATCTATCTCAGTTTCTTCATATTTATTAATCAATTTCTTCCTATATGTCTATCTATATATCCCAGTCTCTTCCTATCTATCTATCTATCTATCTATCTATCTATCTTTTTTCAAGTTATGTCTGCTGAAGTGTAAACCACATTTTACACATCGGCGAGTCAGCATGCGTGTCGCAAGGTGAGTCTCTGTGGCATTGTCTCTCTTTCTCTTACTTGTCATTCAAATTGTTTACAGACGACCCAGATTATGACAAAAATTAAACCATCCAAATTCTTGAAAAATTGACAACTTCAACAAGACCTTAAAACCAACTAACCAACAACCAAAAACTATGGAGAAATTTGTCTACCATAAAAGTGTGAGCACACTTGAATGTCCGGGCGCAGATAATTTATATGTCCAATTCTTTAATATGCTGCTGATGAAGATTTTAGATAATGAAATCAATTGCTAATCAATTGCTATTGTCACTAGCTTGACTGCGACCTCGAGTTCAAACACCATTCGCGCTATTACGTTTATTAGCCTAAGGAGTAGAGTGTTTGCCAACAGTCCGGGAGACTGGTGTTCAATTTCAGGTTGAGTCATACTAAAGACTTAAAGAATAGTACTTGATGCTGCTTTGCTTTGCACTCACCATTATAAGGTAAGGGTCAAGGGTAAAGACGGACAATCCAGGGAATGGAGTAGCGCCCTCCCTTACACGCCGGCGTAATAGCTATTGAAAAGGGAGCCATCGGGTCACCCTTGATTAAGATTGCCAACTTTACTTTTTACTTCAAGTTCATTTTCAGACAAATGCTTTTAGGTAAGATATGAGGCCGTTTATAACCCATCAGATTTGGGTTCAATAGTATCATTTCTGTTTTTTCTACAAGAATGGGTTTTGGCATTAAATAACTCACAAACGTTGATATGCCATTGAAAAAAGAAACAGAAAGAAACCTTGTGTGTTGGTAAATAAAAAGACTTACATTAAGACAAGCATTTATAAAAACGCTCCAAGATATTTTATAAACATTAATATATAGAGAAGAGTTTATTTGTCTTTCCCCTGACATTAATATAATCAGATATGTGACAGAAGCGTAAGAATACATTAAAAATATACCGAGACGGAAAAAATTGACTGCATACTTACTAATAGAAAATGGATAGTAAAGTCTAAATATGTACGTGTGGAGGAGGAGGAGGAGGAGATAGAGGTGGGTGTGGATGATGTACAGTATATATTAATTCATATAAGTATGCATAAAAATATGTGTTCATGTGGAGCAAGAATATGTGAGTGCCAATAATATACAAACTACGTTTATATATATATATATATATATATATATATATATATAATATTTGTACCTTTATGTATGTGTATGCACGCGTGTGTCTGTGCGTAAATGTACTTGAAGTATATATGTTTTCATTCCATTAAATACACGCGCATACTCACATATCAGTTCGTATTCTTTGTTTAATGGCATATCAAACTTCGTGATATATTTAATGTCAAATAATTGTTGAAGAATAATAATAGTTGTTTTATAATTTAACTTGATTACTACGATGCTTCAGTCAGTTCCTTACATGAACATCTAATATATATACATATATATAGGTTTTTGATAAAATCAAAAAAACACGAAAAAAATTAACAGGACTTATTCAGATGTTATGGATAAAATAAAGCTATGAGTCAAATATTTTTTTCATCCATAAGACCTGGAGAATTCCTGTAATTTTATTTCGAATTTCTTTCGTGTTTTTTGATTTTATCAAAAACACATAACAGGATGGAAATAAATTTATTATCCTAATGTGACCGGTTTGTGGTTTTTCTTAATGAAATTATTGCTCTGTAATGTCTGTTACATTGAGCTCTTTACCAGGAAAATTTAAATGTTCACTTTTGAATAGTTTTCTTCTTGTTGTTGAACTCCGGTTAAACTGGACCAAATAATACACACACACACACTCACACACACACACTCACACACACACACATATATATATGTGTGTGTGTGTGTGTGTGTGTGTGTGTGTGTGTGTGTGTGTTTGCATAAATATATGACCCATGTGTTTGCATTAACAGATGTAATAATCTTTATATATCTCCAAGAATCCAACTGTCATTTTTATTTCCCAGACGACTTTCTAGTTATTTATAAGAGTCATTTAATATATGTTCAAATCTCATTATCACTTCCACTAAGTTCATATATATGTACCGATCTATCATTCTATCTAACAGGACATACATAAAAAGGTCTACTCCAAGATTCGTAAATCAGAACATCAAGCAAAGAAATAGATTATACTGCTATTTCTGTTTAACAGTCACCGCAGTGTGATGGCAGTATTTTTGCTTAAAAGAAGGACTTCGAAGTATACTGGAGAAAAAGCTATGTGTCAAATATTTTTTTCTGAAAAAAATATTCCTAGATTTTGGGTATAATGAGTCGTTAGCATCAAATAATGATCTAACTATATATCTGATAAAGTATATTTTCGTTTTATTAAAGATAACTGGAGTTACATCTATCTATCTATCTATGTCAATTTATCTCTGTCGGCACAAAAGCTAGTGACTCATAAAAATTAGGTGATCCCGCCATGCTAATATTTAAACACACTCTTGGAAACAAAGAATGTGTTGAGAAAATAAAAGCTCAGCCAAATTAAATGAGTCATTTTATTGAGTATCACTTTTATGTTTTCTGTAACCTCATACACCTATAACCCTATTCACTCAACCACACACACACACACACACACACATATATATATATATATATAAGTAATATGTATGTTTGAATAATACGAGAGGATCTCCAGATATTTCTAAGATAGGAGTTTCCATAATTTAATCAGCATAAAGCAGTTCCTAATCGCACACTTAAGTCACATTTTATTTTAAGGAAAAAATAATTATAGGCAAAAGGATTTAACAGTCATGAAGAGTTTGTTACTCAATGCGTTGATCCTGATTTCAAGCGGCTTGAATCATATCTTTTAAAAAAACAATAAATAATGCTCTGAAAAAACAAAAACGAAAATTCAGACTTAAAAAAAAAACTTTCGTATAATTCTTATGAGATATAATATTTCGTCTCAGAAAATTGGAATTGTGACCGTGCAAATAATTTTTTGATTAAATTTAAAGCAATGTCAACTTGTAATATATTAGTCCAAAAATACGATTAAGATATGAATATGTGAAATACACATAGGGAATCCCGAAATACACACGAAACATTTGACGACTCTCTTCGGTTCTGGTACGAAACTTTTATTTACCTTTTTGAGTTTAAGGTTTTCCAACATGAGGAGAGAGAGACACACAGTTTCTTACTATGCTGACTGTTCGTACATCGTCAGCTCTTAACTCACTGACTCAACCAACGCGCGGGCATCCCGTAGACCTCTGGTCTGGCCTCGCCCAAAACAAAAATCGATTACCTTCCTCTAGCGTCGAATCTCAACTAACAGTTTTTTTTTCAAATCCCCAAATCCACTGCGCATCGCTTCCGGCCATGACGTCATTCACATCCCCATTTCCTATCTGGGGTTTTTATTGTGACATCTGAGATTGTCACATCGTCCCCGCGCGCGCGGGAACACCTGCACTCAATGTGTGCACATAACTAACCCATGCACTAAGCCGAAAGGTTCTCAGCCTAATTAAACCGAAAGGTAAGATATACAAAACGAAAAATGATAATATAAAAAAAGTCCTTCTGCAATTATATAACAAACTTGTCAAGGATTATTTTATGCCTATATGTTTCGAAATCATCGTAGATTCGTATACTTTTTGTATAGTTAGTCCACATAAGTTTCTTTTCTGAACAGGGTCATTTCGCATATTAATATAAGTTTTGTGTTACGAGTATGAGTTGGACTGCAACATCGAAGTCTATGAGTTCTAACTTCAGTTGTGCTTTTACGCTTACTTACTAACTAATACGCTTAGGGAAGCTATGAATCCCAAACATTTTGGTGATGGATTAAATCGCACCACCACTGTTCTTCTACAAGTAATGACTTTCTACAGTATACTTCAAGGTGGTAAAGGTATGAATCAAATTATTCTCCCTCTAGCTATAGGTAAATAGTAAGACTCGGCTCTTTAAACGTGGTATCGTAACTGTTCTGAGGGGAGGTATACTCTAAATTCAAAAGTTAAACTCCGCTTAAAAAAGACGTTGTGTTATATCCTGCCCAGGTGGACGGTTTGGTAAATACATACAAAGATAGATTTGAGATTATAGAACTCAGGGTGGGGGTTGCTATGAAGTAAACAAAGAAACCTAGCCGAAATGGATGGTCGCTCGCCACTGTATCCGCATGGAAAAACTCTGTCAACGCCGCAGTAGGAGGGGTAGGATTGCTTATAGGACCTAGAGCACTAAAAACGCTTAATAGCGTTGAGAAAATACAGCCTAGAATGATGGCAGCTACATTTAACGGAAACCCCAGAGCAACAATCATCTCATGCTACAGCCCCACCAATGTTAGTGAAGAAAATGAAATAGTCACCTTCTTCGATGAGTTATCCTCATTAGTGCGTAGCATCCCGAAACACAACATGTTAGTCATTGGCGGAGACATGAATGCACAAATCGGGAAAAACGGAAACAACAAATACAGCCTCCACAACACGTCAAATAGAAATGGGCAACATCTAACAGATTTCATGATAGAAAATAGATTAGCATGCCTCAATACAAACTACCAAAAAAGAGAGGGCAAACTATGGACATACATGTACGCAAACAATACTAAAGCTCAGATAGACTACGTCCTTATAAACAAGAAATGGAAGAATAGTGCATTGAATTGCGAGGCATACTCCTCTTTTGAGGGTGTGTCCACCGATCACCGAATAGTCACAGCGAAAATACGGTTAAGCCTACGAAAAAGCGACAAACGAACAGCGACCTCCAAACACTATGACTGGGCCCTATTAAACAACAAAGATGTAAGAGATAAATACGTATTAGAATTAAGAAACAGATTCGAAACACTACAAGAAAAGACGGAAAAAAGTACACCAAACGACGAATACGAAAATTTCGTCAATGCACACCTCGAGGCAGCAGCAAAATACATTCCAACAAAAATTAAAACTAAATATAGAGTCCCATGGGAAACTTTAGCGGTGAGAGAAAAACGTGCACTAGTGAAAACAGCCACCAAAAACTATCAAAGAAACCCAACAAACACAAATGCCTTAAAACTAAAAACGGCACAATACCAATTAGCAGGCATATATATAAAGGAACAGACAGAATACATTCAAAATCAGATAGATAAGATTAGAGACTCGGTGGAAGATAGACAATCTAGAATTGCCTGGCAAACAATAAACGAAGTGAGCAGAAGAAAGAACACAGCCAAAGCAAAACTGAAAGCTGCAAACCAACAAGAAAGAATAAAACTGTGGAAACAGCACTTCGAAAACTTACTTGAAAACCCACCAAAAATAACGCATGAACCAATCACCAGAATAATTAGCAAACAATTAGACATTTAACTTGGACCGTTCACACAAGAAGAACTCGACTCGGTTCTCAGAAAAATTAAAAATAGGAAAGCTGCAGGGCTGGACGAAATTCCCCCGGAAGTATGGAAGACCAGACAATTCGACGACATACTGCTCCGACACTGCAACGCAGTATACAATCAAAATCCGATAGATAGATGGACGAAGGGATGCATACTCCCCTTCCCTAAAAAGGGGGACTCGGATTAGCCAAAAACTACCGAGGCATAACACTTACATCCATAGCTGCCAAAATCTACAATGCCCTACTGCGAAACCGAATAGAACCCAAAATCGACAACATACTTAGAAAAAACCAAAATGGCTTCCGAAGAAATAGATCAACGACCTCACAAATATTAACCATCCGCAGAATCCTTGAAGGTGTACGGGCAAAGAACCTACAAGCGACATTAATATTTGTCGACTTTACCAAGGCTTTCGACTCCATTCACAGAGGAAAGATGGAACAAATCCTACTAGCGTACGGCATACCTAAAGAAACCGTAGCGGCAATAACGATTCTCTATAGAAACACTAAAGTAAAAGTACGATCACCAGATGGAGACACAGAATACTTCGACATTGTAGCAGGAGTACTACAAGGGGACACGCTGGCTCCGTATCTCTTTATCATTTGTCTAGACTACGTACTTAGAACATCCATTGACAAAATCAAAGAGAATGGCTTCGAACTGACGAAGAAAAGAAGCAGAAGATACCCTGCAACAACAATTACCGACGCCGACTACGCCGATGACATAGCGATACTGGCAAATACACCTGAGCAAGCCGAAACACTTCTGCATAGTTTGGAACGAGCAGCAGCAAGCATAGGCCTCCATGTTAATGCACACAAAACGGAATATATGTGCTATAACCAAACGGGGGACATCTCCACTCTAAAAGGAACCCCTCTTAAACTAGTAGACAAATTCACGTACCTAGGAAGCAGCGTCGAATCAACCGAAAAGGACATCGAAACGAGGTTAACGAAAGCATGGACAGCTATCAATAGGCTATCGACTATATGGAAATCAGACCTAACAGATAAAATGAAACGCAGTTTCTTCCAGGCAGCGGTCACATCGATACTGCTATATGGATGCACTACATGGACGCTAACAAAACGGCTGGAGAAGAAACTAGACGGCAATTACACAAGAATGCTGCGTGCAATCCTGAACAAGTCCTGGCAGCAACACCCCACAAGACTCCAACTGTACGGCCACCTGCCCCCTATCACGAAAACTATTCAAGTTAGGCGAACCAGACATGCAGGACATTGCTGGAGAAGCAGAGATGAACTCATAAGAGATGTACTCTTATGGATCCCCACACATGGCCGCGCAAAAGCAGGACGACCAGCACGAACGTACATTCAGCAGCTATGTGAGAATACAGGTTGTTGTCCTGAAGACCTGCCTAGGGCGATGAACGATAGGGAGGAGTGGCGAGAGAGAGTCAGGGATATCCGTGCTGCCAGCACGATATGATGATGATGATATTCAAACTGTGTATCAGATCCGGACGAGGACGTCAATACCAGACTCAAGTTACTCCAGACTCTCCAAATTTCCTGAATTGGGGCCTCATTTTCAGGTGCAATTTAGTACTTTAGCTTTTTATTGAGTGGGTGGGGGGATTACCCCTCTGCATAGAAACAATGTATTCTAACAAAGCAGTTATCATATTTATCCAACCCCACCGCTCGGGCAGGATATGACACAAGGTCGATTTTTATGCGGAGTTTAACAGTTTTGAATTCAGTGTTCCTTCTCCTAGACTAGTTGCCTCACCAAGGCTGAAGAACCTAGTCTGTCCTACTATTTACCCATAGCTGGAGGGAGAAGAATTGGATTCATACCTTCCCCAAAGGTATTATTGCTATGTGAAATGATATCAGTCGCGTCCAGGATTTGAACTCGTGTCGACGATAACTACGACGATAACCATTACACTACGAGCACCTCCAAGGCAGTTATAATTGTAAAGTAATATTTTTTTTAAATATCTAAATTATCATTCATAAAATTATGTTAGGAGCTTTCTTTTTATTAGATCTCATCTTCATTTAACAGATGATTAGCCCTGTTATTATAAAAGGTAAGCTTAGTTCTAAAAAATATGCAATATTACGTTGATAATGACTAATGTCGTATCCATTTGCACTTGCAAAGATAAACAGGTGTCAAATAAATGCATCTTTTTTTCCAACTGGTGTTTGAAGAACAAATCAAAATGTCCCCTTTTCAAAATATAGGACCTTAAGTGAATACTTGAATTCGTCCATGAATATTTTGATCTACAATAGTAATTTACTCCACCCCTTCGACCCGAACAGAATGTGACAAAAGTTTGTTTTTTTTTAAGGTGAGTCAATACAGTTCGAATTCAGTATTTTTCTTATTCTAGATGGGAGGCCTTATCGAGGTTAAAAAATCTAGCCTGTCCCATCCGTAGCTGGAGAGAACATATAGATCCATGTCTTTCCCAAAATTTAGCGCGGAGAAAAAAGCAAAGTGTCTTTTCATGGATCTAAACTAAGGCTATTGCTCCCGTTTCAGTTGACGATAAATGTTATGTGAAATGCATTTCCAAAAAAGGCGCGCAAGTATTTACCCAAAACCTCCGTTAAGAGCTGGATATGGCATAATGTAAATTTTAAAGCGGAGTATAGCTCGTTGGAATTCAGAGTTTTTCTTCTCCTATTTTGGTTACCCAAGCTCTGCTTTGGAACCCATTCTACCTACTTCTTTACCCACAGCTGTATGTATCTACTGTGATTCCATTAAAAAAAAGTCATTATTCAAGCATAGCCGGCGTAAGACTTTCACCGGTAATAAGGATTTACTAACAGTGAATGTTCTTGCACAAAGATACGCTTCGCCTGTTTTTTACCTTATAATAATTGCAGTGTAAGAGTTATGCATTTCTATTCATGCTTTCATTAAATCTTTTGTAACAGCTTTATATACTTCCAATGAACTATTTCAGTAGGACAGAATGTCCAAAAATGCACATTCACCATATGTAGTAAGATATAAAGGCACTATATAATACACGAGCTTACATTCATTTTCAACTCACCGAGCACAGCGTCTTATATAACAAAAAATAAAAGAAGAAATCTTTACTTAAAAAATGCACTATATTTGTATTCCATTAGCATTCATTAAATTCTCCATTTTTTAAAAGTTCTTGAACAAATGTCTTGTTCGTGTCTTCCGCATTTTCTTACATCTAGGAAGGCAGACGACCTCAGCTTTGGGAAAATACTCTTTACTATTTTAAAACAAGGAAATGTTTATTATGCATCTGTCTATGTATTTCACAATAAAACCTAACTTAGGCATGGATGATTTTTTTAGAATAAGATTTGGTTTCAATTATGAAAGGATTTAAATGGGATTGAGATGATTATCGAATGTAAAAGAAATAGTTGTATGTATTTATGAAACAGACTCCTTTTTGCTAAACAGTCACTTCCTATATCACTTTTCATTTGCTTTCTCTCAACACACACACACACACACACACACACATATGTATACATTAATAGATACTAACGCATATGTAGAAAAACAGGTACAAAGAGACGCAAAGCCTTATATATATATATATATATATATATATATATATATAATGATAATAAATAAATATATACTATATATATTTAATCGATGGAAAATATTGTTCTGCAACCTAAGGTTTCTTGAAGTTTATAACACACACACATATATATATATATATATATATATATATATATATATATATATATATATATATGTGTGTGTGTGTGTGTGTGTTGCTGATTCAATAAATTATAGGAATTTTCAGAATTTTTTCCATAAATGAAAACTATGCTTTGTTTGGAATTGGTTTATATCAAAAATAATTTCAATCTCGCAAAATATCTTTGACTCAATTCAAAATGACGGTAAATCAAACAGAGAGCTTAAGACTTCATCATAGGTAGGTAAAATATTTTCTGTTTGAGAAGCGCAAACCAAGTAAAATATACTGAATAATTTGTGATGCTGACAGTTAAGTATATATTATTCCAAATGTATTTACAACTTGGTTTAACATGAGTTTGCTATAAGGAGCTTGCGTCGAGAAACCATTAATTAATTGGATACAGCCTGAGTGTTCAGTGAGGGAAATATTCTGGGTGCAGCAGTGACTAAAGAAGGGCATGCTCTCATTTACTTCATGTAACTTTATTAATCAGTTGAAAAATAAGTGCAAGTGTAAACAATGCATCCTCATGCCAACATAAAGTTCGTTATAAGAAAGTTGTGTTATGGCTGGAGACCTTGATATCATAAAGTCAAGGAACGATGAAATCGTACAGAAATTGGGATATCAGAAATGGCTTCAGTTACGACTTACTGAAAAGGGGAAGTTTTATCCCATAGATTGAAATATTACCAAACCCACACTATATTTTTGGATGACCTTTCTGATTATCATCTGTTTAGGGTCCTGAATCGTAATTAATCCGAGACGTTGATACAAACAGTATTACAAATGAAGGAGAGTGTATGTATATGATATTTTCTTGATATGCAAGGCTGACTCACATTGTTTGAAAACACATACTCACTTGGGTAATCAATATACGATAATAATTAGCTCTTAAGTATTTTTCAAGCCAACCTTTGGTGGAAATAGTTTTACGTATTAGTATATAAAGAACACTTGTGAACCAGAAAATTACATTCAGAGAATAAAAGTTATACTTACCAGCTAATGAATCCCTTGAAATTATGTGACAATTTTGATGTAACTAATTAATTAATTAATCTAACTAATTTAGCAAAGTATGTACTAATACATATACAAAGAGAGACAGGGTTATGGTTAGGGTTAATAATACAAATTTATGTATATGGTCATGCGCAGACAGATTGTTTCGTTGTATCACAACTCTTCATTCAGGCTACACACGCTGGACGCTTAAAGCTGGGATTGAAACCCACCAAACTTGACGTTAGACTTAGCATGTTATCGCTCAGCCACCAGGCGACATAAGTCAGCTCAGGAATTACAAGGCATTATGTATTAACTTTCGTTTGCTTACATTTTGCCTTACCGGATACGAGAGTACTCAATTCATTAGAACTTTGCATTACGCGAATGGCAGCCGTTAATTCTTCGCCAGAGGGATCAACTTATTTTAATTTCTAGAGAGTATTTGTTTTGAGTCAATCAGGAAATAAGACAAGTCAAAGGGGAGAGCTCCTAGCTTGAATACACATCTTTTATCTCGGTTTGGTAGATGAGACGTGCAAACCAACTGAATTCTACAAAAGAAAGTGTTATGTTAACGGAGGACCCTTTTGGACTTAACATAGGTTTCCCTTAACAAAACATGGTAAAAAAACAGTCCATGCATTGTTTTACAAGGACAGGAAAAAATCCGGTCGCTGCGGTGAGTAAAAAAGGTTATGTTCACAACCCCCGAGGATATGAAACCTTTGAATTGCTTTGCTGTTATAGCATAACAACGATTGTATGTTATTTAATGACAAACACTATTTTTTCGAATATATTAAATATAATTTGTAAACATATATTGTTGTTGACATTTTTAAAGGAATGCAAGTTCATTTCTTGGCACACAGTTAAATGGATTCAAATGTTGCTATTGACAACAAATAATTCTATTTCCTCTTTATCATTTGTTTGTATATAGTTAAATGCTTCAAGTATTGCTGTGTAACAGTTACAATTAATAATCAGTAATTTGTTAATACAATTAAATGGTCAAACATATTTCTAACAATTCAATTCAGCGCAAGCCATTTGCTTGCATACAGTTTACATGTCAAGCAGTTCTATTTGACCAATAGATAGGACCATATCAGGTGCTACCCATCCGGGTCAGAGTGGGCCTCAGAGCGATGGGAATGAAGGGGCAGTTTGCATTTTAAAAAGCTCCAGCATTACTTGAGCCTCGCTATCAGATTGTTTATTTTCATATCTAGGATAGTCCTTGAAGTGTTCTTACCCGACATCAGAGAAGCACTTGGTGCATTCTATAGCCCCTGCCGGCTGTACTAGATCTGAAAGAATTGAATACTAATGACTTGCCTGAAAAAGGTGAAACAATAAACAATGCTTCTCATTGCTTTGTCCTTTCCTAAAATTAAGCTTGTTTTCAAAACAACACACACACACACACACACACACACACACACACACATATATATATATATATATATATATATATATATATATCTCGCCACACTGATGAGTTCTAATATATATATATATATATATATATATATGTGTGCGTGTGTGTGTGGGTGTGTGTGTGTGTGTATGTGTCTAGCCACACTGATGAGTTCTAATAAAACGAAACAGATATGTCTGTGAATGATTATATATATATATATATATATATATAATCAGTATATGTGGATGACTATATATATATATATATATATGGGTGTGTTTGTATGTGTAAAGTTCATTTGGCGACCACAGTCCAGAGCGATCCCAAGAGTCCTTTTTCAATTGCTTTTACACCAAGGTGTAGAGGAGGACGCTACTCCTTTAACTCGATTGCTCCATTTTACCCTTGATACATACCTTATAAATGCTGGAGTTAAGCAAAGACCGATCAAGTACCATTTTTTAAATCTTTGTTATAACTCGACGTGGGATTGACCAGACACTCTGCCAATTCGATCAATGGGCCGATATATATATATATATATATATACAAAGGTCTTTGCTTCAAAGTGGCACAAAACTGAATGAATGGGGTTCCCAGTGAGACTCGAACTCACACGTATATATATATATATATATAGGTCCTTAACTGACAACGAATTTGTTATTTGATTTCGTAACATTATTACACAGAATTTGTACTACACGCATTTTAAGCATTTCACTAACCTTCATGCGGCGTCTGAATTTTGGTCGTGTTAGGTTTTCTTTAAAAAAATCATTGTTTTGATAGGTTATTTTCATCTTGTTCAAATCCTGGTTTGTGTCTGTGAATGTCCTGCTGAAGTGAATCGTTGTGAAGATTTTTGGTCATTATCTTCCAAAACTTCTTTTTTCTTTCCCTTCTTTTTACTTCTTTTGAATACTTTTTATATAATTTTCTACATATATGCATGTATTCTCTGGGTGTGGGTGTGTGTGCTCTCCATTATACATATAAACTCTTGTGTATAAATAGACATAAATTTTCAAAGTTATTGGATGGATTTTGGGCCTTTTGCTGATAACCTTCCTTGTTCTTTGTACTTTCCCTAGATTTCCCCTCTTCACTAAATGTATCTTTATATATATATATATATATATATATATATACACACACACACACATATATATATATATATATATGTGTGTGTGTGTGAGTTTGAGTGTGTTTTTCTGTGCGGGCGTGTGCCTGTTTTTGTGTGTTTTCTCTGTGTTTGTGCACGAACGTATATAAAAGGTGCACAGATGTATAAATACAGTCATACCCATATTTTCAACGTTGTTGGATAGATTTAATGTGTATTAATATATTCATTCCCATACATATATTTATTTTTAAATTAAACATTGTATATTTAAGTTTTTGTGTGAACAAACACGCGAGTGCTCGTGTGTGTGTATGTGTGTGTGTGCGCGCGTGAATGTAATTGTCTCTGTGTGTGCATGTAGTGAGTTTCTGGTTTAAATCTAGCTTTGCACTATCTGTGAAAATTTGGCCATTTTGATTTTTAATGAGGATGTCAAAAAATAGCAGTTCTTTTAGATTGTATTCTATAGCGTGTTTTATTTAAAGTTGTAGGCTAAAAGTTATATAAATTATTAATGCTGCCCCTTGGGTATTCCTAATATACGAAACAGTCATATTGTTATCTTTCCCATGATCTAATAAGATCTGTTTTTGCATTGTTGCTGTATTTTTCCCTATGATCTCATTTTATTTTTTCTCTTAGTATATTAAGTTTACGGTTGGAATATATTAGTGCCATTTCTGTCTCCCTGTAACATATTGACCTTCGACCGAGCCGTCAATCAAGAAATGGTTGCATCCGGTCGATGATATCACCTTGACCTGTGGACAGGTTGAATTCGGTGCAGATACGACGCCCACAAGAAGCAGGTGGGTGTCAAACAATTATAAAACTTTGTGCCACAGACGGCTTGAGTTAGTTGGAGTCAGTTGCAGTTGTAGTTCGAGTTGCAGTTCGAGGCAGTGAGAACAAGCTCCAGACAGAAGGCTTGGGGCTCTCAGTGACCCCCGGTTGAGCAGCTCAGAAAAATGAGAAAGAAGTGCAGCTGTAATCAGTGGAACTGGGGTTCAATATGTTGCAGTCTGTTCCGTCTCCAACTCACCTCTCACACACAACCCTTTCGCAACCCTTTCGCAACCCTTTCAAGAATAAAGTGTGAGAGGTATATTTTTCTAAAGAAGTGTGTGCGTTCGTCATTATTACTGATTATGTTTCCGCATGTATATGTATATGTGTAGTTGTATCACGGCTATAAAATATCTCTAGCAGTTTCTACGGCTGGGATGTAATAATTTTGTTTAATTGGTAAGTTATTATTAAATATTAGTTCCATAGTATGAGTGATATTTTTCGTTAAATATCGGGTGGAATATTTTTAAGAATTTTATATCCAAAGCAAGATGGTGCTTTTCCCTAATTTATGGGGCATATCACTACATAACTCTGTGACATTAGAAGTTAATATAAGTGTATACGGATCGGACGACAAAAACACGTTGTTGGGGCATGCGACACACCACTCAAAGCCGATTATCTCATTTTGCCCAATGGTCAGCTAACTTTATTGTCTAGGCTCCGTTCGATCTTAGTTGACCGAGGCACTGTCTTCCTCTCCCACGAAACCAGAACTACCTAGGGCTGCAACTCGTTTGTTTATCTCCGGATAGTTTCCTTGAATATACGGGGCACTTGCTTCTGGAAAAGAAATCCAACATCTTTCAAATAAATTTCTTGAAACTAAATTGCATTAACTAGTGCCAAAGACCTCTATTTTTGATGGACATTACAAAAAAAAAAAAAATAATTATTTTATCCCCATCGAGAAATCACTCTTTCTATATCATTGTATATTAAGATCTGCCTAACCTTCTTAACTTGTTTAGTTATTTTTTAAAATTTTATCACACACACACACCCGCCATCTATATATATATATATATATATATATATATATATATATATATATATATATTCACGTTAACTATGCCTACGTCCACCTTTACAGATAGGCTCACTTACACAAGCTTATGCATACATATATGCTACACTTATAAGCATACATATTCAAAGACATGCCGTCAACAAGGTGCATATGCATGATTGCATCTAAATATGTGCCCACAATAGTAGAAAGCTAATATGGTTACTACACGGTGATTTGCAAACGGGTTTCAAAGACCACTTCTCAAACGTAGAGAATTAGGTTCCCACCGGGTGTCCCTGCTGCTGAATAATGCCGATTTAGACAGGCGTTTATTGAATAACCACATGTGCCCCACATAAAAACCACAAAATATAAAATGAACTGCTTTCAAATCGACTGCCTCTGGCGAGTAATTTATTTGAAGAGGGTGATACGTTCTTGTTCCTCATCCAGCTTGTAGATACGGACCCCCCACCCCCCAAAAAATTGCGAGAGCTTTACTATCAATTTTATGATCTATTTTATCAATCAAAAATCGACAATTTCTATTTTCTGTCGAGTGAAGATGGAATTGCTCGCACCGCCTCTCTCCATCGTCCGATTTAATTATTATAAAGTGACTTTGGTTTTGGGTGTAACTGCTTTAGAAAATGATACTGTTCCTATGAAACGCACCGGCATGTGACATTCTGCGAGGAAGGGCGTTTCACATTTTCTCGAACATCAAGTGGAAAATAAGATGTTTTTTTAATAATCAGGAAGCACTAAATGGACCAGTTCTTTGCTAATAATATGACCAACATATTAGAAGAGAACTATATCAAAAATAAAAAAAAAGGCTTTGGATATCGATGTAACTTTGTTGTCTCGATAATTCTCTGTTTTATTTTTATCATCTTTCCGTGGCATCAAAAGAAGAGCATTTTGATCAATGGATCAAATTAACTCGATCGATATACTATTGTTAAAAACCAAATTGTCCCACACTTGTTAAGTAACACAGACACGTTTAGATACTTTCTAAGATATAAAATATGGGTTGATTTGTTTGTGGGTAGGCTTTATGGCACGTCAACCGTTGGTGTTTCCTGTTAATGATAAAGATATCCTTTGGTTTCCTTTCAAGTTAATAATGATAATAATCTTTAAAATTACGGTATCAAGTAACCATTATTGTTATATTAAACAAAATTAGCGACCCGAGTTCAAATCGCGGACGAGACAATTTGCGTTTCCCTTTGTGATAATGCTTTTGGGAAAGCTATGATTCCATATTATTTCCCTCCAAAGATAGATAAATAGTAGAAAGACTAGGTTCTTTGTTCTTCGTGATGAAATTGGTCTTGTGAAGGACAACTTTGAATTCAAACCAGCTGCACTCCACAAAAGTATTAGCATTGTTTCACATCTTGGCCTTTGCAGGAGTTTGGGTTATACTTACTGTATCAAGTAACTCTTCTTAGAGAAAATAAACCACTCAGTTATATGGTTTGAAGTAGGCCTATAGAATACTTATAAGGGAAAAACAGCCTCGTCTTAGATTTGGGCCTAGCTTGAAAAGTCCATTTCTTTACGGGCGCTCCTCTACATTTGCTTATAGTTGGTTCGTTTCGGTAGCTACATGATCCTCTAACCTGTTTTAGATTTATCTATTCCGAGAACCAGAAATACACTTGATTATAACCAGCGACCTTTATCAGAAGAACAACCGTTTTAACAAGCCATACACTAATTAAAAAGGAAAGATTACACGTTTATATTTCAGAGCAATTATTCCTCAGTAATTTTGAATATTATTCACAATCATTGTAGCCTTGCCTCTTAATAAGCTAAAAGTACAAAACATATACTAAAAATATAAGATTTTGCCCATACAATTACCATTGCCTGAGTCCTGGATTCTATGGTTAATCCAGCGTGAACTGTACTTGTCTCTGATTATAGCCTTGTATTGTAATTAAATACGCATACAGCATTTGCCATTGAAACATTGATCCACACCGATTATAAACAACATTGGGTTTACGACAAATCAACCCTTGTTTGGCTATTTAATGTCGAAGCCAGTTTTATCAAACACTTATACGATTACAATTCAAGGAATCATTCTTAATTCTAATAATAAGTACATATAAATGTAGTTTCAAGAAATCCCTATCTGATAATTTGACAGTAGTAGTATGGTGTCAAATGGCCATTCTTATTTGATAATAACAATAAAAACACGATTAAAGCATAAAGTAACGGTTCTAAATACAAATAACTTGCCTACGGTTAAATGATTTTCTCTTCATACTTCAATGTTTTAAGAGTTAATATATTCAAATCGTACAAAAACCTTTTAAAAGAATATCTCAAACAGATCTATTTTATACATTGATAGGTCTCTAGTAGGTACTACCAATCCGTATTAGATTGATTTTAACGGAATATCAACTCATTTGGGGTTATCTCACTTAGTGGTTAGGGAATTGCGTACATTGTAAGTTTATATTTATATTCTATGTAGTTTCAAAATTTTTCTTTTTGCACATAGTTGTATGATATAACATAGTCCTATCTTATACAGAAACTTTGCGATGATACATAATTGAGAATAGATGAGATTCTAACGGGTGCTGGCTCTCCGGTTCATAGAAGATACGGTTGTAGTGGGATATCCCCCAGTTCTCATAATTCTAGAACAAGAGCCACACCATCAGATGCTGTTTAGTGTCATTGCCAGTTCAACCTTTTCTTAGGTTGGGGTCTATATATATGAAAGGGACACTGAAAACATTTAAGGCTCTCTGACAGTGCAACCAGGATCACAGTGGACCTGAGAGTAATAGCAACGAAGTAGTAACTTTACTCTCATCGAAGCTCTCGAACTAGTTTATTCTTATGCACGAAAACCTGAAAAAGATCGTAAAATTAATTCTGTAGATATCGCTACTGTCATGTTCAGAAGATACCAATATTTTGCCCCGAGTTGTTCTACCTAAATCACGTTTTTAAAACGTTAGGACAGAAAGACGATATGCATTAGTAAGCATCTGAACATGAGTCACGTACATAATCGATAATGACGCTACACCCAGTAACTCGTAATGGCTCAAGTGCTGATATAAAGCTTGGTCATCAGACCATTAAATATTAAGGCAAGTCGTCTCTGTTTCTTTTACCTTGATGTTCCAATGTCAACGAAGGAAAGCTCCACTCTCTCCAGAGTTCCAGAACTGTAACCTCACCATTGGATACAGTTTAGTGTTTTTCCCCGGACGCTGTGTGACATAGGACCAACGTCTTGTGTTTTAAAGAAAGGAGTCCACAGAAAAAGAAATGCTCAAACTCGAAGGTTAGGGAAGAAAATATAGTAGTCGTTTATTATTCACTTAGGGTTACGATCGTTGCAACTCGAAAAGTTCGTTTCGTTCTTCTTCTCCCTTCCTCTTGGTAGCGACGGTGGGTGTCGGTGAGAGCTGGCTGTTGACACACGTCTGACAGATAGGTCGTAGCAGACTGGGTAGGACGGGTCGGGGTCTCGGAATCTTTGACGAACCTGTTTTGAAAGCTGCCTTCAACTCTCTGCCAAAATCTCGTGACTTGTTTTCTTATATAGAGATTTTGGGGAACAAATCGAAGATCCCCGAATGTTCGATGTCACCAGTGAAACTGTCGTGAAACACGTGATAATTCATCTGTGATTATTTTAAAATCACGTCTAACTTTGCCGGTCATTCTGCCCGCACGCGCTAGTATCGTGACACCTTCACTGATTGACTACAGCCAATGCGCTCGCGCGCTCTCAAACACAGCGCCCATCTGCAATATTACAAATGTATTCTGAGGGAATATTGCAGTGAGTGTATTCTAAGCTTCATAAAACAGCAAAATCAGGACCACACAGAGAGTAATAAAAACGAAGTGCTTACTTGGCACACCTCAAAACTTCCAGATAAAGCTCTTCGCCACCGGTTTTGTGTCATATCCAAAAAACCTGAAAAAATCATTTATTATATCACTCTTATGAACCATTTGCATCATTACGTATACTTTCTGAATAATACCATTTGGATAGGCATGAACCTCTTTATCCCCTTGCTCTGAGTTAAATATTTGCACTTCTATTCATCATTCCAGATCACGCTCTTTGCCACCGGTTTAGTGTCATATCTAAGAAACCTGAAAAAAAAATTAATTTAATTACTCCCGTGTACCATTACGTTTACTTTCTGAATAATACCGTTTGGATAGGCATGAACCCGCTTATATCGTCGGACAGGGTTAAATATTTCCACTTCTATTCATCATTATAAATCACATACCAAGTTTGAAATTCCATTAATCAATGAAATCAATCCACACTAATTTCGTGGCAATTGTTATACTGTGCGTGTTCATTAGATACCAATATTTTCGCAAGGAGTGGTTCTTAAATCCCGTTTTTAAAATGAATATTTTTCAAAAGGAATAGTTGTCTGTTCAATATTCCTTTTCACGTTTCTCTCACATTCGGTAAACTTTCAAGATTGTGGTAGAATTTTTATTTTTATTTTTGTATCACTTCATTAGTTCGATTAATACCTTTGAGAAAGGTATGAACCCAATTATCCTTCCAGATATGAGTTAATTTGCATCACAGCTGTTCTTAAAGGATGGCTCTTGCATTAAATAACCCACCAAGGTTGAAATGCCATTTAACAAAGAAGTCAAGTCAAACCTCCAAAATCTATATAAGGCAGTGAAGAATATCTATATGATATATGATCTGAGCAACCGCGAATTTTGTAAAAAAAAAAAAAAAAAAAAAAAAAAATTAATGAATAAATCAAGAAGGCAATTTTCAATTCGAAGTTATGAATAAAACGAATTTCTTTCTCTCTCAGCAGAATTCCATATTCAATGCACGCAGGCTTTGCAGTAAGAAGAAACGCTGCATTTTCATTTCCCGTTCTATGACCTTCTCCGCACTCTTTGAAACGCAGAATAATCAGCCATACGTTCTATAGATGAAGCTCGTTAACGTAGCCCATAGTAAAATGTAAGAAAAAATTAAAAAAAAGAAAGAATCTCGATCGTTAAAATAAATGACGGAAAGGTTCTTTTGAAGATTAAAATCGTGAAGAATGAGGAAATAAAAGTTCATTTTGAAATGTAATTATTCAATTGTTTCCATAAAGACGAATGATTTAGAGCAAAATATGGAACAGATATTGAGCAAATAAAATAAATTTAAATGTATCTTAAATGTTTGCTTCATAGATAATTATCAAGAAACAATAAAACAAAACAAAAATACATAGAAAGACCGCTTTATATTTAAGGTGGTCCTCTAAGAGCAGAGATGTTGACTCTTCTCGGATGTTCCGAAGGACGTAATCGTATTAACATTCCCATAACTTGGAAGCATGTTTTTGTTTTTAATTTTTATATATGTTTCTGGGGGGTTTCTTCCATATTCACACACTTGAGGTGTAACTGTTATGGTAGTAGGAAGTGGACTTGAATACCCAAGTTCAAATCCTGATCGAGAGGCTGTATTTTGAATAGAATTAATAGCTTTGGGAGAAGAACTAAAAAAAGTAATATGCCTTGAAAAGAGAAAACTAATCAAAGACAAGGAAATGGGTCAAAAGTGTAATCAATATTTGTGATAGAACTGTCTGATGTCGACTGAATAAATTAGGTTTTATGAAGAGAATATACAGGCGAAATCCAGAACTAACACATAAAGAAGAAAATTAGTTTTAGGTTGGCTTATGAGAAATAAGCAGTCTGTGGAAAATTGAGTGAAAGTGATATTTAGCAATGAATTAAGATCTGTATTGGGTACAACGATAATGCTAGTGTTGTCAAATGAAACATTAAAAGGATTACAGCTTGAAGGAAATCAGTCGATTTTTCAAGTCATCCAAGATGTGGGCTTGTACGTCATTTTATCATAAATGATCATAAATCAATGTGTATGTTTATTAAACCCCTGTATAATTTTTAATTCCATCGATAGAAAATTGGTTTTGTGACGATGAAGTCCTTTTTAAGATGATTTTACATTTTGCAAAGTGCAAAGGGGATTAAGGTTTTTCCTCTGGAAAGACATATAAAATCTATATCTTGATTTTATACAAAAGCAGATTGAATCTAAATCCATTAAAAATGTATTGTGGAAACTTAAAAAAATGGTAGATGAGAATAGTTTATGGATCAAAGAATATATTTCATGTGTAATTAAAAAAAAGTCGGAACGATTTTGATGAAGAACAATTCATCAAATTAGTAAAACCTATACCTGAAAGATATTTAATTGCCCAGTCGGCTAGGGCTGTAGAATACACTGACTGCTTCTCTGCAGAGGGGTAAGAAACGAGTGTCCAGGATATGACACTAAACAATCTGATGGTGAGGTTCCAACAATGCTGGAGCTTTGGGGAATGCGGGGTACCCCTTCATTACCATCGCTCCCAGGTCCACTCTGGCCCGGAATGTTAGCACCTGATAGGGCCCTATCTATGGGTTAAATAGTACTAACAGCATTTTTATGCTAAACTGAATTGTTTGAGTAAACTAAATAGCTTGAAATGGAGGTGTTTTTGACAGTTAAACCGTACTTTTAAACTGCGTGCTTATGCTTAACTGAATTATTTGAAATAGAACTGTTTTTCGACATTAAAATTGTATTTACACTTAACTGAATTGTTACAAATAACTTCTTGAATAGTTTGAAATAAATGTTTTTGATAATTAAACTGTGTACTTATGCTAAACTGAATTGTTTTAAATAGAACAGATTATTTACATAAAAATAGATTTGGCGTTAAATAACCTACAAAGGTTGATATGCCATAAAACCCACCAAACTAAACCAAACCATGAAAGATATCTAAGTTGTCATAAGAGATCGCAAAGGAGCTATTAGGTATTAATTCCAGTTTTTTTTTAGTGAAATCCCACAATTTTTCTTTTATAATAATTCATTTTCAAAATATTTTCATATGTCTAGTTGAAATAAATTATACCATTATAATACGTTATTTATGATATATTTGATGAAGTTATAAACTTTAGCTATTAAATAAAGATATGATACGCCTTATCTGCTATTAATATTTTCATATGTCTAGTTGAAATAAATTATACCATTATAATACGTTATTTAAGATATATTTGATGAAGTTATAAACTTTAGCTATTAAATAAAGATATGATACGCCTTATCTGCTATTAATATTTTCATATGTCTAGTTGAAATAAATTATACCATTATAATACGTTATTTAAGATATATTTGATGAAGTTATAAACTTTAGCTATTAAATAAAGATATGATACGCCTTATCTGCAATTAATATTTTCATATGTCTAGTTGAAATAAATTATACCATTATAATACGTTATTTAAGATATATTTGATGAAGTTATAAACTTTAGCTATTAAATAAAGATATGATACGCCTTATCTGCTATTAATATTTTCATATGTCTAGTTGAAATAAAATATACCATTATAATACGTTATTTAAGATATATTTGATGAAGTTATAAACTTTAGCTATTAAATAAAGATATGATACGCCTTATCTGCTATTAATATTTTCATATGTCTAGTTGAAATAAATTATACCATTATAATACGTTAAGATATATTTGATGAAGTTATAAACTTTAGCTATTACATAAAGATATGATGCGCCTTATCTGCTATTATTTTACTTCCAGCTAAATGAGAGACCAAAAGGAACCTCTACTGGGTTGGAGGCTTTTCATTTACGTTTCGGATTTATATTGTGGTTTGTCTATTATTAAACGATCCATCAGACTGCACATTTCCTAACAGTGGTCATTGATGATACTGTTTCAATTAAATTATGCATGAATGATTCTATGTAACATTCAAGAATAATATACATTTTAGACAGAATTTTGATGATTGCAAATTACGTTGAACGCAAAATGTGTACAGGGTAAAACTCAATAATCATAAAATATTCCAGTTTCTGAGGGTCTTTATCATCATCATCATCATCATCATCATGTCGTGCCTTTAGCACAGATATCCCTGACCCTCGCTCGCCACTTCTCCCTATCGTTCATCGTCTCTGGCAGGTCTTCAGGGCTACATCCCGTATCCTCACATAGCTGCTGCATGTATGTTCGAGCTGGTCGTCCTGCTTTTGCTCGGTCATATGTGGGGGTCCATAGGGGTACATCACTTATGAGCTCGTCCCTACTTCTCCAGCAGTATCCTGCAAGTCTGGTTCGTCTAGCTTGGATAGTTTTCGTGATGGGAGGAAGGAGGCCGTATATTGTGGAATGTTGCCGCTAGGACTTGTTCAATATTGCTCGCAACATTCCTGTGTAATTGCCGTCCAGCTACTTCTCCAGCCGTTTAGTTAGCGTCCAAGAGTATTTATGACGTATTCTTACAATAAGGATTTCCAAATATGAGTCATGTTTACTGTGTTACAGTTAGCCACATTCATGCGCGTGCGCAAGTGAGCACACCCACACGTATATGCATAAATATATACATGTATGTATGTATGTATGTACGTATGTTTATTTAAAATGAACTGTGGATCCTCTGGTTTCCTTTTGTGACATCAAATCATGGCATTGTTGATTCTATTAAGGAGCACGTGTTTTTTGGGGTTTTTTTTCGAATTTGAATGATTAAAAGAAGTCCACTGCGATTGCAGACTCCACGTAATCAAACTGGAACGTCCACTTAGGTGGAAATCTATGTTAGTATCTATGATAAAACATTTTAAATGCATTGATTTAATAAAAGCTCTGGGTGTGATAATCCTCTTTCCATATTTAGATAAGTTTTCTATATCTTCATGAGAAATGTGTAATTAATTCTTGGGGATGCAGATCTAACATTCTTTTTTAAATATAGATGTACTGAAATAAATATAATAAAAAAATATGAGTTATTTTTAAGTGTTTTTATTATATATATATATATAAATAAAGAATTGAGCTCTCCGGTATCCGGTAGCGCAAAGTTTAAATAAACATTTTTAATTCGTGAGCTAACGTTGGTCGCTTGATTGGCTCAGCTGTAAAATACCAAGTCTAACGTAAAGTGATGCGGGTTTTGATCCCAGCTTAAAGTGTTCTGCATTACTAACCACAACAAAGAGTTTTGATACAACGAAATTTTCTGTCTGTGGATGACAATGTATGTATATATATTTTCTTCGAACGCAAGCATATATAAATATAATATTTTAAATTTCCTATATATATATATATATATATATATACGAAATGAAAAAAATGAAATTGTGTTTATGTATTAATTCTTTAGAAAAAAGACTCAGCAATACATATTTTTATTTATATAAGAATATCGAGAAATATAAACAAAAGCTAAATCCATTAATATAAATAAACTACACTTTTAAAACATATCTGAACTTAGGAAAAGCCAACTAAAAAATTACGCAATGAAAATAGAATAATTGTTTAAGAGTCAAAATGGCAATACCCATTTAAATACAATACATTTTTGATGAGTTTTCTAACAAAAAAAAAATCTTTTTATTTGGTGATTAAGAATAGCACCGCCAGTCCGTTAATGATATCAATGAAATATCCGTTCTTGTCTTCAAAGAATATTGATATAGGGTGTCTTAAAAATTCTTGTAAGACATTAAATTTTTTTATAAGAAATATTTTTTGTGAAATCATATGTACGAGTAAGATGCCTTGTTGTGTAATCTTCTTAAGGACAGGTTTTTAAAGAAATATTTCTTGTGACGACAAAAGATTATCCGTCCTTTTTTACTTTCTTCTTGTGTGTGTGTGTGTGTGTGTGTATGTGTGTGTGTGTGTATGTGTGTGTGTGTGTGTTATAACATATAACTTACAGTATAAAAACTGTTTTATAAGACATTTAAAACACAAAGATGTACATATTATAAAAGCTGATCTGTTGAAAGTTGAATTTTCCGTAACTAAAGACAGGCAGAAATATTTAGCCTTTAAAGCGGAGGTTGATAACTGTTCATTACACAAATTAGCTAAAATTAATCGAATCATCGTTCAGAAATCTTGAGACAAGAAAATGTGTCAGATTAAACCGACTTTTTAAAACATAAGGTAAATACTTTTTCTCGTTGATTTTTAGAGTAATTTACTAAGCTTTTTGCTGAGATGTGGCATAAGGCCGAATGAATGTTGCAACTTATGAGATTCGAACTCACTCGTGTAGGTTTATTAGTCTAGCTTGTTAGCTATCACTACAGCCGATGAACCTGCCCTGAAACTTTTTAGCAATTCACTCAGCCTTTATTTAGATGTTGCACAAGGGTGTATGAATGAAGCACCCTGTGTGACTCGAATTCCCTCCTGTAGATTTGCTCATGTAGCCTGCTAACATTTACATCCACTTCTATTGATCATGTGGAGGACTAAGTACCTTCCGTAGTCAACGGGATTTACTTTCTGGTTTCATTTCCAAAAAATACAACCCAAATTTTACAAGCACGTAAACAAATGGAATGAGACAACAACAAATATTAAGAAACAAGCAATTTAATAAACATAACAACAAACAGGAAAACAATAAATTAAATACAATGTTCATTTTTATGTGCATGTGTGTATGTAGAAAACACAGCTATGGCCAGTTTAATAAAAATGATTTGTTTACCCGTGTGAGCGTGCGTACATGTTGGGAAAGTCAATCGAATCAATGTGTCCATAGCTGACCGAAGTAGAAAGGATAAAAAATTGGCTTTACTTACATACATATGTATGCGTGTGTGTATATATGTGTGTGACCGTAAGTATGAACCTTTTATTCTCTTAAGTTTACACGTGCGTTTTTGCTAGTGGTTTATGAACTTTGGCGACAACGTGTCACATCCTGGTAGTTGGCAAAATAACGTCGCATGCTTCTTCACTCTGTGTCCTGTGTGTGATGCTTTCTTATTTTGTATTTTTAGCCGATTAGTTGAAAAATATGAAAGTGTAACTTTAATGTTTTTTGATCCGAAATTTCTAGCATGTTCTTATCTATATTTTTTTAATTGATTATTCTAAGGCTAAAAATGTGAATTCTATATCTTTTGTAAAGGAATATTTCTTCATAATTATGGTATGACTAAAGATATAGAATAAATTATATTGATAAAAGTACAAAATTTAATTTGTATATCTAATTTGTCTCATAATTAGTTTTCTTTACCTAATGAACAGGTTATACTAACATCATGAAGTTCCCTGATTTTCTCTCGACATCCATCCTTATCCTTCATCGCTTCTGGAAGGTCTTCTAGGTTGCATTTTGTGTTCATTAGCCCAGTCGGCTGGGGCTGAAGAATAAACTGATTGCAACTCTGCAGAGGAGTATGACCCCACGTAACGAGTGACCTGGTTATGTCACTAAACTGATGGTGAGGTTCCAGTAATGCTGGAGTGTTGTGGAATGTGCTGTACCCCTCTATTGCCATTGCTCCCATGTCCACTCTAGCCTGGAGTTGCATGACCTGATCAATGGGTCAAATAGAAATAAACTGCGTACTTATGCTAAATAGAATTACTCGGAATATAACAGTCTTGATATGAAAACTGCGCATTTTTGCTAAGCTGAATTGCTTGAAATAGAACTGTTTTGATATGTAAAATGCATACTTATGCTAAACTGAATTATTTGAAATAAAATTGTTTTTGATATTTTACTGTGAGTAAACAAAAACTGCCATTTTACTAAACTGAATTGCTTGAATTAAAACTGTTTATTTGTATAAAAATGGATTTGGTATTTAGTAACCTACAACGTTTGATATACCATGAAATCCACACAAGCAAACAACAAATAATTCTTGCTTCCGCACGGAGATGCTGTTTAATCGTCTTAGCTGGCTGGCCATCACCAGCACATTCATGCGCAGGTGTCCAGAAGAGAACATCGCTTGTTCGTCCTTGCTTCTCCGGCAATGCCCTGCATATCTTGTTTGTCTAACTTGAATGGATTGTGAGATGAGAGACAGGTGGCTTTGCCGCCGCTGTTTTGTGGGTTGTTGTTTAGTTTATTTGTTTTACGTGTATAGAGATAAATCTAACACCCATTGCTTATTTATTATTGATTTAAAGTGCAACAGGTGTTTTTACCCGAAGAAATCCATAAACATGGGCATTTATTCCATCGGTATCATCATCATCATCATCAACTCCTACTGACAGCATATAGTCACACACACACACACACACACACACACACATACACACACATTCTCTCTCTCTCTCTCTCTCTCTCTCTCTCGCTCGCTCGCTATCCGTCCCTATCGACCATTGATATTATCAGGTCTTAGATACGACATCCAGCATCTGCAAAGAGCTGATGTAAGTTTTTGCTAATAATCCAACACTAGTGTGTCCCTGTGTAGGATTCCACAGGAAAACGTCGCTTATGAGACCATTCCTGCTTCTACAAGTGTCCCCAACGTGTTTTCCTTTTACTTGGATAGTTGCGAGATGAGAGGAAAGTAGCTGTGCATTAACTTTTATGTTCCAGGATTTATTCATAAGACGTCGTAGTATCCTTGTGGAGTTCCCGAGTAGCTTTTTTATCAAGCACTTCATTAGAGTTTAGTAGTGACACAGTTGTAACGACACAGCCACAGCTTGGAAAATTATCAGCTTAATTTTATTAAAGAGATAAGATTTCGTTATGATCAAAAACCTGTCAATAGCAGTAGGAGTCTGAGTGACAGAAAGTCTCGACGTCTCTTTTCTGTATTCTGGCTGACTTCAATAATGCTGTAGAGTGGGTGGTCTCGGCTCGAGCTATGATTTCTAACTCCTCCAGCCTCTTTACGAAGCCTTTTGGAATCCTTCCAAGTGGGCTTATAACAATTGGTATGACTGTAACGTTATTATTATCTTCATCATTATTAATATAATTCACCTCCATGCATATAAGCGTGAGCAAACAAATTGTTATTATAAAATAAACTTAAAACCATATACTTTTTTGGTTTGGTTTCTTTGCTTAATGGAATAACAAACTTTGTTGGTTATGAATACCACAGCGATGCTTGTAGAATAACAATAATGATACTCTTTTACTCATATCTAGATGATAAGAGAGTACATGAATTTTCCAAGGATTGAACGTGGTTACTTCGATATTACCGTCCAGTATGTTAATCACTACGCCACTGAAACTCTATAATTCAGTTCAGTGATCAGTTAATAAAATGACGTGAAAATTAACCTTATTTATTGGAATATAACGGTTAGAGTGTTCGTCAATGGCCTGGGAGACTTGGCTTAAATTCCAGATCAAGTCACACCAAAAACTCAAAAAATGGCACTTGATCCTACCTTGCTTAACACTCAGCATTATAAGGCAAGGATGAAGTGTAAAGTATGAGCGATCCAGGAAAAGGAGAAGCGCCCTCCCCTATACTTTGGTGTAGTAGCTATCGAAAAGGGAGCCATCGGGTCACTCTCGACTACAGTCGCCAACTTTATTTACTTACTTATTGGAACATTATATTGATATATACATATGTCTAGAGTAAAATGGTGTTTAGAACAAAAAAATACAATACTATATAAGGGATAATTTTAACTCTTTTTCTTGGTGGAGAGCGTTCTAATTAAGAAAATATAATTACTTTAATAGAAAATAACATTTGTTTATTGAACACAGGAAATAAAATTTTGAAATGGACTGAAATTATTCAAAAATATTCTTTTGCAGAGAAACAAAGATAAAGTGGGACTTTGTTTTTTGACTGACCCAAATGCAAATAAAATCGATCATCAATAGCTCTTTAATGATCAATTAACATGAAAATCTTAATTAACGATCAATTGTCTGAATTTGTAGTGCAAACATTTCATGGTTTGTTTTTTTCTTTCATTAGCATAGGATATTTTACTGCTTAATTCCGTTGCCGGAAGGATATAGATCCCCCACAAAAAAGAAGAAAAATAAAAAAAACTTAACTAATGTATTTCTGATAGCAAAAAAATAATATACTTGTATATGAATAGTTTTCCCATGCAGTTCCGCAATTTATATATATATATACAAAATTCAGATAGATAGATAAATAGATAGATAGATTTAAGTTTGAATAACGCAGAGAGATATTCAACAGAGCTTGGTCACTCATTTTCTCTTTTATGTGATCTTGAATCTAAGAGGATCCTACCAGGAGTTGGAGAGTTCATTCGACTCTCCGAAGCCCACGCTGACTTTGGTTCAGAGCGAGGCTACGAAAAGGAACAATGGGAGACTTGAAGCCATAAGCTCCAGGTTTTGGCTGGGCTACTCTGGCTACCTCTGGGTTGGTGAGCAGCATTATTGATTCGTTTTTACAAGCTGGGGTCATCAGGCTCACATTGCACTAATTGAGTCGATGAGCAACATAGACCTGCAGGGTTCGAGTCTCGGCTCCTACCCGACATTCCCCCCCTTATCCCCACTTTAATCAGCCTTCAGGTCATTGACCTTGTGTCAAGCCTTGTCTGGTGAAAGGCATAGGCAAATATCAAGAGGAACCTACTGGGTCGTTATACATTTATATGCTGTTATGCAAGGCATGATGTGAATAGAGTTGGAGACTATACACGTTTTAATCACATTTGGGATGATATCTTTTGTTTTTATCCCCCTCTATTTATTATTTTCTAGTCGTTTAATCAATTAATTAATCAATATACTTATTCATTATTATTGTTGTGACTTTTTCACACCAGCGATAGTTGATGGTCCTTCGCTGGAGTCTGAGTAACTACAAGTCTCCTCAAGTCTCCAGGACTCTTCTCAGTATTCTGGTCGTCCTCAACAATGCTGAAATTTACATTGTTTCGTCTCGTTTCCCGATTTCCAACTTTCGCAAGTCCACTTAACAGGCCTGAGGCAATTGTTCAAAGCGCACCAATTACAATATACATCACCATTATATTCAGGTTACTCAAATATTTTTCCCTCTCTGGCAAGGTCTAAGTACTTATCTCTTTTTTGTTTTGTTTTTGTGTTTTACTATGTGGTCCGCCAGAACGGCAATATCCTCAATTCGGAAAGTTCTCTTTTTTTGGTAAATATTTGTAGGTCTGCTCTTTTGTTAACTATTAATAGATCTGGTCTTTTGTTAGCTATTTATGGGTCAGGTCTTTTGTTTAATACTAATAAGTCTTGTCTTTGGTTTACTATTAATAGGTCATGTATTTTGTTAACTATTAATAGGTCAGATCTTTAGTTAACTATTAATAATTCTGGTTTATTTGTTAACTATTAATAGGCCTGGTCTTTTGTTAACTATTAAAAGGCAATGTCTTCTGGCAAGATTTAAGTGATTTGTTCGTATCTGAAATGCCAGAGAAATGTCTGCGTCTCATTCTCCAGGATGTTTGTGCATATACCATTTAGTATGCTCAAAGTTCAATATTTCACTTAATTCCAAATTGATTATCTTTCCCACACAGTAATACTCACTTTGCAATAGTTTGCTACATTCGCTTTTAGGTAAATATTCATTTAGTCTCTTTCTCTATATAAACTGCAATGGCAATTCTGTTGCATATTATTGACTTTGCGTTTGCATAATTGGGCCATATGGCATTCTTTCGTGCTGCTCTTAGAAGATATTCAGTTCCTATCTAAAGCTTTCTCTTTTGTAGCTCTGTCCAGGTCTTCTCGTGAGAGATTTCACTAGTTTATCGCTTGAAACACTGTGATATACCCCATCAAGTCACTGCGTGGACCCTCCACAATACTATAAGTAGTGACGGACCCAATGAACGTGTCAAGCGAATCTAGTCAGCTACCGGTAACCATTAATATCTGTATTTCCATAAATATATATATACTACTGTAAGCATTACATCTCTTTGTGTTATTCATTTTTAGTCCTTCAATACCACAGCAAATATCCATACAGTTGGTTTTCTTTCTATGTCTGTTTACTCGTTATTGTTGTTCGGTTTTTTTTTATATTGTCAGTGCTGTGTTTTTGCTGCTGTAATTAGTCCTTCTTTGTTATTTTTAATGAAGTCTTCGAGTCTCTGTATTGATGCATCCACACAATCTTCAATGCTGGCGAGTCCAATTCGTCCCTTTCTAAACCGAGATATTCTGTCTGTGTAATCTCTCGGATGTATCGACTTGAATACTGACATAAACTTTATTGTCCTCTTTTTTATTTGTCTGAGTTCCTCCCTTGTCCCTTTTTAGAAAAGTCCCGCGTATAACTCATAGGGTCTGCTCATGCGCTTAATCGTTCGTCTAAATCATTCTTTATTTAATTTCTTCAGTATTTCCAACTACGTGTAAGTATTATTATTCCTTGTGAGATTTTACACACAATTTAACTGGTGGCTATTCCGTGGATTCTAACTGAGAGCAAGGTCCTTTGGTCTTTAGGAGTCTTCTAAATATTCTAGCAGACACTACGTTGCTGAGCTCACTATGGGCACGATTTTTTCTCTAATACCAATTTCTCCAGTCGACTTTGTAATTCTACGATTCTCAAATAGACTTTCGTAATGCCACTATACCACGTAGACGATTGTACCACAAAGATTTTCGGCAGACTTTTGTTGCGCTACGGCACTACACAGGCATTTGTATCACCGCAGATCTTATGGGTCTATGCGTGCAGAAATATAGCTTAAGTGTCAGTCGGATCCCGTTGTAACTTGCAGTGAGAATAAGTGACTAACACACAAAACACTATCTTGGTTTTGCTCATACAAAACTTTCTTCTGTAGTATTCATCTTAGAAGTCCTCTAGAAGAGAGAAACAGCGTAAGAAAAATTAGTTCACTGCTCAAGTTAGATAAAGACAAAAAATATGTCGTGAGGAGTGACACAGACTTTGATATTATCTTTCTCGTTTTCTGTTGTAGTTCTCACACGTGCGTGGTTTCGGTTTCCGTCTTTATAGCTTCATGGCGGCAGTGGGACCCCTTCGTGGTGCTCACCAAACAATGGGTATTCAGATTTTTGGCAAGTCTTCACATCGTCACGACTCATCCTTAACTCTCCCTTTTCCTCTTTTCTGTCTCCTCTGCAGAGCTTTTTTTTCAGCCAATCATAGCCAGCGATTGATTTTCTGCTGATACATATCAATTTTCAACTTGGAGGTCAACAGCTATCCCGAACTAGATTTGAGGAATCTCTTAGTCTAGTTAGGATTCTACTAACTATTCAAATAATTAATCAGTGTCCCTAATTATATTACGACTTTCTAAGCTCTTGTCAACTGTTCCATGAGTCACCCTAATGCCGCTCAGTATTTTCATCACATTTTATTTGTTTCGCTTTCTTTTATCCGCACTCTTGTCGCCTGGAACAGCAAAACCAACCATATGATATTTTTTCTTGCAAGTAACTGCAGTTTTTATCCTCTGGCTGGAATTGAGTAATCTGTATCTGTCTCAAATTCCATAGAATTTATGGCTTTTTTATTATTTTTAGAGTTTTTCACATCAACTAACGTTGATGGTCTTTCTCAGGAGTCTGAATGACAACAAGTCTCTTCAAGTCTTCAAGACTTTTCTCAATATTCTGACTGATGTTATAGTGTGGACTGTCTCCTCTCGTCCTCTTATTTCCAAGTCCTCTAGTTCTTTTACCAATACTTCGGTTACTGTACCAAGAGCAATAGTAACAATTGGTATAACCGTCACTTTCTTGTTCCACAGTTTTTTAATTCCTTAGCACGGTCGAGGTACTTACTATTATTATTATTATTATTATTATTATTATTATTATTATTATTATTATTTTTATTATTATTATCTTAAATCTTTTGGAGGGTTTCACATCAGAGTTATTGTCAGCCGATCTTTAAAATGCTGTCGTCTGGATGGTATCCCCCTGTCCTCTTATTTTCAGGTCTTTCAATCTCTTTACCAATCCTTTGGGACTGTTTTAAATGAGCTAATTACAATTGATATCAACGTCATATATAGTGTGACTTATCTTTGGAGTGGTTAGATGTCAGGTGTCTTGGAAGGAATTTCTTTTTAGACCTGCGATTGGATATAAGTTCTGATATTCATACTTAGATTTTTATATGCTCAATCACCGACATTTGGCAGTCTTAATTTATAAAGATACCAAATAATTCGAAATTGTTGGATATATAGTTTTGAACAATCCTAGAATTCTAATCAAATAAATCCAACCGTTTGTAGATGCTCTGATGGCATTTTCTTTATTTTTAATGATTTTTGTCCGTATTTTTCAGTTGTACCAACGTTGGCTGGTCTTTCATCAAAAGAGATCGAATGAATATTCAAAATTTCATTTAAACAAACGAAACTCGTCGTGAAGAGAAATACATTTCAGATAATATACGGGATTATTGAAAATGCAGCGTTTTAACTGATTAAGAGAGTTTTAGAGAGAAGT
>OY757924.1:41317731-41635231 GCA_963585895.1 Sepioteuthis lessoniana
TTATTTATATAACAAATTAAGCACCATCTAAAGATCTTTTATTTTAAGTGTTTATTTTTCTTATTTTCTTGTGTATTTTTTTTATTTTATTTTATTTTTTTTTTCCATTTGTCGAATTATGTTGTTTGATTTATTTTAGTCTTTTTGAATACAAAAATCAAATTGATATCTTTTTTTTCTATTGTATGTGGCGACATTTTCTTGGCTGTTATTTAGAAGTCTTTATGATATATCTTTTAATCT
The DNA here is from genome assembly GCA_963585895.1 of Sepioteuthis lessoniana. NCBI lineage: Eukaryota > Metazoa > Mollusca > Cephalopoda > Myopsida > Loliginidae > Sepioteuthis > Sepioteuthis lessoniana. The sequence goes on from OY757924.1 coordinate 41,317,975, forward strand.
TTTAGATCAGACATTATAAAACTGTCTTTATACATTTTACCTATTGTTTTCCTCTCCGAAGTTATATTTCTATTTGTGTGTCTCACAAACGCAGTACTCTTCGTATTTGCGCCTCTATTGATTTGAACTAATCATTTCTCTCTTGCTTTGTAAGATCTTTATTCTTTTCTGTCATGATCTTTTTCTTTAAAAAGTCTTTTAAATATTTCTAAGAAAGAAAACTAACTCTATTAGAATTATAACTCTTGTTTTGTATTCATCATATTCACACCTCTTTACCATTCAAATTGCGTCTTCATTTTCTGAGCTTTCCTTTTTATTTTATAGATCTATTGCTTTTATTATTTTTACGAGATTGTTTTTTTTATGTACATTTTTAAAAATGTTTTCAAGTTTATTTCCGATGCAATTCTGGTTAAATTTTATATACTGTCATAAGATATTAGACTTCTATCAATTTTTTTCAATTTACTGATAACTTTTTAAATAGACCTTTATTCAATGTTTATTTAAATCATCATCATCATCATCATCATCATATCGCGCTGGTAGCACGGATATCCCTGACCCTCTCTCGCCACTCCTCCCTATCGTTCATCGCCCTAGGTAGGTCTTCAGGACAACAGCCTGTATCCTCACATAGCTGCTGAATGTACGTTCGAGCTGGTCGTCCTGCTTTTGCGCGGCCATGTGTGGGGATCCATAAGAGTACATCTCTTATGAGTTCATCTCTGCCTCTCCAGCAGTGTCCTGCATGTCTGGTTCGTCTAACTTGAATAGTTTTCCTGATAGGGGGCAGGTGGCCGTACAGTTGGTGTCTTGTGGGGTGCTGCTGCCAGGACTTGTTCAGGATTGCACGCAGCATTCTTGTGTAATTGCCATCCAGTTTCTTCTCCAGCCGTTTTGTTAGCGTCCATCATATATACATCAATTTTTTAAAGAATAATTATGAATAATCTTGGCTACAGATTTATGATTATTTCTAATTTATGTTTTGGTAAAACATAACGAAACTTATATATATATATATATATATATATATATATATACTAAATTTGCATCGTTGCATATGCACATATCCTCAAAGTCGAGTCTTACTAATTGCATGAGTCATACTAATTGCACTCTTACCTTTCGTTCCGCCCCGTCCTCACCCCTTACGGGACATCAAGACTGCATCTAGTGTCCACACAGAGCTTATATATGTAAGTATTTGCAAGTTGACCGACTCGGGTATGTCAATAGGTAGCAGTTCACTGGAGAACGTCGCTGAGAAGTTCGTACTTATTTCCCAAAAGTGCCATTCATATCTTGTATACCTTACTGAGATGTTTTGTGATACTTGAAACGAAAGAATCTACGGTTGCGGTGTTGAAGGTTGCTCATTGCAGATTCTTTTTACAAGACAATACGCAGCATTCTTGTGTACTTCATATTTCGCTGTTTTTCTCCAAACTTGTCATTAGAGGCCACATAATGCAGCCATATAAAAGTAGTGCCACGGCAACATCTTAAAATTATATCTGTTTTATTTTCTCAGTGAGATCAGAAAGATCGATAAACTCTCAATAGCAATCCATGCCTCTTTTTTGCGTATGTTGACATCGCTTTCCGTAGATGACATCAAATAAAATATTGGTGTAACGTGAACCTGAAGTAATTACATCACTTTATCTCTCTCTTTTCAGTGACAAATATATATATATAAAAGCTAGTAGCAATAAAACATTCGTATCCTGAAACTAACGGAGCAGTTTCGTGTGTGTTTAAACACACGAAACTGCTCCGTTAGTTTCAGGATACGAATGTTTTATTGCTACTAGCTTTTTTTTATTTATATATTTGTCACTGAAAAGAGAGAGATAAAGGGATGTAATTACTTCAGCCCATTAGATATGCAGATAGAATAAGAAGTGGGATATTGGTCAGTCTGTGTACGCGTATCGGCGGCTGCATCCGACCCCCACTGAGGCCTCTTTGCTCCCTCTGCACCGGCTGCTTATGGTCATTCTGACTGACTGACCAAGTCTTCAAAATCTTATTAGATATTTTCCAAAAACTATTCCCAAACATATATTTTAATCACACATTATCACTAAAACTTTTTAGCGACACGTTATTGCTAAATATCAACTGATATCTATCTAATTCATTATCTTAATATTTCGCTTATAGCTAATTCTAAAGGAAACTTGTCGAGCTTAGTTTGACCGAGATGGACACGTGTATGCAAAACAATATTAAATCACTTTGACCTTTAAAGATCGAAAATCGGCAACTACGAAACGAGAGTTAACCTAGCAACAATTAATCACAAAAATAAGTAACTATAATTCCTAGTTATTTTACAATATTGCTTTCGAAGTATGTGAAGTGATTTCTTTACCATATATTGGCATGTGTGCATTGTGTGTGTGTGTGTGTGTGTGTGTGATTTTATGGCGTCATAAAGAATATATCATACTGAGATTTTTGGAACACATAAAATGCTTCAACGTAAAAAAGTGAATGTTAATGTCGTCACTACAATTTTCTGTGGTCGAAAAAGTATTACTCGTTGCTGAGATCTGTGTTAATAGTGAGATGGAGCTTGACTTAATGAAACCTTCACTCAACAAAATTGACTATCCTGGCAAATGGTATGTGCTTAAAGAAAAATGTGTCATGGAAAATGAAACACTTAAAATTGTTTGGGCTTTGAGATACAAAGAGATTCCTTATTCCCGATCAGAAGGGCAGAACTAGTTTTAATAAATAAAAAAAAAACTTGTAATATAGTTACTTTTCTCGTAGAAGGGAATAACATAATAAAAATGAAAGAAAACGTACAGATAGATGAATACTTTGATCTTGACAGATGACTGAAGAATAAGCAGAATGTGATGGGTGCTGACATACCATATGTCGTTGGAGTTCTTGGAATTGTTTCCAACGTAATGTTAAAGAGACAACAGAAAATGGAATCAAGAGAAAGAAACGAGATGATCGAGAGCAGAATACAGTTAAAATCGGCTGGAATACTAAGAGAAATGCTAATCACCCGGTGCCGTTTCATAGAGAAAAAGCAGTTAAAAACTGGTGTAAAAAAAAACTCGTAGGAATAATAATAAATATGATAATCAACAAAAAAAGAGGACTTGTGGGATTTTGGACTTTGCTGTCCCAGTTGACCTCAGAGTAAAATTGAAAGAAAGTGAAAAGAAGGAAAAGTACCTCAACCTTGCTCGGGAATTGAAAAACTGAGGAACATAAAAGAAACAATTATATTAATTGTAATCGGGGCTCTTGGTACTGTCACCAAAGGACTAGTACACGGGCTGGAGGATTTGGAAATAAGAGAAGTGGAAACCATCCAAACTCCTGCATTATTGAGATGGGCCAGAATACTGAGAAGAGTTCTGGATACTTGAAGGGAATTTCTCTCAAAAAAAAAAAATCCAGTGAGAAACTATCGACTAACGCTCGTGTGAAAAACTTGAACAGGAGTAACAATTATAATAATAAATTTTCTGGAATTTGTAGATAAAAACAGATCACCTAATCCCGACTTGAAAGCCAAACCTAATGAACTTGAAAAAAGGACCTGCTCTATAGTAGACTTTGCGATCCTGTGTTACTACTGAGTGAGAATAAAAGAGAAAAGAGAGGTATATACATTAAGAAAAGAGATGTATATACATAGACCTAACTGGAGAACTAAAAAAAGCTGTGAAACATGAAGATGAGCAACTGATATTGACGCAGTTGGGACAGTTTCCCCCGTCTTTCAAAGGAGCTTAGTGGAGCTGGAAATCAAGGTGCGAATGGAAACCATCTAACCTGCAGCATTGTTGAGATCGACCAAAATACTGAGAAGCGTCCTGGAAACCAGAAGAGACTTGTGGTCTCTGAGACTCCAGTGAAAGACAATCTCCTAATTTTTGCTATGAAATTATGCGGAGAGAGAAACGAAACGTTTAATCATATAATAAGTGAATGTTGGAAATTTGCTCAAAAGAGTATAAGACTAGATCCGACTGAATGAAGAAGGTGATCCACTGGGAATTGTGAAATAAACTGAAATTTGAACACACGAATATCTAGTACATGCACATTCCGGAATCTGTCTTGAAGAATGAGACACACAAACTTCTCTGGAATTTTGAGATACGAACAGATCACTTTATCTTGGCAGGACGACTAGACTAAATGTTAGTCAACAAAAAAAAAAAAAAAAAAGAAGAGAACCTGCAGAATAGTTAATATTAGTCATGGTAGACCGCTGAGTAATATTAAAAAAGGGAAAAAAGAGGGATAGTTATCTGGACTTTGCTTGAGATCTGAATAATTTTTAGAACATGAAAGTGACGGTGATATCAATTGTAATTGGTGCACTTGGTACGATCCTCAAAGGATTGGTAAAGGGACAGGAAAATTTAGAAAAAAAAAAGACAATCAGATAAGAGCATTATTAAGATGAGCCAAAATACTGACTTGAGTACTGAAGATTCGAGGAGTCTTGCTTTCGCTCAACTCCAGTGAAAAACCATCATTTTACGTTCGTCTGAAAAATTCTCAAAGGAGTAGGGCTTGGAAATAACGGAACGGGTGGAGACTGTCCGAACTACAGCATTGTTGATATCGGCCAGAATACTGAGATGTGGCCTTGAGACTTGAGGGTATTTTGTTGTCACTCAAACTCGAGTAGAAAATCATCTACTAACGCTGACGTGAAAAATTCTTACAGGAGTAATAATTATAATAATACCCATTAAGAATCAAGCAATACAAATAAAACAAGATGTTCGAAATTAACGAAAGAACATTTAACCAACAACTTGTTTGCGAAATCACTAAGATTAATGAACAACCGTATGTAAAGAAAAAAAATATATTGGAACAAGCTATAGGAACAGAGAGAACAAAACAGAAAGGCTAAATTGAAATTTAACATGAATGAAAGATTGCATGCACTTGAAGATTGTCAAATCGTTGATATACAGCTGGATTCACTAGGAAAACTCAAGAAAATGCCCAAGTAGAAAACATCAAGCAATGAGAGTTTTAAAGATTCTAGTTTAAAAATCACGTCCATCCACGACAGATCGTCTCAGGATATGAGTAAATGCCTAGAAGAAGCTAGAATATCCGAATGGATAACCAAGTGGGAAATATCCTGATCTAAAAAGACCACCAAAAACGAAAACATCCTCCGCAACTATTGACCGATAACCTACCTATTCATGATCAACAAAATCCTTTTGGTACATATCAAAGAATAGATATAGTGTGCGCCACAAAAACAGAAAGGATGCCACACAGAAACAAGAGGATTATACGACGAACTCTATGTTGATCAGGACACTCTTAAAACTAGGCTCCTGCCCTGTCATCTGAGACTATAAAATACGCCGATTACACTTCTGTAGATGGGTAAGCCCCAACTCTCCAATAAGACAACTTGTTCGTCGAATATGAAAACCCGTAATGTGTGAGGACCGGATCCTTTTGGCTGAGCAATCCCCAATCCGGCAAATGACTTCCAATATTCCAATTTGGCTCTTACTGGATGAGAGAGATCAATCAGCTGGTCATAACAAAGTTTGGCGCCAATTAGGATTGTCTCGACGGTATTCAATGCCTAATTTATTTTATCTTATTGGTGCAAGAAGTTGGTGGCTGAGGGTTACTTACATTGAGAGAAATAAGACTTTGATGGTTGTTTAACTTTAAGGTTACCTAGGTCTTGTTTGCTGAAAAAAAAAAACTGTAGTGGCTCAAAATCTCACACCCTACAGGAGTATACTTGTCAATATATCCCTGTCTCAACCATGACGAATAGGATTCCAATTTGATAAATTCCCAACAAATGTTAAATTCTGCAGTGGGTGATAAAGCATAGATATGTGAAAAAATACTTATGAGAAATACAATAAAAAATAAAAACATAATCTCTGTGAATCCGATTCAGATAATGAAGTAGAAGAATTCCCATGGCCAACCGTATTAGAATCTTTGGAAGAAACTTTAACAAAAAGGTTCTAATGTTTTTTGTTTTTTTTTAACTAAAAATCACATTCACTAGTGCAAAACCTCGAACTTTTCAAAAGATAAGAAGCTGTAATCTACTCGTTGATAATAAAAACACGTCAAAATGTTGATCAAAATGTAAAATTGTAAAGCTACCTGTGTGATAAGTTCAATACCTCAAAAGAAGTTTTAAGAGGCCGAGAATCCTCTTAAGGTCTTGTTTACTGAAAAAAAAAAACTGTAGCGGCTCAAAATCTCACTCCCTACAGGAGTATACTTGTTAATATATCCCTGTCTTGACCATGACGAATAGGATTCCAATTTGATAAATTCCCAACAAATGTTAAATTCTGCAGTGGGTTATAAAGCATAGATATGTGAAAAAATACTTATGAGAAATACAATAAAAAATAAAAACATAATCTCTGTGAATCCGATTCAGATAATGAAGTAGAAGAATTCCCATGGCCAACCGTATTAGAATCTTTGGAAGAAACTTTAACAAAAAGGTTCTAATGTTTTTTGTTTTTTTTTTTAACTAAAAATCACATTCACTCGTGCAAAACCTCGAACTTTTCAAAAGATAAGAAGCTGTAATCTACTCGTTGATAATAAAAACACGTCAAAATGTTGATCAAAATGTAAAATTGTAAAGCTTACCTGTGCGATAAGTTCAATACCTCAAAAGAAGTTTTAAGAGGCCGAGAATCCTTTTTAGCAACTCAAGAAAAAATAAAAACAGTCTTAAGAAAAACAAGGCTTCAGGGATAATTAAGGATAACCATTCCAAGGGTTGGCGAAGAAATATAAACACACAAATATATTTAAGACATTTAATAAATAATTAATTCTTGAGTAAATTCTGATTAGACTCTTCTTCAAAAATACATCGAAGTAATTTAAATGTCATAATTACGGTCAGCGCATAGAAAAACTCAGAGGACGTCAAGTTTGTGAAAATTCGCCAAATGTACTCAGATCACGTGATGGCGCTTTGTCTCAACAAAACCAAATGCCCAAAGTGCTAAGAAATCCATGTCGTACTTTCAAGTTCTTCAGACAAAAAGGAGAGGGAAATAATTAGAATGAAATATAAACTTGAGATAACTTATTCTCAAGCCAAGAAAATAGTGAAAAAAGAAGACTTCACCTCGCTTAGCATGAAGGGCAAACCCAATTTGCTGTAGCGATCAAAGAATTATTGATCTCTAGACGAGACGCTAATCCAATTAAAAGCAAATGATTGACCAATGCAGCCAAAAAACTTACACTCAACCAAAATCCATTGAACTAAACTTACAATAAAGAAACGAAAACAAAAGATTTAAAGCATATGAAACAATTGAAATAATTGAATACAGAAAAAAAATCATACACAAAATCTACCGCTCAAATAAATACCCGTCTTCCAAAATATTCAAAATCCCTTTCAATCGTAAGTCCTACCAAATAAAGGTAACATTGATCCCCCGTCCGCCTACCAAAAACCATCAGAGGCAGACTTAAAACGTACCTCCAAATCAGAAGGAACCAATCCCGCAAATTTTTTTTAATAAAAAGTTGCATTTATCTGTTTGAAATAACTCACATTACAAATTCAAAATCTTACAACAAAGTGAATGATGATAAAACATTCTTACTACATCAGTCAAAATCAATGAAGAATCTCTCTGCATCAAGAATGAAATCACCAAAAAGAATTGTGGAAAACACCATGAGGATTCAGAAAAAAACAACGATGGTTGTTTGGGTTTTATGGCTCTCAACCATTTTAGGTTATATAATACTCAATTCATTTTTATACAAATAATCGATTTTATTTCAAACAATTCAGTTTAGTGTAACTACACAGTTTAATTGTCAAAAACATTATTATTTCTGGCTATTCAGTTTAGTAAATCAGTTCTAATTGAAATAATTCAGTTTAGCATAAGTTCGTGGTTTAGTTCTATTTAACCCATTGATAAGGTCCGATCAGGTGCTACAACTCCGAGCCAGAGTGAAAAAAGCGATGGCAATGATGGGGTACCAGCATTCGCAAACATAACTGGAACCTCACCATCAGATTGTTTAGAGTAATACCACGGACACCCGTTGGGGAAGTCTTACCCTCTGCAAAGATGCAGTCTGTGTGATTTACAGCCCTGGCCAACTGAGACAGAAAAAGCAATGAAGTAGACAAAGTTAAAGTAAATCCCGTTATAAATCCTATATGGTTAAAATATAGATATTAAAGTTAAAAACCTCAATCTGACTTACACTGAAAGTAAATATCAGAAAGCAGACTAGTTGCCTCACCAATGCTGAAGAACTAGTCTGCCCTACTATTTACCCATAGCTGGAGGGAGAATATTTGGATTCATACCTTTCCCAAGGGTATTAGTGCTATGTGAAATGCAATCAGTCTCGTCCAGGATTTGAACTCGTGTCACCGTGTCCATTTCCAACGACGATAACCATTACACCACTGGCATCGTTTGTTGGTAGCATTTTAGATGGGCCAGATCTCACACATTCAAATGATTGCACATTTAAAGGATTAAACAGGTATAATTTGTTTAGAGTCATATCACGGACACCCGTTGGGGGAGTCTTACCCCTCTGCATAATTGTAATTTACAACCCTGGCCAACTGGGAAAGAAAAACAATGAACTAGACAAAGTTTAACTAAATCCCGTTATAAAAGCTATATGGTTAAAATATAGATATTAAGGTTAAAAACCTCAATCTGACTTACACAAAAAGTAAATATCTGAAAGAAAATCTCTAAAATGAAAAATGTATTTTATCTAATAGCAGCACAAATCAACGCCAAAAGAACCAATTCTTTTAAAGAGAAAACAACAGAAAATCATGTACGGATTGTTGGGTGAAATGGATAAAACGATTACTTATATTGTACGCTGATGAAGTATGCTAGCACAGAAGGTGTGCAATTGTTTATAAAGAGAAAACAACAGAAAATCATGTACGGATTGTTGGGTGAAATGGATAAAACGATTACTTATATTGTACGCTGATGAAGTATGCTAGCACAGAAGGTGTGCAATTGTTTATAAAGAGAAAACAACAGAAAATCATGTACGGATTGTTGGGTGAAATGGATAAAACGATTACTTATATTGTACGCTGATGAAGTATGCTAGCACAGAAGGTGTGCAATTGTTTATAAAGAGAAAACAACAGAAAATCATGTACGGATTGTTGGGTGAAATGGATAAAACGATTACTTATATTGTACGCTGATGAAGTATGCTAGCACAGAAGGTGTGCAATTGTTTATAAAGAGAAAACAACAGAAAATCATGTACGGATTGTTGGGTGAAATGGATAAAACGATTACTTATATTGTACGCTGATGAAGTATGCTAGCACAGAAGGTGTGCAATTGTTTATAAAGAGAAAACAACAGAAAATCATGTACGGATTGTTGGGTGAAATGGATAAAACGATTACTTATATTGTACGCTGATGAAGTATGCTAGCACAGAAGGTGTGCAATTGTTTATAAAGAGAAAACAACAGAAAATCATGTACGGATTGTTGGGTGAAATGGATAAAACGATTACTTATATTGTACGCTGATGAAGTATGCTAGCACAGAAGGTGTGCAATTGTTTATAAAGAGAAAACAACAGAAAATCATGTACGGATTGTTGGGTGAAATGGATAAAACGATTACTTATATTGTACGCTGATGAAGTATGCTAGCACAGAAGGTGTGCAATTGTTTATAAAGAGAAAACAACAGAAAATCATGTACGGATTGTTGGGTGAAATGGATAAAACGATTACTTATATTGTACGCTGATGAAGTATGCTAGCACAGAAGGTGTGCAATTGTTTATAAAGAGAAAACAACAGAAAATCATGTACGGATTGTTGGGTGAAATGGATAAAACGATTACTTATATTGTACGCTGATGAAGTATGCTAGCACAGAAGGTGTGCAATTGTTTATAAAGAGAAAACAACAGAAAATCATGTACGGATTGTTGGGTGAAATGGATAAAACGATTACTTATATTGTACGCTGATGAAGTATGCTAGCACAGAAGGTGTGCAATTGTTTATAAAGAGAAAACAACAGAAAATCATGTACGGATTGTTGGGTGAAATGGATAAAACGATTACTTATATTGTACGCTGATGAAGTATGCTAGCACAGAAGGTGTGCAATTGTTTATAAAGAGAAAACAACAGAAAATCATGTACGGATTGTTGGGTGAAATGGATAAAACGATTACTTATATTGTACGCTGATGAAGTATGCTAGCACAGAAGGTGTGCAATTGTTTATAAAGAGAAAACAACAGAAAATCATGTACGGATTGTTGGGTGAAATGGATAAAACGATTACTTATATTGTACGCTGATGAAGTATGCTAGCACAGAAGGTGTGCAATTGTTTATAAAGAGAAAACATCAGAAAATCAACAGTTACATTGGGCGAAGAAATGGATGAAACAATTTATCGGATTGAAAGTTAATGCAGTATGCTAGCACAGAAGTAGCACAAAACTTGCCGAAATTCGCCGGAAGAAGTCATCCACTCGGAATTGAGCAAAATATTGAAATCTTACCTTGATTATCAAGTAGTATATGCACCAAGCAAAATCCGTTTTAGGAAATGAGGCGAATAAAAGTCTCTGGGAATTTTTAGATACTAACGTATTGCTTAATTACGACTGGAAAATAAAACAGAGATAATTAAAGAAAACTAAAAGATAGACAAATACTTGAATCTTGTCTGAGAACTAAGAAAAACTGAAAACTGAGATTGACGGTGATAGCAATCGTAATTGGTGCATTTGCAACGATCCTCGAAGGCTATATTATGGGAATGGAATAGTTGAAAAATAAAGGGAAAAAGAGACCTGTCAGACATTATTGAGACCGGCCAGATTGCTAAGAGTCCTGGATTCCTAAAGTGGCATGCTGTCACTAATATACGAATGAAATTGCAGTGGATAACTCTCAAGGAGTAGAATAATAAATTAAGAACTGAGAACTGTCGAGAAGAATGAAAGAATAAAATATTCTCGAAAGTTGAAAAACAAATCGATGTATACAGCACATACCTGTGATTACTATGTTTCATATTCTTATGAATGTTTCATATTCTTTGACATTTGCTCTCCTGCAATAACTGTTAGTTGTCAACGCAAATAGATTAAGAACCGGGCATATCAAATATCACCACTGTTCCTAATAATCTTACTAACATTTTCTGGCATATAAAGTTCAGTTTTTCCTCGAAAGTTTCATTTCCCCACTCGGAGTTTTTGTGTCGTCAGGTCAGTTACCAGTGGATTTTTTTTCAATGAACAAAAAATATTTTTTTCATTCAGAAACCCTTTGGTTTTTGAACACGTTCTGCATTTATCATTATTTTACATATATCCCGTATTTAAATTGAGACCTGTGGAAATAATCATCTTAAGGATACACAGATAGTTCCAGTTATTGCTATGTATCACCGGCAATGCAATTAAACACCAGTTATTATTTACGCACAGTTAAATGGTCAAACATTTCTATTCCCAACAATTCAATTTAACGTATTAATTCTTTTCACGCGTTTAAAATATCAAACAGTTCTGTTTGATCCATAGAGAGGACTTTATCAGGTACAACCACTCCGAGTAAAAGCAATGGCAATAAATGAGTATTCCACATTTCCCAAAGCTCCTGGGCTAGAACCCCACCATTATATTGTTTAGTGTCATATCAGGACACTCGTTCTGGATGGGAGGTGTTATCCCTTTGCAGAGATACAGCCGGCGTATCCGACAACCCTAGCCGACTGGGTTGTCTTCATGTTGAACAGCGATCTTTACAGCAACAACATATAATTATAAAATTATATTGAACAGGAAAAACTAAAGTGGAAACTAAATGTTATACGCTCTGCAGGAATCACAGTGGTATTTTAAATCTTTTTTTTTTTTTAAATCTAAAGCATTAGACACGGTTTCACAGACACAGACAGACACAGACTTAAAGACACACACACACACACACACACACACACACACACACACACACACACACACACACACACACACTCATATATATCATCCTTTTATGATGACTGAGATATTTTTCATTAATTTTCTTCATACTTCTGGGAAATGTAATATTATTTATTTACCTACTGATTTATTAATTTTCTGAATATAAAAAAGTGGCATCTTATAATAAAGAGTGAAATCATTTATTCTTTTAGAATTATACGGATAAATTATTTTTGAGATTTATTCGGAGTAACACATCCAATATGTTCAAAAAAGGAAAATAAAAAAATTGAAATAAACTCATTACAGCTTCATGACATGATCATGAAAATAGAAACCTGACTGTTGTAATTATTATATTCACACACACACACACACACACACACACACACATATATATATATATATATATATATATATATATATATATATATATATATATATATATATATAACCGATACTGCTATAATATAAGGATTAAACAAAAGAAAAGAAATTAGATATGTATGGAACGTAAATATGAACGTCTAATAGGTTTAGGTTGTGGTTCGTGTTTTATGGAACATCAACCCCTTTTAGGCAATTTAATGCCAAATATTTTTGTTGTAAATATGGTTTAGTTGATTTGCTTGTCTTAAGGACATATCAACATTTGTGATGTATTTAATGCCAAATCCAGTTAATACATACATACATACATACATACATACATACATACATACATACATACATGTTTGATTAAATAAGGTAGACACGTTGAATTCATCGTATAGGTATTTTTTTTTTTTTTTGCTTCTCAAGTTCTTTTATCCCCTTCTGGAGATATCAGAAGGGGAGCAGATAATTAAATGACAAACACAATGAGTCATATGCATTTATATAAAGATTAGGATGAATAACAAACCGGAGGTGATAAGAGTAAAATTTTACTGGAAATGTGGATTAGGTATTTTATAATAAGGTATCTTCATTCAAAGTTGATCTTTCTAAGGAAGCTATGTTAATCGTTATTAATAGATTTTAAGATTGTGGATTTTTTTTTTCTTTTTTTAATATGGAGGTGTTTCCATTTACTTGGAAACCAGTTACTTTCCAATGGTATTTACATTTTTAGCACTACAGATTCTTTACTTATATTTTTTAATAAAGAGATGAATAAGAATCTGTAATTTTATTACAACTGAATAGTCTAGGTGCTCCAGTTATTATCTTTAACTTTTTAAAAAGTTTATCACATCTGCTTTAACTAGTGGTTTTTCACTAACGTTCAGATGAGAGCTATCCTTTGTAGGCCTTCGAGACTTTTTAAAACATCCTATCTGATTTCCCGGGGAAGACGAGTTCCAGATATTCTCGATTCTTTTCCTAATTCACCCTGTCACATTACCTGTTTCTTAGCGTTAGTTCTAAAAAGCTTTTATTTCATATGGTATTACTGTTCATAATTTCTCTAGCTCACTTGCAAGGTCCAAGTGTTTGTCTATTGGGGAGGGCATTTTTTATTTTCAATCTTTGACCTATTGCAATGGCAAAATCATCTTGGTTACAAGTTATTTTTACTTGCTAATTACAACTTGGTCTGGTTTTCTAGCCTGGATTTAACGATCCATATGTATTTCAAAATTTCCTGAAAATATTCTGCGTTTCATTTTCTTGAACTGATTCTGTTTAGTGCCTATACCATTTGCCGGTATATTTCGCTCTCATACGTTATTGCCAATGAGCCTTGCCTAGTCTCTTTTTTTCTTCGTCCTAGTCTGCTATATTCACTTATCTGGTCTAATGATACAACTCTATCACCACATCGTCTACGTTTGCAATTTTCCTGCACAGCATCAATTTTTGCTTTGGCCAAGTCAATATGACATTATTTAAATATGTATACACAACAAATATTCAGTTTCCCTTTCTAGGTTTCCTCTTTGTATTTTGATGTTTTCCAACGGAGTTATCTAATTGTTAATGATCGTTATCAGATACGAGCTACAAAGGTGAAAACAATTAGCACAATAGCAAATCTTTTTTCGTATGGTTTAGATACTTATGACAGTGATTTTATATGCCCCCCTGACCCATTAATTATACACTCCACCTTTTCCAATTTATCCATTGACAGTTTCCAATATTTTCATCGATAGTATTATCTTTCTGTACAAGGCCATTGGGTTAATGAGTAGAGTGTTTGCCTAGGTGTCCGGGAGACTGGGTTTCAATCCCTGGTTGAATCATACCAAAAACTTAAAAAATGGTACTCGATTCGTCTTGCTTAACACTCAGCATTATTAGGTAAGGATCGAGGGTAAAGTGGTGCAGTCCAGGGAAAGGAGTAGCTCCATACCTTACACCTTGGTGTGAGAGCTTTTGAAAAGTGAGCCTTCTGGTCACCCACGATTACGGTCGAAATTTTACTTTACTTTAATCTTTCTACAAAAATGCAGTTTTCTTATTTTCTGTATTGTTGAAATATTTAATTATTTCTCTGCTTTCGTCTATTATCCTGGTCTTAATAGAATAGTCTGTTTGTACAATAAAAATCTTAATGTTTTTAGTTTTATAACTATCGAGTTTCTCTCTTTCGTGGCTTTTTATTGTAGTCATTTGTTAGTGCCAGTGCCTCTCAGCAGAAATATTTTTGCTTATATATAAGCCATAACAACTGTTTATGTTGACAAACTATCTATTACTTCAATATATTATTGATAAAATAAGTATATATACTAGGAGAAAATGCAACCAAAGTTATAATGTAATATTTAATATTATATTAAATTAGAAAGAATAACGGTAATAAATTAAACGCATATGCAAAGATCGCGCTTGTTTTTATTCTATTCTATTTCATTTCTATAAACGATCATAAAAGATAAAAATGAAAGATTGCTTTCAGTCCGATTGGAAATGCAGAAATGATATTATAAATCAATGACCCCAAATAATTAATCATAAAACTTGGTTTTGCTAAAACCAGTATATACATTACTTTCCTGTGGGTGGATAGTTCGCCAATGACCCGGGAGACCAGGTTCAATCCCTGCTCGACTCATACCAAATAATCAAAAAATGGTACTTGATACCTCCTTGCTTAACACTCAGCATTATAAGGTACGCATCAAGGGTAAAGAAGAGCAATCCAGGGAATGGAGTAGTTCCATTCCCAACACCTCAGCGAAGTAGCTTTTGAAAAGGGAGCCTTCTGGTCACCCTCGACTACGATTGCCCAATTTGTTTACTTTTTTTATAAATGTAAAACATTTTTGTCTCATATGACAAAAATAAATAAATGAATAAATAAATAAATGAATAAATAAATAAATAAATAAAACATACCGGATTCAACAAATAGCCGAATAACGACGTCATCGGGAAGGGGAAAACAAGAGTAAAATGGCCAACCAATTTTCAAGAAAAGCTTTCAGCAGTCATCAAAGGAGCTTAGCTCTGATTGGCTGTTGCAAAATTAAAAGTCATACCCATGGATAGAGCCATTTCTGCGTTCATTTGTCTTGTGTGGAAGATACGCAGTTTAGCTGTCGGGATGGGAGTTGGAGTAAGATCAATGCCAACAGGGTCATTTGGCCAAGGGGCTCTGATGTTGCAAGACCTTAAATCCTCCGTGAACCCAAAGGAATCATCACTGATGACCCATCGCGATGCATCAATGAAGATGTATGATATAAGTAACGACACGCATTGCAAGATTTTGAAAGCATTCTTAACATCGGTTGTTCTGAAGAAAATCTAACTATTAGACTTTAACAGAGACTATCGTTAATAAATTAGATACTAATAAAGTTTAAATAATCATAATCACAGAGAATAAAACTGAAATAAGTAAAGGACTCGTGACGTCGGTGGTAATGTTTAATGTCCATTATAATTAGATTGTATTATTCTCCATTGTTTATTTTTAAAAAATATAATAGAGGATGCAAATGGTGAATTGAATGCTAAACATTAAGGTCACACTGATGTATAAATTGTATGTAGAATCCTGGAATTTGAAATAAATGAAAGAGTATCTCAATGTACAGCGGAAAACATGTTTGGTTTTCCTCTGAAGAAAATATATACAGTTTGCTTTTGGGATAACAAAAATGGAGCTGCAATGTGCTATTTTTGCTACGTTGCGGTAAAGTATTAACATAAAAAAATTATATTTTTATAGTAGAGATAATTCTAAGTTCAGGTTAGCTTTGAGTGATATGATCAAATTCTCTTTTTTATTAAGACAGTTTCTGGTTTGTTGATATATGATTCGTCTACACTATTATTATAGTCATTGATATCATTCAGATCAGTTATCATTATCTAATATTTTATCATAATAATTATTTCTGTTGGAAATAAATGTCGTTCTTTACCACTCTCATTTTCTCGTTTCTTCTTCTTCTTCTTCTTCTTCTTCTTCTTCTTCTTCTTCTTCTTCTTCTTCTTCTTCTTCTTCTTCTTCTTCTAATTATTATTATTATTATTATTAAGAAGAAGAAGAAGAAGAGTTTGTGATATGTGCTTTCTTTTTGCTTAAATACTGCTCAGGTCACGGATATGCATTATCTGTAATCTGAAGGAAAATTGTAGGTTGTGTTTCCGACGGCTTTCAGCTAATGAGCAGAATTAGGATTCGGAATAATGGATATAACAATGAAAAAATCCAAGGGGAAAATGTATAGAAATTCATAAAAATGCAAACATTCTCTTTGGTTTTTATTTTTATTTTGAGTTTTCTCTGATTGTCAGCAGATAATTGTCCCCTAAATGAAAACCTCGCCGAGAAAGACATTTTGAGCAGCCAGAAAAGAAAATACGTTTGTGTGGCATGAAAAGTCAAGGAAAGAATAATAATTGGTATTAGACAAAATAATGAATAATGGGTGCATATGGCCAAAAGAAAGGAATGGTAATCTTGAGACATAAAAGAGATAAGCCACAAATATGTTAAGAGAATAAGATATATTAAGAACAAATAGAATGACGGCAGAAAATGAAAACGAGACAAGATACATGATGAAGAGAATAGGAATAATTTGTGAAATAATGAAACAAAGAAAAATAAAGAAAAGAAGAAGAATAGAAGTTAGAAGAACAGGAGTAATTAAAAAAGAAAGAAAGGTAAAAAAAAAGAGAAAAATGTGAAAAAAAGTTTGTTAAAAACGTAGAAAATAGAAAGTAGATAAGCGGATAGAAGAACAGATGCGAGAATAAGAAGATGAAAAAAAAAAAAAAAAAAAACAACATTTCAATAAAAAAAATAAGATGAAGGAAAAATATTAATTCTGTTTCAGAAAAATTAATCTAATAAATGATGTTCTTTTTGAAAATCAAACTTAGAAAGAAACGTAAAAGGGAAATAAAATGTAAAATTTAAGAAAGAAAGAAAGAAAGAAAGTTGTTTGGGTTTTATGGAATATCAACCTTGGTAGGTTATATAATGCTAATTTCATTTTTATACAAATAACAATTCAGTTTAGTATAAGTATAGATTTTGTTTACACACAGATAAATGTGAAAACAGTTCAATATTAAACAATTCAGTTAAGCAAAAGTATACGGTTTTGTTCTTTTTCATCCATAGATAGGGCCCTATCAGGTGCTAAGACTCCAGGCAAGAGTGGACCTGGGAGCAATGGCAATGATGGGTTGAACCGTATTCCCGAAAGCCCCAGCATTACTAGAACATCACCATCGGATTCTTTATTCTTATAGATATGACACTCGTTGGTGGGGGTCTTACCCTTTTACAGATGTGCAGTCGGTGTATTCTACAGACCCCGCCGACTGGGCAATAGAAAGAAAGAAAGAAAGAAAGAAAGAAAGAAAGAAAGAAAGAAAGAAAGAAAGAAAAGTTTTAGAAGATCAGGAGATAAATTAGTAAAAAGGGGACTGAAGACAATAATAAAAAGAAACTTAAATAAGATAAGAAAAATGAACTTTAAGTAGGAGGAAAAAAAAGAAAGAAAAACTCGGTTGATATTGAAATATATAAAGAAACAAAGACTATAATACAATGGGGCAGAAAGAAAGAAAGAAAGAAAGAAAGAAAAAAAATGATTAGGAAATGGTTACTTTGAAGACCAAGAGAAAGAAAGCAAGCAAGCAAGAAAGAAAGAAACAAACAAACAAAGGAGCAAAAATGAGAAAATTTGACTCCATTTAACAGAGAATAATTAATGTAAAATGAGTAAATGAATACTCACTATGAAGGTGTGATAATATAAGAGATGAACAGAGGCATGATAATAAAAAAGAAATTTTAAAATAGAATAGAAACAAGATATAATTCAAAATGAATGAAAGTTAGAAAAAAACTTAGCAAAAATGATCATTAAAGAAAGGAAGAGAAAATAAGAGAAAAATTAGAACAGAAATGTTAAAAAGAAACCAAAAAGAAATATCTTTGTAAACAAGAAAAAGGAGGAAATAGAGAGAATTTTAAAAAATCACAGAAAGAATCGAGAAAGAAAGAAAATCAGAATGAAACAATAATGAATGAGAGAAAGCAAAGGAGAAGAAAGGCAGAAATGAGAAACAAGAAAAAATAATAGATAGGAAAAATAAAGATGGGAAAAGTAACAGAATAAAAATAACTAAGAAATGAAAGGTGAAAACGTTCTGACAATGAAAGGTACAATGAAAGAAGAAAGCATGAAAAGGAACGTAAAAGAAAAGTAGAAAAACAGAAGAGAATAGGTATGAGAGACTAAGTCTGAATCGTAGGAAGGAAAGGAATTCAGATACAAATAGAAAAAAAATATCACTGTGGATTTTATTTGCATTGAACACTTTACTAGGATTATTTAATTTAATATTCTTTTTTGGAATATTTGATTTGTCCTGATTGGAAATATTCCACACACACACACACACACACACACACACACACACATATATATATATATATATATATATATATATATATATATATATATATATATATAAGAAAAAACAAAAACTGGTCACATTAGGATTATAAATTTATTTCCATCCTGTTATGGGTTTTTGATATAAATGGCGAATCATCAGTTTTCTTTCTCCCATGAACATCTGAAACACCAAACAGCCCTATCTAAGCATTTTTGGAGTTTGCATAATAAAGGTTTAACCCCTGAGATTCAATGGTCCAAAATGTTTTGATAGTAGATGTAACCTATGCCCGGAGGGAAAAATACAAATAATGAAAAACCCAGACCCTGAAAAATTGTTAAATAAGAGACGTGAATCAATAGCTAGATGTAGACATAGGAATAATTTTAAACTATAGAAAAATTATTATAGATAATACTTGAATAAAAAAAACATAGAATTAATTTGAGATTTAAGGTAAATGAATAAAAATAAAATAGAATATCAAAATGTGTACATACTCTTCGATGGAGGGCTAACTGAATTAATTGGCAAGAAAATAAAATTGAAATTAAAAATTGAATTTAATTCAATATAAGTATTACTGCATCCTTACGTTATGTATTTGAAGAAAGTTATATTTATCTAAATTAGTATTAAACCTGGAGTTTTAAGTCGAAATGTATTTAGATGTAAAAAAATAAATATAAAAAAAAAATTTACAATGATTCCAACCGGCAATAAAATAAAAAAAAAAACGGAAGTAGGCTAAATGAGGAGAACACTCTTCACCCCTCTTCTATCCCCTCCCACGCTTCTTTCCTGTGTCTATTCTGAATTATTTTATCCATCAGATCTGAAGAAGTCCTGTTAATATTTTTTTTAAATTTATTTATATCAAATGTATATATATATATATATATATATATATATATATATATATAATATATATATATATATATATATATATATATATATATAAGTCATTTAGAAATAAGGTGAAATTTGCCCATGGAGTTGTTGATATGTAGCACAGTGTAGAGGTGCAACGTTTTCTTGGAAATCAAAAGAGGTTTGTTCTTCAAAGGCTCAGAAATTTGTGAGAGTGACCTTCTTTACTAATTGCTACACTTATGTAGCAACAGCAGCAGAAAAGTATATATATATATATATATATATATATATATATATATACCCTACTGTTTATTTTCTTGATAGCATGGTAATGTTTTTAAAAAAATACATTTTTAAAGATTCTTTTGTCATGAATGTAAACTCTCCTTTGTTTAGAATTGATTTATGCCAAAATTTATTTTAATCTAGCAGAAATATCGGTTATAAGGCTATTAAAAATGGTGGTTGAGAAAAACAGAATGTTCTACCTTGAAATTTTTGTGGCTGAGAAGAGCAAACCATGTGACGTTTGATAAACAACGTTTGATATGTACGGAAAAAGTAAGTTTTACTAAAAAAAACAAAAAAACAATACAAATATGCTAAACATAGGTTTGCCATTACGAACCTCAATCAAAAACTCTCTCCATGGGATGGAAATCTATTAACACCCCATTAAATAAACGGTTCTGAGGTGCCCGTGGTGTAATGGTTATCGTCGTAGGAAATGGACACGGCGACACGAGTTCAAATCCTGGAAAAGACTCATTGCATTTCACATAGCACTAATACCCTTGGGAAAGGTATGAATCCAATTATTCTCCCTCCAGCTATGGGTAAATAGTAGGGCAGACTAGGTTCTTCAGCTTTGGTGAGGCAACAAGTGTAGGAGAAGGAAAACTCTGAATTCAAACCTGTTAAACTCCGCTTAAAAAATTGACCTTGTGTCATATCCTGCCCGAGCGGAGGGGTTGGGTAAATATGATAAACGGTTCTGAGTGTAGCAATTAGTAAAGAAGGTCACTCTCACAAATTTCTGAGCCTTTGAAGAACAAACCTCTTTTGATTTACAGGAAAACGTTACACCTGTACACTGTGCTATGTATCAACAACTCCATAGTCAAATTTCTCCTTATTTACTAAATGACTTATATATATATATATATATATATATATATATATATATATGTGTGTGTGTGTGTGTGTGTGTGTGTGTGTGTGTGTGTGTGTGTAAAGAAATGAGTCTCACAGAATGTACGTAAAAAAGGTAAAACGGAAAAAAAATATGTTTGATAGTTTGTTAATTTTCCAACTCGTTTGGACTTCAAGTTCATTTGAATGCAAAAATGTTTTATCAAAATTACTTTAGTATGAGAAATATTTATGATAGATATATTTTCATTCAATAAAAAGTCTTCATCAGGACTTGTAGATCTTGTTGTATGAAGCCATTTCATGAGGTGGTATTGATGTTTTCTTCCGTTTCACCTTTTCCACACACACACACACACACACACACACACACACACACACACACACATATATGTATATATATATATATATATATATAATATATATATATATATATATATATATGTAGTTGAGAATAATTTTACAAGGATAAAAGGATGAAACAAACAAGGGATGAAAATAGAGAAGGAATGGAGTAGAAAAATGACCCGATAATAGGTTCATATATAACCTGAATTAAAACTGTAATTATAGAATTAAAAAAAGACCAAGGTCAAATTATATATTAAAGAAATGCATAACGAAAGAAAGATAAGGTACTCGTGATATTTGAAAAAAAAAAGAAGAAATATGATAGGATGGGACTTCGGTTGACATAAAGAAAACAATTTCACGACAGCATTTAGTATTCCCAAATAATTGCAAAAACAGAAACAAGAATAAAAAACAACTAGAAAGAAGACGATTTTTCAAGAGAAAAAAAATAGAAAAGCGTTAACAAACTCGATGAAATTAAACAGGAAATTGTGCTGTAACATAACTTGAACGAATAATCAGTTTATGAGTAACAAACAGGTAGAAAGCAGAACGGTTAAAGATTAGCAAATTTTCTAAAGAAAACGACGTGTCATTTTCTTGGTGACGTTTGCCACAGCGAAAGAATTGAAGGAATATGCTTTAATAAATAGAAGGATTTGTCAAGAACTACGTGGGAACTATTTTAAAATAATCATGAAAATATATATTGGTTGATAATGGAATCTGATTGACAGCATAAAATGAAGCTGAGGATATTACAGGTGAGTAATAATGTGAATAATGTTCCTCTTAATATTTCCTCCTCTAAATCGTTCAGAATAGCATAAATGTATTCAGCAGTGCTTTTATATATTTTTTCATTCGCATATAACTCATACAAGGCTTCCTGCAAAGGAATAACATTTTTTCACATACAAATTTTGCTTAAAATAAAATAGAATAAAGATTGATTGATTTTATCTGCATATAAACTCGTTAAGAGAGATATTTCAAGACGAGAGGTTACTTGCATGTTCATATTTCCATTGTGTGTGTGTGTGTGTGTGTGTGTGTGTGTGTGTGTGTGTGTGTGTGTGTGTGTGTGTGTGTGTGTGTGTGTGTGTGTTTCTTTATTCGGTGATTAAAAAAGATAGTATAGCTTTCTAAGCAGGGATGAAAGATTAAGTTTTTAATGTCCATCATAGATATATTTGGCATTAGTACGGTTAGAGGTCAAATGAAAAAAATATCTTTTTCAAATACTTATGAGGACCCGCGTGACAATAAAAGTCATCTTTCTCCGAAGCACGGGTTCCATAAATTCAATGATATAATCGGAATAGACATACGAGTTACATCGCTGGGCAGCGGCAGTTATGTTGGCCTACACCATTCCCCGTTGGGGTTAGAAAAGAGAAAACTGAAAAACAGCCTAATTAAGCTTACTGTTGGACAAAATAAGATTAGACATTTCGTCTGTCGTTCACGGTTGCGATGATTTAGAATTGAAGCCTTGGTCCGATTTTGCTGGGAGTCGTAAGTGCTCCGTGACAGGGAAGTAATCGGATGAAAAATAAAGATAAAACCTATATATCACAGGATACATTTTTGCTTGTTTTTCTTGTGGGGCTGAATCATTACATGTATCGTTTCGACATAAACCTGCGAATAAGTAATCTTATCATAAAAGAATTTACATTTGAATCATCTCGCAGGTGAAATTGCGTCTCAGATTTCGGTTTTATTCTGCGTATTTGTATAACGCATTCAGCTTTGAACTCGTGAGCTATCATCTTATTGAGAGAATTTTGATCAATCACGAAAGATCGGAAGCCGTTTAAAAATCCTATCGCAATTGTTTTTAAAAAATCACCTCATGATATGAAGAATTACATTCCCAGAGACACATCATTTTTCATTTAAAATCAGATTAATTGAAAGGTTTTGACGACGCGACTTGTTTTATTTTATGAACCAAAATGTAAGGGAATTGTGTGAATTGTATATTATTCTATACAAATTTTGTTTCGTGGTTTATTAGGATTTTTTCCAAAGCTATATGACAGAAAGTATTACGATATTATTGAATTGCCTTGTCGGCTGGGGCTGTAGAATACACCGACTGCACCTCTACAGAGCTGTAAAACCCCACCAACGCGTGTCCTGGATATGACACTAAACAATCTGATGGTGAGTTTCCAGTAATGCTACAGCTTTTGGGAATTCGGAGTAATCCTTCATTGCCATCGCTCCTAGATCCCCCCTCGCTCAACTTGGTTGCAGCTGATAGGGTCCGATCCCTTAGTTAAATAAAACTAAACTGTGTACTTATGAACAGCTCGAAATAGAACAGTTTTGATACTGAAACTGCATACTTCTGCTAAACTGAATTTTTTTAAACAGAACTGTTTTTGCATGCTAAACTTAATTGTTTGAAATGGAACTGTTTACATATTTAACTGTGTGTACACAAAATATATATTTATTGTAAGCTGAATTGTTTGAATTAGAACTGTTTGACTAAACTGAATAGCCTGAAATAGACATGTTTTTGACAATAAAAATGTGTACTAATGCCAAACTGAATTGTTTGAAATAGAACTGTTTATTAGTATAAAAATGAATTTGGCATTAAATAACCTAAAAAGGTCATAAAACATAAACAAACAAACTATATTATTGAAATGGGTTTCACATAGATGGATAGTTCTAAGTATTCCAAAGTAATTATGCCGCTAAAGTAATTATTTCTATTTAATAATAGTCATTTGTTTGCGCACAGTTATATTATAATTAATCATAATCCTTAGTAACTCTTTATATCTTCAAGTAACAATTCTTAATTCAAACATTTCTCTTCCATATAAAAAATTCTTATTCGCTAAAAATAAATTGCTCAGAGTTGTAGAGTTTCAAGTATTTTTGTCAAATACTAACAAGTGTATATCTACAAATATTTATTCATATTCAGTAAGAGTCATTTGTTTGCTAAAAATTGTGCGGTTTTCATTAACTAACGATAAACCTTAGTAAACATATATTGCTACAATGAACAATTCTTAATGTGAACAATTTACAGTAAAATAGCACTAAGTATTCCAATCGTACACAGATAATTTTTAACGGATATTTTTGAGGCCTTAACAGGTCCTACTCACCAGAAATTGCAATGAATGCATATTCCACACTCCCCAGATCACCAAGAACAGGAGCCTTATCATTAGATGCAGTTTACTGCCATACCATTTTTAGGGGGAAGTATTTTACCCCTTTTCTGAGGGATCCTCTCAGCATATTCGAAGGCCCATCAATTATAGACCTCGATTTCATTATATATATTACTCCTTTGAATCCCGCATTGAATAAAAATTGATTAAAATAATTTTGATGAAGAAAATATATGCATAAATATTATCGTCAAAAATATATGTATTAGCATTTTCCTCATAAAAAAAATCTATGTATTAACATATATTTTCATCACAAAAAAACCCCAACTTTATATATTAGGGGTTATTATATTCGTCGAACTCTTGCTTCTTTTTGCTTTTTTTAACTAGAGACGAAAAACATAAGAGAATACGTTCACACATATTTAATAAATGTTATTCGACTTTCTGAGAAAATCTATATTGTTATCTTGTAAACAATTCGAAATCATTTGGCTTTCGGATTATGCTATGCCAAGCAAACAATGAATCTGAAAATACCTACTGTCGATAGGCACACACAATATGAAATCTCACGCTGAGAAGTGCGTATTGTATCATGTCAAGCATTTGGCATTTGTGATATTCTAAGGTCGGCTCTTTCTGGAGGAGGCAGTGGGATTCAGTAATCACGTGCAATATTGGATGTGCAGGCAGTCGGTCAAAAAGCAATCTAAAACATAATATCTCGCAAACGTGTTAGGGATATTGCGAGAGAAATGAAATAAAGACAACAATTCCGAGAGTTGATAATACAGTAGAATTCAAAGCTTTGTATGTAGCAACTTATCAAACCTTTGACAGATGAATAAAAGACGGAAAATGTCATGAGAAATATATGTAGGATTATTATAATCACCACTTTTTAATTATCGGATGATCCTATTAAAATGTTGTGCATATACACATATGCGCCTGTGTGTGTGTGTGTGTAATATAATGGTCGAGGGATTTCGGTTTATGCCTTTGGGTTTAGTTAGGCTGAGAACCTTTCCGCTCAGAACATGGGTTAGGGAGATGCAACATTAACACAGGTGTTCATGCGCGCGGGCAGAGCGGACGTGCCACTCAGAGATGTCACAATAGCCCGAGATGTGAAACGGGGATAGCGAGTGAAAATGACGTCACGCACCGGAAGCGCGCGGAGGATTTTGGGAATTTGAAGAAAGCTAGTACAGTTGAGACCTTCCTCGGGAGAAGGCGGTTGGCTTTCGCTTGCTGCGGAGACCATTGTGGCGGGAGCCACACGTGTTGGGGTGGGGGTGGGGACAGTTTAAAAGCTAGAATAGAAAGATTGTCCCTCTCTCTCCTTATGTCGAAATACTTTTAAACTCAAAGGTAATAAAAAGTTTCGTACCTGAACAAAGAAGTCATAAGTGTTTTTCGGGTTTCGAGATTCCTATGTTCTATGTTATATATATATATGAACATTATATGTTCATTTCACACATAGCCATATCGGGCTAAGGTACATATGTGTGTGAAGACAATGTAATACTTGTTAACAAAAAGAAATATGTATTTTATCATTCCCAGAAAAAAATTTAAATAGACAATCAAAACTTATATAAAAATACAGGTATGAAAACTAAGCTAAGTAAAAACAAACGACTTCAAAACATGATAAAGAATAAGTAAATTTTAAAAAGTAAATCAAAAAATAAAATATAACAACCAAAACAACAATAACAACAGGAACAACAATAGCACCAGCAGTAGCAATAATAATAATAATAATAATAATAATAATAATAATACTTGGGTATATTGGAGGCTGACACCATCAAACAAGCGGAAATGAAAGACAAGATTCGAAAAGAATATCTCAGGAGAACTAGAAAACTGCTCAAGATCAAAACTCTCCAGCAGAAACCTCATTAAAGGATTAAATACTGGGGTTGTTTCCCTCGTAAGATATTCAGGACCCTTTCTCAAGTGGACCAGAGGTGAAGTTAAACAAATGGATCAAAGAACAAGAAAATTAGTGACCATGCATAAGGCATTACATCCCAGAGACGACGGTGACAGACTATATGTATCTAGAAAAGAGTGGGCAAGAGGACTTGACAGCATCGAAGACAGCGTTCACGCATCGATACAAAGGCTCGAAGACTACATAGAAAAACACGAACGAGGACTAATAACAGCCATCAGAAACAATACGGACAACACGATAGACGATAGAATGACAATAACTAGGAAACAAAAATTGGAGAAAAAACAACTCAAAGGCCGCTTTAAACGACTGATAACCTACATTTCACACCAGAAAACCTGGACCTGGCTAAGAAAGGGACACCTTAAGAGAGAAACGGAATCTCTCTTAATAGCAGCATAGGACAACGCCATATGTACCAATCATATCAAAGCGAGAATAGATAAGACGCAACAGAACAGGAAATGTAGACTATGCTGTGACAGAGACGAAACGATCGATCACATAATAAGCAAATGCAGCTAATTTGCACAGAAGGAGTATAAAGCAATACACGAATGGGTCGGCAAGGTGATCCACTGGGAAATGTCCAAGAAATTTAAATTTGACCATACAAACAAATGGCATATGCACAACCCAGCACCTGTCCTAGAAAATGACACACATAAACTCCAATGGGAATTTAACATACGAACGGATCCCCTAATCCTGGCCAGAAGACCAGGGCTTAAGATAATCAACAAAAAAAGAAAAAAGAGGTTTTGCAAAATTCTCGACTTTGCTGTCCCGGCGGACAACAGAATAAATCTGAAGGAATGTTAAAAGAACGATATGTACTTCGAGCTTTCTAGAGAATTGAAAAAGCTGTGGAACATGAAAGTGACGATTGTGCCAATTGTGATTAGTGCTTTTGGGACAATAACTAAAGGATTATTGAAAGGCCTGGTGGACTTGGAAGTTAGCGGACGGGTAAAGACTATCCTAATGACAGGATTGCTGAGAACGGCCAGAATCCAGTAACGAGTCCTGGAGACTTGAGGAGACTTGCTGTCACTCAAACTCCAGTAAAAAACCGTCAGCTAACACTGATGTGAAAAACTCTAAAGGAGTAAATAATAAAAATAAGGCCTCACATCCCAGAGATCACGCTGACAGACAATATGTGTCAAGAAAAGAGGGAGGAAGAAGACTTGTTAGCATTCAAGATAGCGTTGATGTATCAATACAACAACTCGAAGACTACTTAGAAAAGTGCGGAGAAAGACTGATTATAGCCACTGGAAACGATATTAACACCACCATAACCAACAGAACGACTATCACTAGAAAACAACTCTATGGGCGTTTTAAATGGCTAATAAGCAACATCTCACACGAGAAAACATAGGCGTGGCTAAGAAAAGGATACCTTAAGAGTGAAACAGAATCCCTCCTAATAGCAGCACAAAACAACACGATAAGAATCGATCATATCAAAGTAAAAATAGATAAAACGCAAAAAAATAGCAAATATATTTTATGTGACAAAACGATCAATGACATAATAAGCGAATGCAACAAATTAGCACAGGAGAAGTATAAGACTAGACACGACTAGTTCGGTAACATGATTCACTGGGAGATGTGCAAGAAATTGAAATTTTACCATACGAATAAATGCTATATGCACAACCCAGCAGAATGGCACACGTAAACTACTCTGAGATTTTGACATAGAAATGGATCACCAAAAATACCGACAAACACAAATGCCTTAAAACTAAAAACGGCACAATATCAATTAGCAGGCGTATATATAAAGGAACAGACAGAATACATTCAAAATCAGATAGATAAGATTAGAGACTCGGTGGAAGATAGACAATCTAGGATAGCCTGGCAAACAATAAACGAAGTGAGTAGAAGAAAGAACACAGCCAAAGCAAAACTGAAAGCAGCAAACCAACAAGAAAAAATAAAACTGTGGAAACAGCACTTCGAAAACTTACTAGGAAACCCACCGAAAATAACACATGAACCAATCACCAGAATAATTAGCAAACAATTAGACATTAAACTAGGACCGTTCACACAAGAAGAACTCGACTCGGTTCTCAGAAAAATTAAAAATAGGAAAGCTGCAGGACTGGACGAAATTCCCCCGGAAGTATGGAAGACCAGACAATCCGATGACATACTGCTCCGACACTGCAACGCAGTATACAATCAAAATCCGATAGATAGATGGATGAAAGGATGCATACTCCCCTTCCCTAAAAAGGGGGACCTCGGATAAGCCAAAAACTATCGAGGCATAACACTTACATCCATAGCAGCCAAAATCTACAATGCCCTACTACGAAATCGCATAGAACCCGAAATCGACAACATACTTAGAAAAAACCAAAATGGCTTCCGAAGAAATAGATCCACGACATCACAAATATTAACCATCCGTAGAATCCTTGAAGGTGTACCGGTAAAAAACCTACAAGCGACATTAATTTTTGTTGACTTTACCAAGGCTTTCGATTCCATTCACAGAGGAAAGATGGAACAAATCCTACTAGCGTACGGCATAACTAAAGAAACCGTAGCGGCAATAACGATTCTCTATAGAAACACTAAAGTAAAAGTACGATCACAAGATGGAGACACAGAATACTTCGACATTGTAGCTAGAGTACTACAAGGGGACACGCTGGCTCCGTACCTCTTTATCATTTGTCTAGACTACGTACTTAGAACATCGATTGACAAAATCAAAGAGAATGCCTTCGAATTGACGAAGAAAACAAGCAGAAAGTACCCCGCAAAAACAATTACCGACGCCGACTACGCCGATGACATAGCGATACTGGCAAATACACCTTAACAAGCGGAAACACTTCTGCATAGTTTGGAACGAGCAGCAGCAAGCATAGGCCTCTATGTTAATGCACACAAAACGGAATATATGTGCTTTAACCAAACGGGGGACATCTCCACTCTAGAAGGAACCCCTCTTAAACTAGTAGACAAATTCACTTACCTAGGAAGCAGCGTCGAATCAACCGAAAAGGACATCGAAAGAGGTTAACGAAAGCATGGACAGCTATCAATAGGTTATCGATTATATGGAAATCAGACCTAACCGATAAAATGAAACGCAGGCAGCGGTCACATCGATACTGCTATGTGGATGCACTACATGGACGCTAACAAAACGGCTGGAGAAGGAGCTAGACGGCAATTACACAAGAATGCTACGTGCAATTTTAAACAAGTCCTGGCGCCAACACCCCACAAGACACCAACTGTACGGCCACCTACCCCCTATCACGAAAACTATTCAAGTTAGACAAGCCAGACATGCAGGACACTGCTGGAGAAGCAGGGACGAACTCATAAGTGATGTACTCTTGTGGACCCCCACACATGGCTGTGCAAAACAGGACGACCAACATGAACATACATCCAGCAGGTATGTGAGGATACGGGATGTTGTCCTGAAGACCTACCTAGGGCGATGAACGATAGGGAGAAGTGTCGAGAGAAGGTCAGGGATATCCGTGCTACCAGTGCGATATGATGATGGTGATGAAGTCTCTACCAGAAAACCAATCCTTTATAATAATCAACAATAAAGAAAGAGAACTTGCAAAGTTGTAGAATTTGCTGTCCTGGCTGTCAACAGAATAAAATTGAAGGAAAGTGAAAAGAAGGATGAATTCCTGGACATTGCTAAAGAATTGAAAAGGCTATATGGAACATGAAAGTGACAAATATTCAAATCGTGATTGGTGCTTTTGATACGGTTACTAGGGTTATTATAAAAACTAGAGGATATGGAAAAAAAAATTATTATATTATTGAGAACAACCAGAATACTGAAAAGAGTCCTGGAGACTTGAGGAGACTTGCTGTCACTCCAACTCCAGTGAAAGACCATCAGCTGATGCTGATGTGAAAACCCACGAAGAGTAAATAATTGTAAAAGGAAGAATCTAAACCTTTTCGGAGGGCTGAAAAAGCTATTGGTACCATTGGTCACTATAATACCAATTGTAGTTGATGCCTTTGGAAGACTCTCCAAGATACTGGTGAAAAGACTGGTACAGATTAGAAGCAGTGATTTTTTTTCAGAACAATGTACGGTTGAAAACGGCTAGGATACACAAATGAGTCTTGCGAGGCTCCTATGAAAATTTGTCCTTCCTATCTAGTGTAACTGGGGATTTTCACAGAAGTCTGACTGACAGCAAGTATCCTCTGATCTTCAAGATTATTCTAAATATTCTAGAGAATTTTAACTGTGCATCCGCCCGGACAATCTTCCATTTTACCCTGACCTCTAGTTCACCAAGACTTTTTTCCAGCTCCTTGGGAATTTCTCCGAAAACCACAATTATGGATGGTATCAGCAACAGAAGTACTTATTCAACTTTCTTGTATGGTCTGAGTATTTATTCATTTTTTTGCTTTTATTTTCATTGTATAGTTGATCGAAGTTGCAAAATATAATAGTGGGGAAGTTATCTTCTTAAAATTAAAAGATGCCCTGGTTATCAGACAAAGATAGGATGATTCATTTGTATAACAATATTACATTTTTGATACACTCTATCTATGGATATAACATGTCAGCCATTTGCACAATTTCCAGTTGATCATCTTCGTCACCCAATCCTGTTTGTTTTTGTATTCTTTCGATGCCAATCTCTATCTTCAAATTGTTTCTTTTGTTTTCTTTTATTTAATGTCAAATAAACCTTCGTTGTTAAGTTAATGCCAAATCCATCCCCGTAGAAGAGAGTCAATGCTATCTTTTACCGCATAGCTGGGGGCTATATAAGAGGTTATACCTTTCCGAGAGGTATCTTTCCGAAAATAAATGAAATTGTGCGTCTGGTGTTCAAAGTCACTTTCTGTGAGGCCCTATCTTCAGATATATGCAAACATTCCCGGCACACATTGTCCACATCATACTTTATTTTGTCCCGTATTTTACGAGCCTGTTCTCTATAAGAAGTAATTTTGTGTTCGCTCTTATTCCGTTATTCAGTCGTGTTTCCGGTGGTAAAATTGTTCTTGTATGAATTATTGACTTAACCGGCATTGTCGTTTTGTGCAAAAAATATTTTGAATAAGTTATATGGTTGAATACCAGCTAAATCCATACTTCAGGTATCACTATCGAATTAAGCAGTTTTACTATATATAACTTTTTCGATGACCCACTTCAAGATGAAGGGAAATTAGCAAAATGGGACCTTATTCAACCAGGACAGATTCGGTTTGTCGATGAAAGCTTCAGATATGTACAACTTCCGCTGCCCACTTGTGATTTTTAGCAGGTTTTTTCTTCTCCAGAGTATAAAAGATTGTTAGGTCTACCATATTATATGATTTTACCATGTTTTTTTAAATTACTGGTTTCCCACACACCCACCTTTCTGTCAGACAGAATTATAAAGTCTGCTAATCGATTCCAACACCATCCATGTAACAAGTAGAGCGAGCTTCTTGATTACAGATATATTGCAAGCATTACATAAACAGGTTTGTGCATTTGCCATAACGGTAATGGTTGTAGAAAATCAAATCAGTAAAACAATTCAAATCCTATACAAATCGGTTGGAATTTCATTTCATAATTCCATTGCCGAAGGAACGAATCATTTTGTTCTCCCACAGCTTTATGTAAATATTAAAGGTCACTGGGTTCTTTTGCCTTGATTAAGCAGCCAGTAGGAGAGAAAACCCCAGAATTCAAACCAGCTGTACTCCGCTTAAGAGCACCCTGTTTGCACAGCTTATAATACATTGTGGGTGTACACTGTAGAGCAGTAAAATATCAGCTAAAATGAGGATCCCAGGTATGGCACTAAACTACATTCTAGGGTGCTTTAGATCTAGACCGCTGTAGAGTACTTCTTCATTGATATTATTTCCAGGCCCTCTCTGATCCGGAAAGATTTTAACTGTTAATATCTCATCGAGGGATTGGGTAACTTCATATTGTCTTGTCGTCTGGGGCTGTAGAATATACTGACTGAATTTTTACCGAGGGGTAAGACCCCACCAACGAATGTCCCTGATATGACACTAAGCAATCTGATGGTGAGGTTCCAGTAATGCTTGAACTTTGGCGAATGCGGAGTACCCGTTTATTGCTATCGTTCCCAGCTCAACTCTGACCCGGAGTGGTAGCACCTGATAGGATCCTATCTATGGGTCATAAAGATCTGCGTACTAATGCTAATCTGAATTGATTGAAATCGAACTATTTTGATATCTAAACTGTGTAATTATGCTAAACTGAATTGCTGGAAAAATCTTTTTGACATTTAACCTGCGTACTTATGCTAAATTGAATTGTTTGAAATGGAACTGTTTTGAAATTTAACACTGTGGACACAAGATCTATTCTTATACTAAACTGAATTGTTTGAATTATAAATGTTTGAATGAACTAAATAGCTTGAAATAGACATGTTTTTGACAATTAAACTGTGTACTTATGCTATATTGAATTGTTCGAAAAAAGACAGTTTATTTGTATGAAAAATTAATGTGGCATTAAATAACCGACAAAGGTTTACAAGCCATAAAACCCAAACAAAGTAACAACATGAGTTTATATTCTTGTAATATCCTCTGTCTTTTCCTAGTAGACTTTAAGCACAACTCATTTTTTTTTTACTTTCAACAGTCTGTTCTTTTGTCAAATCAAAACGTTGGCATAAATTTTAGCGATGAATCGCTTTTATTCTTATTGAACTATTGCAGCTTCATAATCTTCCAAATACTGTACCCTTGCTGTTTGTTCTTGCTTATTGTTGAGCAAATAAAACTAATATCTTTCATTTGGCAATCGTGGTAGAAAACTGCTTGTTCTAAAGTTTCATAACCAACAAAGAGATTCAAAAGATTCAATGCTCGGCAACTGCTTTAATCCTATGGAAAAAAGGCTTGAAATTCAAGTTTTATAACATCAGTCGATTTGAGCTTTAAGTCTGACTCTTTCCTCTTTTATCGTTTATCTCTGCATTTAAACAGCCCATTAAATTTAGGCATCATTTTCTTTAAAGTGACGCCTCAAAGGATAAAGAAGAGATTTATATTTTCCATGCCATTAATTAATTTTCGATTGTTGCTAAACCGGCTTATAGCTCAACGTAGACTGACCAAAAGAATGAAGAGCGACGTCCGAAGTTATAAAATGATGAATGTAATTTGGAGAAGAGGCGATAAGAAATGAAAATATAATTTTAAAAAATAACAAAAAATAGCGAAAAATTAAAAATAATAATAACGAAATTTAATTTAAAAAATAACGTTTATTGGATCATATTATGAATGAATAAAAATACAAATGATTTTGTTGCTACTCTTGTTAAACTATGGTGTTGCTCATAGCTTAACGGCTCATGGCATGGATAATGGAATCGGTAGGCAGTGCAATTGTCAGCGGCTCGTTCAGTCTTCCCTACTAAACAACAAAAAAAAAAAAAAACACCTATTTAATTTTTATGATAAAATTAATCGACGGCTGGTTTTGCCGAGAACGTAAACGCTATTAGTCTGCGTCTCAGATAAAAGAGAATCAAAAGGAACCCGTTTTTATTGATGATAATTTCTCTCGATCCAACCACAGTTCAACGTGTCGAACACATAGCTTTTCAACCTTAGTCAAGTAGACCCCAATAATGACGAACAGACGATAGACGAAGATATGGTCAAGCTTTCTATCCTTTCTGTTTAACAACTAATTCCTAACTCCGCTGTCTATGTTCTTGTGACTAACTTTTTGAGGCGTGTTTACTGTTATTGTAATCTTCGTAAGAAATAGAATCGGTGAATGGAACTCACATCATGAACTAGGCTATTTGTCTTCCATTACACAAAATACCATTCACACAAAATGGCAACAACGATGGAGCAATATCATCCACAATAACCTCTTCCAAATTCGGCAAACTTTGGGAGAATAGAGACCAGCATTGAGAAAAACAAGAAGAGAACAAGTCGTTATATCCCGATTGCGAATTGGTCATACAAGGCTTACTCACTCTTTCATTCTGAAACAGGAACAACAACCACAGTGTTTGACCTATCAGACAACTTGCACGGTTAAACACATTCTTATAGAATGCAGAGTTTTTGCTGTCATCAGAAAGCGATTTTAAAAGTCAATAGTTTAACCGATCTGTTCGAAAACGTCAAAATAGATGATGTTCTGTCCTTTTTGAGAGACTGGGTTGTACCAAAAAATATGAATACAAAGGTTGATATGTCATAAAAACCAACTAACCAATCAACCAACAAAAAATATGACGAATCAAAACTGGTTAATCACGTGCAAACAAATGAATCCTGTTCATGGAAAATTTTACCTTCTAGGTATTCGTTTAGAAATGTTTGGTTGAATGTATATACATATGAACAGAATTCGGCGTTAAATAACCTACAAAGGTTGATGTGCCATAAAACCCAAACAAACAACCAACATCCATAACGTGTTAATAAACTTGCTGAAGGCATGATTCAAGTTGTTATCCGCCAGCTGGGCGTAAAAAGCCGATTTCCTTCTAGAAGACGGAAAGTTCTGAATTAAAACTGGAATTACTTTACTAAATAATTGACCTTGTGCCACATCCTCCTAGTGGTAGAGGGGTAGTGGGAATACAAACAATGGTAGATTCTTGCAAAATATCCACTTCTCTGGTTCACAACTTGCTTGCTAAAATCCTGACTGCTGAATATATGGGACCCTGATTCCTGAAAAAAGAAAAAAAAAAACATTTTTACATTGTAAACTCATTCCTGCCGAAAGCAAAATACATTGGAAAACGAAACTCTTGGCAGATGCACCTGTCAATTCTAGCACTGGATAATTCTGTAACCGATACTTGAAAAAACAATTTATTACTGTCAAGAATATATTTCCTTTCTTTTTATCATATATGCAAATCTGCCGACCATCGTTACTTGTTTAGGTATCCTTTTGATAGTAATATACTTATATATATATATATATATATATAGTATAAGAATATTGTTATGAAAATTTTCTTAGTTATTTTTGATAAAATAGTATTTATATTCACTATAATATTTTAAAATATCATCTATTTTTGCTTAAGAGGTTATTAATACATTTGTAATTTGTTTATAGTTGATAATTTTTTCATTCCAAATCCATTTGTTCCTTTGTTCTATATTTTTATTTACATCCTTCATTGGGGTGTAAAAGTTTCTTTGCCATTAGATAAAAAAAGAAGTGAAAAAGAAAGAAGAGTAAAAAATTGATACATCTTGTTACAGGAATTGAAGGTCATTTGTCAACCAGACAGGAAAAACCAATTGCCTGGACTTTACATAAAAAATAAAATGAACTTTGGGTTAAAGATACTATGTGGCCGGAATTATGTTTTTTTAAATCTTCTTTAGAAATCTCTCCTCTTTCTCTGATGATGCAGATCTAACATTTAAAAAAATATAGGCTTCAATGAAAGAAATATTATTACAAATGAATATGTGTGTAATTTTTAAAGGTCTTTCTATGATATATATATATATATATATATATATATATATATATATATATATATATATATATGTTTGTGTATGTGTTTGTATGTGTGTTTGTGAGTACTTGGGTAGCAGTCTTTCATTTGAGCATATTTGATTAAATAATAAAGACACATTTTGTCTAAATAGATTTATTAAGATCCTTTTAAGTTTCCTGATAAGTATCTTGGTTTCACGTTGGACTTGGTGGATAAACTTACCAAAATTTTCCCGATCACTTTCGAAACTTTTAGTGGCCATCATCAGGGGCTGCTTGCGTGTATATCTTTCAGGAATATGGAGTACCACTTCATTATCATAACTCCAGGGTCCACTCCGATCCAGATAGGTAGTAGCTATTATAGTTCTGTCTACGGGTCATAGAGAACAATTCATTATTCACGAAGAATTATTATCGTTAGGTATTTGAAGCCATACAGATGTGTGTAAATTATCTATATTACATAGGAATATGTGATGGAGTTACGAAAGTTAAAAAGCAATACCTGTACACATTCTACCGAGTCCAAACAAATGTGTTCAATAAACTCTTTTTTAGAAAAGTTACAAACAAAACACACACACGCACGTGCGTTCATGCGCACGCACGCACGCACACACACACACACGTACACACACACACACACACATATATATATATATATATATAGATAGATAGATAATGTTAACGTGTAACACACAGCTTGAAATATGGATAGAAAGTGGTCAAGTCTAACTATCCATTTTCATCATAAAAGTAAATAAATACACCATATAATTCACCACTCTCAGAGTAGATAAAAAATTGCTAATGATAAAGGCACACACACACACACACACACACACACACACATATATATATATATATATATATATAAATATATTTAGAGATAGAGAAAGAAAAAGAGAGGGAGAGAGAAAAGGAGAGGGAGAGAGGAAGAGAGAGAGGATGATTTGCTGGTGATTATATGGTTTCTAGTATTCCTATCTAATAAGAAATAATTTCGACCTAAAAACTGGACCAATAGATGAGACTCTAACAGGTAATATTAAGGAAGAACAGGGAGTTGTGGCTAAAAGGGTTATTGCAAATTCCCGAAAGTTTCCGATTTAGAGCCTCACCACTTAAAACATGATTTTAACCATTTGCTGGGGGTCGCAATTGATGTTTTTGACTCCAAAGGCAGGATAAATGAGATTTATACCATCTTTTACTTACTTTTTCGTAGACCCCTATTAAAACAGGACTTGAAAAAATCACGGGTCATCGTGGGTGGTGGTATGTGTAAAACATTGATAGAAAAGTTTTTTTTAGTACGTAAAAGGAAATAAAGGAACAATTTCCCTGTAATAGTTCTACGATTTTACAGATTTGTCGACAAGAAAACCTTGCATTCAAATATACATAAATGATGACAGAATAATAGGTGCATGATGAAAACTGACTTTGTTTGGTCTCAATCAAAGATTGGAGGATATAATTCAACAATTTTAATCATGGTTCTACCCCATCAATATACCAAAATATTTCAGGAAGGCCGATGATTTTTATCAATAAGTTTTAAACATTCAAATATAAAAATGAAAATTGAATGAAAAAAAAAATAAACAAAACAAAATTTTGAACAAAAAATTCTTAACACATCTTCACACAATATTATTGCTAGTACAAGCTAGTACTGACTGATACGCCAAAGGACGAACACATGAAGCCGTGACTTGATGAAATCTATAAACCTTAGTTTTCCTGAACTAATCTTTGCAAAAACTAGTTTGCCCAGTCAGCTGAATAACCGACTGTATCTCTAGAGAAGGTAAAGAACAACCCCAACGAGGGTCCTGACATGACACTAATCAAATTTTATGGAGACACTCCAGTAATTCTTAGGCTTTGGGGAATACGAAGAACCCATCCATTACCATTGCTCCCCAGCTTAACTCTGGCCAGGAGTGGTAGCACCTGATAGGGTCTTATCGATGGGTCAAATAGAAATATACTGTGTACTTATGCTAAGCTGAATTCTTTGAAATAGGACTGTTTAGTTGTATAAAAATGGATTTGGCATTAAATAACCAAGAAAAGTTGATATGCCATAAAACCCTAACAAACAAACAAACAAACAAAAATTGATAAAAGAAATGAAACAATAAAGGAAAAATAAAGTTGGTGACCGTAATCGAGGGTGACCCGAAGGCTCCCTTTTCAATAGCTGCTACACCGAGGTATACGGGAAGGAACTACTCCTTTCCCCCGATTGCTCCATTTTACCCTTGATACGTAACTTTTATTGCTGGGTGTTAATTAAGGCGGTATCAAGTACCATTTTTAAAGTCTTTGGTATGACGCGAAGTGGAATTGAACCTAAGTCTACCAAACCAGTGGCGAACACTCTACCCACAAGACAAATGAGTCAGTCTTACTAAAGATAAATAAACTATTCCCAAAATACGTCTTTCAAACACTTGCCAAGCGTTAATAACTTATACTAATAAATTTCTATTTTTCTTTATTGGCTAAATTTTTCATTGCTGATCACAATGCATTTCTATTCCTTTCTTGTTCTTGCTCCTCTTCTCCATGTTCGTTTGAGTCATTTAATAGTATCCACTAAGAATCGTTCAAGATGTCTTCTGAATGGTGTTTCCGGCCTCTAAGTTAGCACTCAGTTACTACACGATTCCCCCTTTTTTCGGTGAACCTTGTGACAGCGAATTTGTTACTTTTGGTAATTCGTGATCACTCCCTTCATTCTACTCTGCTCTGAAATTATTTCACTTTAGATGTGTTCCAGCAACAATATTCCTTGCACACAAAATGAAATGTGTTATATCGTAATTAAAAAAAAGTTCTCAATGCGCCCTTTTCCAGTAAGGCAAATATCAAAACAAATTTTATTGGATAACGCAAAGTATTTTTCAACAATATTCTGAAATCTGTTATTTAGTAGCGGCACAATAAAATCTTATATATATATATATATATATATATATATATATATATGTAAAACACTTTTCAACATATTATCGAGAAAATTATCACGTGTTATATTTTCGTCGACATGAAGCGTATTGGAAAGAAAATGTCTCTCCGTGTGTGTAGCAGATAAGATATAAAAAGAATAATGATTTCCTCTGGGTGGGGGAAAATGACGATAGCAGAGTCGACTTAGGAGAGTCATTTTGGCAGAGAATTTGTCGGCGAAAAGGAAGTCTGTGAATGTTTTGAAGACAAATAAGTTGATTTGGCCACAGATCAAAAGGTCACTTTGTAACTTCCTGCCTATTTTTCGCTCGAGCGAAGACCTATATATTTCTTTTGTTCCTAAATCAGAAAACAATCCTTCGTCTTTTTTTCTTTTCATGAGACTCATTCAAAATACTTA
This sequence comes from Sepioteuthis lessoniana, assembly GCA_963585895.1. Lineage (NCBI taxonomy): Eukaryota > Metazoa > Mollusca > Cephalopoda > Myopsida > Loliginidae > Sepioteuthis > Sepioteuthis lessoniana. The sequence continues at coordinate 41,357,286 of OY757924.1, forward strand.
AAGACATATCTTTCATTTGGCGCCCAATTTATACTACCTTGTGCCGCATATATGCAAAAAGCTTAGTAAATTACTACAGAAAGACAATACTACCTGTCAACCTATTTCTTTCTTTCTTTCTTTCTTTCTTTCAGCTTCACAATCAATCTGTTAATCCAACGCAGTAGAGTTAATCACGTGTTGTAAGGATTAGTGAGAAGTTTAGCAGACCATGGCTACTGAGTTTGGATATAACTGATATTAACGTGTTAGAAAACCGCAACAGCCACTTGTTATTATTCTAAGACAATAACTATTTCGACATTTGCAGCCTCATCTATCTAAGTGTGTACAGATAGATAGATAGATAGCTCAGTGACAATCCCAGGAAAATATATATTACCTTTGAGAATAGTTAATCTATCCTGTCGTTTTTTTTTTTTGTTTCCTTCTGGATCAAATGATAGGTTTTCGAATTATGGCTTCAACATAAGCTGATATTTGGAGAATGATTTCACGGAGACCTTTCATCATATTCGTGTTCCGCCAACATTAAGTCAATTAATTATATAGAAACAAACCGTTCTTCACATACAATTACCCTTTAACTCCGCCCTCACACACACACACACACACACACACACACACACACACACACACACACACACACACATATATATATATATATATATATATATATATATATATATATGCAGGAATCACGTCTGTTTTGGTATGTATGTGTTGACTTACTCAGAAAACAGATATTGCTGAGCATTAAAATCGCACGTAAGCTTTAATAATTTTTATATTAAGAATAGTACGTGTTTAGTTTGTGATTTTTTTCTGATGTAATGATATAATTCAATTATTTAAAAAAGTCAACAGATGTATGAAACTTTTCACAGTCCTTATAAATAAGTACAAAAGAAACGTACAACTGTGCAATTCTTCTTAAAGCTAACCATATTGAAATCACACACATATTCAAAGAGCAAATTGGAAAATTATTATTTGGTTAATTAGTACTATTGAAAAAAATCTTTAAATAATTTGCTGGATCAAAATCAGACAAGAAAATGTCCCAAACGGATATGTACCTTTTTTAATATTTTTTAGATGTAAAGAAAAAATTATAATTCAAAATATATGCATTTTCAATTCTTAGTTGTTTTCGTTTTATTGTAAGGAGATTTTTTTGTTTCTAAGGTTTTATTTTCATTGTACCTACCTCTGATTTTCATTTTAAAGTTTTATTTTCTTTTTTTAGATAAGAAGTACACAAAATAAACTACATCATTATTTATCGATAACTCAAGAATGGATATTTAAACGAATACTTTTCGTATTTCTTAGAAAAAATATATCAATTTCTAATCAGTGAGACAAAAAAAAAAAAAAAAAGGAAGGAAGAAAGATAGAAATAAACTATTCATAGATAAACGAATTATTTTCCTTAAAATTTATACACGAACTTTTTCATCTAAAAATATAGACACTTTCAAATCTTGGCCTATTTTTAAGCTTACATTTTTTGAGGGGCAAAAGGAAATAGATTAAACACATACATTTAATCAGTGTTACTTAACTGTCAATTAATAACTGAATTTAATTTTTTGACATTAAAAATGTTTTAGAAATATCAATTTATAATGATATTCTAAAACACTCACGAGTTTTTGGTTTCATTTAAATATATTTTAAATGTGAAAAAAGATCCTACAATAACAGAATGTTGAATTCCGTTAATTTTTACTTTATTTTATCATTACATTTCCAGAGAGTAAATAAAAAAGAATAAATGTATGCTGCTATTTCGCAAGTTATGAATTAAAAAATGTTCTTTAACTGAGAACATTTGTAAAAAAAAAATATTAAAGACCAAAAAAGGAAAAAAAAAACATGAAAAACTTTCATCTGCATTTCTATATAACGTTTAAAATACAAATTAAAAAGTTGTAAAAAAAGAAAAAAAATCGTGTAATAAAAGTATACTTATAATTCAAATTAATAGGAGGATTCATTCAACTGCAAATGAAGACACACACACACACACACACGTATATATATATATATATATATATATATATATATATATATATATATATATATATATATATATATATATATATATACGAGGCGAATTCAATAAGTTTCCAGACTTTTTTGTACTGGCATTTAAAATCGTCGTAGACTTTTGAAAATTCAGTATCTTCAGTATCTATAGATCTTATAATTTGACTGACCAATTTTTATGACTTCAGGTTCAAATCAACAGCTACCGCAGCAATTGGAATACACCCTACTAAGGCCTGATTGTCACAGTTGGTGAATTTCAAAAATGCAATCTGGACGTGAGGACACTTTAAAAGAACGATATGCAATAAAATTCAGTTTCAAACTTGGAAAAAATGCCACAGAAAGGTATGGAATGCTTCAGACTGCTTTTCGACCATCTTGGGTGAATTGAGCAACAGTTTTTGAGTGGCATAAGAGATTCAAGTAAGGCAGGGAGTCTGTGAGGGATGATGAGAGGCGTGGGAGGAGGAAGGAAGTCAGAATACCAGAATTGATTAGCCAAGGGGTTAGAGTTAGGGTTACTATTCTTAGGTTTTAAGGGACCTCAGGAATAGATTCCGTCGGAATAGGCCTACACTCTTGAAATCGGGTCAGGTGACATTTCCACCAGGACAATGCATCAGTCCACAACTCCATCCTTGTCAAAATTGTTGAGATGAAAGAGACTGTGACGAAGGTCATTGACACGCTCACACAAGAGGACATCGATGGTGCCTTCGAGAAGTTGGTAGAACGGTACAACAAGTGCATTGCAGCTGGAGGATATTGCTTCGAAGGGGACAAGAATTTCATGTGTGTACTATCAATAAAAATGCCCATACGAAAAAAGTCTGGAAACTTATTTAATGATCCTCGTGTATATATATATATATATATATATATATATATATATATATATATATATATATATATATATCAACAAGGCGATATTCTATCGATAGAGGGATCATCCAACATAATCTAACCAAAAGGTAATTGCAAATGTAATTATTATCATAGCACTAACTATTTTAGCATTTCAGATTTATATGTTTTTTTTACTTTCACTCAGCAGTTGATATTATTTATTTATTTATTTATTTATTTCCATCTGCATCTTTAATTTTTTTCAAAAATTTACTTCTCTGTTTGACTCTAACTTACATTGAAATCTTGAGCCTTCTCTGTTACTTCTTTTCTATGTATTTAATTTTTAAACTTCTCTTTCTTGAAATTCTTCTATTTGCTGTCTTTTTTTTCAATCGTTCATTCTTTTGGTATTTCATTTTTCTTATAACCGTTTCTTAAGCAATTCTAGTAAAAACTATAAAACTGACTTTCCTATATTTTCAACTTTATAGCATGTCTGTTGCCATCGTCTTATGTTCATAGTCAGCCTCAAGTACCAATGAAACAATACATAATCACATCATTAAAAACGAGATGTACACTAGTGATTAGCATTGTCTTGTCATGCCTGCGAAAGAAACAACACTTGTCAAGCTGGAAAGAAAAGCCATTTACGTTAACATGAAGGTATGCCCAGACGGTTTATCATATAGCTTTAAATTGCGATAGCACCTGCCTCACCTGTAGAGAATAATACAAGTTTGCGGCAAGGTTTAATAGACATAATGAAATACTTGGACATTGTTACCACGCCATTTCTAGCAAGACGAATTCTCATTTGTGATGATTCTTCTTCCTCGCTTACTCCACCAAACAAAACACCCAAACAACAGACGAAACAAACTCTATATGATGTCAATCTCCATGAATTCTGTTATACCATTGCATAGTATCATTTTCTTTTTTTATGCATTCATCCACAGACACGCAGACATATATATATATATATATATATATATATATATATATATATATATATATATATATATATATATATCTGTAAAATAAAATGTAAGAAAACTTAACGGACTGTCACTGTGCCATTATAAATTGAATTCGACAGGTCGCAGATTCGGCTTGCCTCGTCTGATGGCTTTTTACAAAATGTAAATACATCCACAAAACATTAATCATTTGTAAAGAAAATTGAAAAAAAAAAAAAACACACCACGTAAACACACCCATCTATAAGAGATGAAATATCAGTATGGAACTGAGTTAATGTTTATACTCATTCCCATATTCTAAAATTTAATCTTGGCGTCATATCTCAATCAATCTCTTTTTATTTCTATTTATTATCCACATGTTCTCTTGTAACTCTTCCCATTCTACTTTTTTTTAAATCAAGAAATATTCAATATATGGAAAATCATCTGATTTTCGTACTAAATAAAGGGTTAACTTTTGTATGAAATTGAACTCGTGGTAATTTCTGTATGAGTATTTTTGTACTTACTGACCAATTTCTGCTTTCGTTGGGACCCGGCATTTTTTAATTTCATCTGAGCCTATGTAAATCTATTAGATAAAACGATAAAATTGATAAACATTCAATTGATGTAGACTTTTTTTTTCTACTCAACTTTTGTTTATATTTCTCCTGAGTGAACAACTAACATTCTCTTCCTTCAAGTATGTATTTAATTTCATCATCACTTAATTACTTTTCACATACGATAAACTCTGGCTTAACATTTCATCAACAACGGTGCTTTTACTAACCTCTCTTTCCCTGCTTTTCATAATTGTCTTTTTTTATACTTGCGTTGTTGTAGATAAACATACTACATAGTGAATATGCTCTCACAAAGATCATTTACATACACAAAATATATCGAGATTTAAAACAATCCGAACATCTAATAATTTTTTGGCCGGTGCAAATAAGAGTTCTAACTATAATCACTTTTTCTTACAAGAATGCAGCTTGTTTTATTTTTCAACATAATTTTCGTTCAAGTTTTAAAAAATGTAATTCGTAGAATTGTGTTTTATTCAGCCTTTTTCAACTTTTTTTCCGCAACAAACACACACACGCGCGTGCGAGCAAACACACACACAAACACATACACACACACACACACACACACACACACACACACACACACATATATATATATATATATATATATATATATATATATATATAAAGAGAGATAAAGACAGAGAGAGACAGAGAGAGACAGAAACTGAGAGATTACAGTAAAGAGTGAATGAGAAAGAGTAAGAGAAGAAGTGATAGATATCTAGAGAAAAGCAGAGATAAATTTCTTGAATAATTGTTATAATAAATTAGTTTTACGTATTCTCAAAGAAATCTTTCTTGTCTTGACTTTTTGAATATCCACTATTTAATGGCAAATGTTATATATATATATATATATATATATATATATATATATATATATATATTCGTCCAAGCACTTCTTAGAAAAAGGTTTTGCCTATTAATATTACAAAATAAGTTATAGATTATGAAAGAATTGTACCTTGTACTCCAACAGGCGTTTCTTTTGGAAATGGATTCGTAAACCACTTTCGCCTCAAGCAGTCAATTTTGATCAATTCAAAAAGTCAGGATTTAAATATCAGATTTCTTGAATGGTATATCATTGCTTACCCGTAAGTTTGGTTTCAGATTATTTGTTTAATGGCATTCAAAATTCATGGTTTACTTAATCCCAAAGCCATACTTGTGTTAGGGCATTAGTGCTACTACTTATGATGGATAAAGAGATTCATATCTTTCATAAGGGCATTAATCCGAAAGAAAACGCAAAAGTACGAATTGATTTCGAACTTGCTAAGTAGTCACATCGCCTCTAAAACAACTGCTTAACCCTACCACTCACCTGGACAGGAAATGTTGTTGAGCAATTATCTGAGAAAGTGTAATCTCTTCCTAAAAAAATTCTAAACTTAGTACATATTTACTTTATATCATACCTTTTAAGCATTAAATATAGATTTGATTGATAAATCATTCTTTGAAGAATAAAATGCATTACATTGATAGGTAACCTAACTGTCCTTTTAGATACGCATGTGAAGGAATGCCGATCGATATTATGAAAATATTTCCAGTTTTAAGACAGTGCTTTAGAGATTCAAATTCTAAGCCCCTGCTGTGTTAAATTAGTTTATGTTCGCAATCGATATTAGCCGGAATGTTAAAATATTCCGGAATTGTCAGCAGTTTGTTTGTGTCAGCTAATGTTTCGTAATTTCTTTACTGAAACGTGTACATGCCAGAAGAGTGGAATAAGCTATTTAAAACCTAGAACAAAGTGAAATATGAAGAAAAAGAAATTTGGTCATACACTGGAAAAAGTATGGGAAACCCCCGAGAGGGATATTTAATGCCAAATCCTGTTTATATATATATATATATATATATATATATATATATATATATATATGTATATATATATATATATATATATATATATATATATATATACGGAAGTTAATAAGGAAATTAAATCCGCTAATAGGAAGAAAAGTTGAAAAACAAGTTAATCCAAAATTTGATGGATTTATTATAAAAGTCGACGTTAAATTTTCGGTTACAATAACCTCTTCCTGGACTTTAAATTCATTTAACTGATTGAAATAGCGGTGGATATTTGATAAAAAAAACAGAAGAAAAAAAATTGTGTTTACAAAAGAAGATCCATAACAGTATATTCAGCGATTTTATTTTTGAAAAATATCATTATTTTGCTTAGACGTTGACTGATTTTTTTCTTCTGCAATTTCATCAAAAATCAATCATCATTTTAACTAAGCTTTTCATGGATTTAAGATTTAAAGAAGTTTATTATAACCGAAACGTTTAACGTCGACTTTAAAATCAATTCATCATATTTTGGATTTTTTTGTTTTACCAATTGTTTTCATATATATATATATATATATATATATAATCTGAGGCGGTAATCCAAGGAATGGAAGGATCCAATTTAAGTGCTCAATGTATAATCAATTTGGATTTAAAATACAACAACACTCAATGTGCCATTGGTGTCATTTTAAATTTATTTCTGGTCGTGATGACCATCATCAGATGTGATACATTTTGTTGCTTGGGTGTTCTTATATTGCTTCCGGTGAGAATGGGATTTTAATTATTTTGTATTTCTTAATTAAAATATTTTAAAATTAAAATTTTAGATATATTTTCTATCATATATTTTTATCAATAATTTTTTTTACGGTGCAGATATTATATCTATTATTATTTTCGTTTTGTACAATGTTTATACAATCCTATAAAAATAACGTTATACCTAATTTTAATACAACTGAAAATTAAAAAAGAATAATCCCGGAAAAAATAAATAGTGGCGAGCAACTTATTTGAAATTATAGATAAAATATGCATTCATACTTCCGTTGGAACTATAATGTTTCATAAATATCAAATAATACAATTCGTGTTCTCGGGAAATAGTAATGCATTGCTGATATTAATTTACAAAAAATAATCCTAATTTAACATAAATAAATTTAAGGCAATCGTAATGAGCAAATAATCAATATGTAATTCACGTATCGAATGTTAAGATAATCATAAGCAAAGGATTAATATGTAACAGATATTTTATTAATGTAAAAAAATATTTTGTAATATATATAATCTAAATATCAGTTTCCTAATTTTTTTCTTTACCTATAGAGATAACGCTGTAATAAAAACCGTATAGTACCGGGATAGTCCCTAGTTTTTATAAGGCTATATCAATCTTATTTTTTATTATTAATTTTTTCTTCTTAATTTTTATTTTACTTTCTGATTAGAAAAAACATATATTTATACTTTCTTCTTCAAATGTAATTGTATTCTTTAAATAGAAGTATCTATTTTGAATTATTTATTATTCAATTTTCTAAAAATTAAGGATTGATATTCCAATAAACGGAATTGAAATATATAAATCATTTAATAAATGGTAGTTAAATATATTTCATATTATTAATATATCAAATTAAATTATACTAAGAATTTATTTTGATCTCTACATGTCACAAAAATTTCTGTTCTGGCATAAATTAAATTTCTATTCAAATATCTTAATATTCATATTTTCTTTTGTAAGTATAAATTACACTTTCCAAGTAAACAGTTTGTCGAAGAGGATCTTAATTATTTTGCAAATTATTGAAGGTGTTACTTCAAGTTCTATTAGAGACCAGTAACACTTTGATAGAGCCGTTTAATTTTTAATGATGGATTTTTAAAAGATTGTAGGTTGTTGTAATATCTAAATTTCCAGTATAAGCTTGTCATACTTATGTATGTCTTATATATATCTATATATATATATAGATTAGTTTGTAGGCATCTTTGTTTGCACTCAGTTAAATAGTTTCAAGTATTCCTATCTAGCACAAATAACTATTTTATATTTATATCTTGTTTGCACACAATAAAATTGTTTTAAATATTCCTGTCGAAATCAAACAATTTTGTTTAATATATATCATCATATTTATCCAACCCCTATCCTTCTCCTAGACCAGTTGCCTCACCAAGGCTGAATAGCCTAGTCTGCCCTACTATTTACCCATAGGGAGAAGAATTGGATTCATACTTTTCCCAAGGGTATTTGTGCAATGTGAAATGCAAACAGTCCAGGGTTTGAACTCGTGTCGCCGTGTCCAATTCCTACGACGATAACCATTACACCACGGGCACTTCCTATATATTTGTTTAATATATATCATATGTTTTTTCACATATTCGTAGTTTCAAGTATTGTTATTTAATGTTCATAATTCTATCTATTAACTATTTCTATATAATATGAATAATTTTAACACGGTTGTATAGCTTCCAATAATTAATAACTATTATAATCTTTGGTAAAGGATTGATCAGTTCTATTTGACCCATAAATGAGGCTCTAACAAATACTACGACTCAGGGTCAAAGTGAACCTTGGGGTAATGAAAATGAAGAGGGATTACACATTCCCAAAGCTCTAGGATTTGAGTATCACTATCATAGACAGTTTAGTCTCATACCCAGGATACACTTTCGGAGTCGGTCTTAACTTTCTACAGACCATTTGGGTTATTCAACTTATCCAGCTGATAGAGAAGCAAATGAATGCAATAGAGAAAATAAATGAAAATCAGCAGCGCTTATTGATATTTCACAACGTTTTCATCATTTTAATGATGTTGTTTTATTGCAACACTGACTGTTCAAGCCAGCTTTTCTTAAACAATGGTGACGCAGACTTCTGAAATTTCTGAAACTAGAGAAAAACACTGGCTACATTACTAGAGAAGACTGCAACAGTTTGTTTGTGTTTTACGGCATATCAACCCTTATAAATCATTTAATGTCAAATCCAGTAAATACATAAATATTAAATATTTCTGAATACAATTTGTCGGTAATTTAAAAAAAAAAATCATTACTCATTTGTCGGTAATTAAAAAAAAATTTTTTTCGGTAATTTAAAAAAATTCATTACTCTTTTTTTGCACACCGTTAAATAATATATACTATCTAACACAAGTTAATCTATTTAACCTAACTGGTTTCAGGTCTAGTAAATCATTAGACAGTTCTATTTCACTATAGATAGGAAACCAGGAGAAAGTCCTATGAGTCCAAGGGAAGCTAAGCATAATGGCAATGACGAATTATTCCCTGTTCCCCAAAGCTCCAAGACTCGAGCCTTACTATCATATGCAGTATAGAGACATCATATTTACCAACCCCTCCGCTCGGGCTGGATATGATACAAGGTCAATTTTTAAGCAGAGTTTAACAGGTTTTAATTCAGAGTTCTCCCTCTCATAGACTAGTTGCCTCATCAAGGCTGCAGAAATCAGTCTGCCCTACAAATTTACCCATAGATGGAGGGAGGATAATTGGATTCATACCTTTCCCTAGGGTATTAGTGCTATGTGAAATACAATCAGTCTCGTCCAAGATTTGAACTCGTGTCCATTTCCTACGACGATAACCATTACACCACGGGCACCTGCCTAACTAAGATATTCAATGAATTCTAAATGTCATTTTTATGCGACAATGGGCGTTTTTTCAGTATAGATTAATAGACAGTTTAGTGTCATGCCCAGGAAAATAACTGGGATGATCTTATTAATCTGCAGAGATGCAAGAGGTGTATTCTAAAGCCTTATCCGATTGGGTAACAGTCAAATAGAAAGACAAGGAATTGATGTTTTAACTGAAACATGCTATTGCATCTTTTACGACAAGAATGATTTTCACTTCTTCATAACATAACTGTATAGAGTGTATGATTCTTGATTCAATATTTTAAAAACCATATTCTATTAAGATTATATTGATATCTCTGCATATCTTTCTTTTATCTTTATCTTCAAAAAAATTAGTAATTCTGATCGGTCAACTTATATTTATTTCTGATTGTATAATATCTATTTATTTAGTTTTTATCCTTGAAATATTCAATCTAAATTTGATGTTCATCTATCCACATTTTCTTTGTATCTTTTGTTTCCAGAAAACATTTTTTTTACATTAAAAAAATAGTTCATCTCCCGACACTTCTCTTATATGTTTGCATCTTTAAAAATGTTTCATTCTGATTTTAAAATTCAATGACAAAACATCAAGTTTAAAAAAAAAAAACAATTTAGTAATCTGGATTAAATCCTCATTTTAAAAATTTTTCTTGAGATAGCTCTGAAACACTTAGTTCCTCATCTAAGGGTTAAATAGTTCCACTCCTTTGCCTCTAGAAGGATGACTTTGGAATTAAATGGCCCCGAAGATTGATATGCCTTAAACAAAGAAACCACAATCAATATATAAAAAAAATCAAAGATTCAGTGCCTTTTAGATTAAAAAAAAAAGACAATCTGAAAAAAATGCCCATAGTGGAATAAGAATGACATTTAGAATTAATTGAATATCTTAGTGCTTAAAAAAATCAGTAACAATGCATTGTATACATGCAATTACTACCCGTGTGAAAAAGAGCTATCTAAACTGTCTGTCACTCTGTTAGTGGGAAAAAGAGTATGCTTGCAGTGGATTAAAACACCTTCAAAATAACATCTGATGGAGAGGCTACATCACTTGATATCTCAGAAGTGTAAAGTACTAATTAATTGCAATTTTTTCTTGGTCCACCCAGCCCAGTTTTGGTTACCAAGTATCGATTGATCTGTTTGGAAATTATTACTATTGGATAGGAATATGTGAAACCACGTGGCTAAGTGCAAATCACTGCATCAAAATTAGTTGTGTCAAGCTATAATTGCTTACTAATGATTAATATTATTAGTAACTTGAAGCCATATATCTGTTTCAGTTCCTTTGTTCAATGGCATATCAACATTTGTAGGTTATTTAATGCCAAAGCTATTCTCCGAGAAGAAAGATAAATGGGACTATTTAACCTATAACTGGGAAGATAAGGGGGTTCATACATTTCCTAAGGGTATTTGCCCGAAAGTGAACGTAATAGCGCGACTGGAGTACGAACTCGCTTACTACGATTCCGCAATCCATCGCTCTAACCATTACACCACGAGGATACCCCCTATATTGCTGTATGCAAGCAAAAGATCATCAAATAAATATGATATCTGGAAACGAACCAAGTGTATATACAATACTAGGTATTCCATTGGAATGCTTTAAACAATAAAACTGTGTAAAAATTACTTGTATTCGATAGGAAACTATAAAGAAACAACAGCACAATACATGTAAAAAAAAAACAACAGTGAGCGTCCTTTCCTGACCATAAATTACCCTAGACTGGTTGACATGCAATTAAAATCAATCAATCAATCAATCTTTTAATGTAATTCTTAAGAATGTTAAAGCAGTCGCGAGATTTTCTTTTCAAAAATATCAATAACTACTTTCTTTTTCCCAACGTGAAAGTATTGCTAGCATCAGCACCTTAAATTTGATATATATTTGAAACATCATCCAAATGTCCTTTCGAGATCTTAGGAATGATTATTGGCGGAAATGTACATTAATACTGCGAACAAAGGAATCAAATGCTGATATCAATGTCATGTGCGGCTAGTGGGTTCTGATAAAAGAATGTTCTGTTTTTATTCAAAGAAACTTGATTCAATCCATTCTTTGACATGAGCAGCAATAAATAAAAAAAATAAAAAAGAACAACAATATAATTCATGTATTGAATATAAGATTATTAAATGAATTTTTTTTTTCTTTTTCTTTTGCTAATACAAACTGCATCAAGCAGAAGAAAAACTCACTCAAAAACAAAATAAATGAATATGAATTAATTTGATTTGCTTCTTTGACGTCCTCGAGAGACAATTTAATTTCATTCCGGTAGCTGCGTTTGGCACATCCGGTATTTTTAAAATATTTGAATCCCGTCAATTGATGTGGATGTAATTTGGTGAGCTGACGTCATTTTAGCTCCTTCTTTTCAGTTGAATTGGCAGGCAGCGCATGCTTAACAAGTAGGGACCGTTTCTGAAATTGTCGAAGATGGCTCTCTTTGATATTTTTTTTTTTAAATTGGCTGAACGCGTTTAAGGAAGGGAAAAAATTCAAAATATAATGTTAGCGTTCTATGGGCTTTCGAATAGTTTCCAGTTAAAGTCTTTTCTTGGAATAACTGCAGACAAGCAAGCTAAATAATTTTAGCGCCCTCTAGTATTAGGTCAGCAGGCTGGTGGTTAAAAAGTTACTCAATATACGATTACAGAGTGCTTAAAATATGCTGACTCTATCGTCGGCAGAGGGTAAAGACACTACAAAATGTTTATCCTGAATTTGACACTGAACTGAAGTTAATGGTTCAACTTCAATTCTCAAGATCTCGAGAGTATAGATCACTCTTCCACTGTAATTACTGCCAACTACATTCTGACCCTTATTGCTTGAATATTTTGTAGTTACATTTATGGATCAAATAGACCCATTGAAAATTATTCGTATTCCACAGAACAGTGTTAAAAAAAAGTAAAAAATAAAGATAAAACAAAACTTAAAAAACAACTATACAAAAATGTAAGTATAAAAATTAGCATTATTCAGTTGACAGTAAATATTGGGTTGCACAGAGATCCTATTACATTAAAACATTATATCTTATGATAAATATTGTCCATTATAAGAAGTATACATATTAAAAAAGTAGATGAACAACTGAATAATAAAAGTACCTTGCTTGAGCGTTGAAATATTATGGGGCAAAAAAGAGATAGTAATAACACTCATTTTTGACCTCTTGAATACGAGCAAAAGAACCTGGAAATGACTGGGGAACTTGGTACAGTCACCTAACGATTGGTATAGGAACTGGAGGACTTGGAAGTTGGATGACGTGTGGAGCACGTCCCCCAGCATAATTGAGATTGACCGGAACATTGGGGTGTGGAGCACGTCCTCCAGCATAATTGAGATTGACCAGAATATTGACCAGAATACAAACAACAGCATAATTGAGATTGACCAGAATACTGAGGAGAATCCTGGAGACTTGCTGTCACTCAAACTCATGTGAGAAACCATCAGCTAACATTGGTGTAGAAACTCGAAAAGAAGTAAAATAGTTTAAAAAACATATTACCATCTCTCAAGAATCAAGACTGGAAAATAGTAAAGGCAGAAACTGAAAAAAAAACAACGAATTATTGACACATATCTCAACAAAAAACATCACAGAACTAAACGAACTAATTTATGCAGGAGTGAAATTACTCAGTGAAAAAATCGTATTTCCCCTTAAGAGTAAGAACACAAATTCAAAACGTGGATGGGAAATAATACTGCAAACGCAAATAAAAAATCTTCGACAACAAGCAAAAATGCTTAGACCAAAAAAAAAAACGCGAGAATATTATTGGACAAAAACAGATAAGCAACAAATTAGAAGAAACGATTCAACTTGTAGATATATATCAGAAGATACTGGCGAAAGAATGAAGACTAAAGAGATTCAAGATAATACCAAACAATGCAAACAAAACGGGACATTCCAAAACAACGAAAGAAAATTCTACCAGCAAGTAGTAAGAAAAGGTGCGAAGACATACCAACAACCGAATGCAACCAGCAGCAAAAAAAGATTTGGATCAAAATATGGGAACAGAGGTATCATAAAAGACAAGCTGAATAGTAAAGAACTAGGCAAATAAGTTGCAAGGTCTATAGGGAGGCCTGAAGGCAAAAGTACATGTCGATTCACTACGATCAACACTCAAAAAATACCAAATTTGAAAACTCTAAATCATGATGGTATACATGGATTCTGGTTTAAAAAATTCACCTCAAACACATTACAGAGAGGCTATCGAAATGAATAGATATTTAGCAGACTTACCCGAATTGATTACCAAAGGAAAGATAACCCTGAACCGGAAAAAAACCTAAAATGGTACCACCCCAAACAATCATAGACCTATAATGTGCCTACCTTTGATGTGGAAAATATTAACGGCGCAAATTAAGAAGGATACTGATCTAAACATTCTCCACGAGTGCAAAACGAGACGGAAAAATCTAGCTATGGTAGGGATTGACTACAAAAAATGCTTTTGATATGATCCCTCAAAATTGAATAATACACAGTCTCAAAATGTTCAAGAAATCCGACGAAGTCATAAAGTTTGTCGAGAAAACCAGGGGAAACTAGACAGCGGAATTGACAGCAGTAGGAAAAATCTTTGTAGAGGGAAAATCCAGAGAGGTATATTCCAGGGAGATGCACTATTAACATTACTGTTTGTTATCGCAATGATGCCAGGAAATACTCAGGAAATGCCCCGTAGGATACAAACTTAGTAAATTGCAAGAAAAAATCAATCACTTAATGAACATTGACGTCATCAAACTGTTTGCAAAAAATAGAATAGAAATAGTAATCCCAATACAGGCAGTGAAAATATTCACTCACGATATAGGAATTGAATTTGGCATAGAAAAATGTGAAGTACAAAATTATGCATGAGAGATGGAACGGAAAATCTAAAAGAAAAATCAGAGTACTCAGAGAAAAGGAAACTTACAACTACTTGGGAATATTGGTAGTGGACACCACCAAACAAATTGAGATGAAAGAAAACAATTAAAAGATGTCATCGAGGAAATTACTCAAAACCAAACCTTATAGCGGAAATCTTATCAAATGGAAAAACACATGGGTTGTCACTCTTGTAATATGCTCGGGACCATTCTTGTTGTAGACGAGGGAGAAACTTAAACAAATAGACCTGATGAAAAGAAAACTAATAATGATACATAAGGTCTTACATCTCAGAGTTCGCGTTAACAGAATGTATGTGTCAAGAAAAGAAGGCGACAGAGGACTTACCAAACCTGAAGATAACATTAACGCATTAGTAAGGCGACTCAAAGATTACATTAATAAGAGAAGAAGACTAATTACATCAATCAGAAATAATACAAACAACACATTTTTTCTACTGATGCTTGCCATCAACAGAACAAAAATAAGCAGAAAACGAAAATAGGAATAAAAACAGCTGTATGGACATTTAAAGCTACAAACGAGCTAAATTTCTCACGATATAATTTAGACATGGCTATCATCATCATCATCATCATGTCGTGCAACTAGCACTGATATCCCTGGCCCTCTGCCGCCACTTCTCCCTATCATTCATCGCCTCTAGCAGGTCTTCAGGGCTACATCCCGTATCCTCACATAGCTGCTGAATGTATGTTCGAGATAGTCGCTCTGCTTTTGCCAGGCCACATGTGGGGGTCCATAGGAGTACATCACTTATGAGCTCGTCCCAGCTTCTCCAGCAGTGTCCTGCATGTCTGGTTCGTCTAACTTAGATATTTTTCGTGATGGGAGGTAGGTAGCCGTATAGTTGGTGCTTTGTGGGGTGTTGCCACCAGGACTTGTTCAATATTGCTGGCAGCATTCTTGTGTAATTGCCGTTTAGCTTCTTCTCCAGCCGTTTAGTTAGCGTCGAAGTAGTGCATCCATAGAGCAGTATCGATACGACCGCTGCCTTGAAGAAACTGTGTTTCATTTTATCGGTCAGGTCTGATTTCCATATGATCGATAGCCTATCGATAGCTGTCCATGCCTTCGTTAGCCGGGTGCCGATGTCTTTTTCGGTTTCCTAGAGGAAAAAAGAGAGAAACTGAATCTCTTCTGATAGCACAACAAAAGAACGCCAAAAGGATTAACTATGTCAAGATAAGAACAGACGAGACGCAAAAAATAGCAGATGTACATTATGTGATGACAGAGATTAGACGATCAATCACATATGTGAATTCAGTAGATTAGTGCACAGAAAGTTTAACACTAGACACGACTGGGTAGGCAAGGTGGTTAACTGGAAATCGTGTAAGCAGTCTAAATTTGACCATACGAGCAAATGTTATATGCACAAATAAGAATCCTTCCTAGAAAATTAGACGCAGACCATTCCTTGAGATTTTGAGATATAAGTGCATAATCTAATCTCGAGTAGACGTGCAGAACTTGTTATAGTCAACAGCAAAAACGAATCTGCTGAATAGGGAATTTAGCTGTTCCGGATGACCACAGAGTAAAACTGAAGGAAAACGAAAAGAAAAGTAAGTACATAGACCTTGCTAGAGAACGGAAAACTATGGAATATGAAAGTGATGGTGATATCAATTGTAACTGGTGCGTTCAGTACAGTCACCAGAAGATTGATAAAGGTATTAGAAGACTTGCAAATAAAAGGATGAGAGGAGACCATTCAAATGACATCATTATTATATCAGCAAGAAGAGTAAGTAAATTCCTGCAGACTTGACGTGACTTGCTGTCGCTTAAACTCCAGTGAGAATACATCAGCTAACATTGGAGGGAAAAAAACTTCCAAAATAATAATAATAATAATAATAATAATAATAATAATAATAAGAAGAAGAAGAAGAAGAAGAAGAAGAAAGTAGTGACGTATATAACAAGAAGACTTCTTGAAATCAAACTCCATTATATAAATTTCACCAAAGGAATAAGCACATGAGTAGGCCCTTTGTGAGATACTCTGTACCATTCTTAAAATGGTCAAGAGAGGAACTCAGATAAATGGACCAAAAGACACGATAATTGTTGTCCATACACAAGGTATTATACTCGGGATATGATATAAACAGAATATATGTCATAAATTGAAAATGGGATATGACTTGCTATCACTGAAGATTGCATTATTGCATCAATACAAGAATTCGATCAATACATTGAAGAGAGCAAGGAAAGACGGATTAAAGCTGCCGGGAATAACATTCGCATAAAAGAACAAACAGAAAAACAATACAAACTGGGACGAAAAAAAAAGAGGAAGAAAATAACAGTATAGATATTTAAAGCGCTAAACTTGCCAGATCGCACAGGAGAAAAATGGGAAATGCCTACGGAAGGGAAACCTCAAAAGAGAAACTTAATCTCATCTAATATTAGCGCAAAACAACGTCAAAGGAACCAATTACGTTTATGCAAAAGTCGATAATGCGCGACAGAATAGCAAGTGTAGGTTATGTTGAGGAAGAGATGAAACGGTTAATCTCATGAGAAGCGAATGCAATAAGATAGGAAAATAGAGAGCATGAGTGGGAAAGGTAATCCTGTGGGAATTGTGCTTGAGATTAAAATTTTATGATGCTACAAAATGGCATATACCCAAAACAGAATGAATCCTAGAAGATAAGCCGCATAAGATACTCTGGGGTTTTGAGATGTATACAAATCTCCTAATCCCACCTAAGAGACTAGAATTAATGATGATTAACAAAAAAACAAAAACTGAACTTGTTGTATAGAGGGCTTTTTCGTGCCAGCAGACCACAGTATGATAAAGAGAACAAGCAGAAAGAGAGACAAGTACTGTGAGCTTGCCAGAGAGCTGAGAAAGATAATTGTGTTTGGCGCAATTTTGACGGTCCACAAAAGCTTGGAAAGGGAGATGAAATCCTTGGAAATCTGAGTACAGGTCGAGACTATCTTAACTTCGATATTGTTAAGATGAGCGAGAATAATGTGAACAATCCTGGAAACCTGAGGTGTCTTACAGTCACAAAGACTCTAGTGAATAAGAACTGCTAATGCCGGTGGGAAGAGCTCACAGGGAGTGAAACAGTAAAAGTAAAGTTGGCAACCTTAGTCGAGGGTGACCCGAAGTCTCCTTTTTCAATAGCTACAACACCGAAGTGTAGGAGAGGACGCTACTCCTTTCCCTAGATTGCTCCAATTTACTCTAGATACGTAGCTTATATTGCTGAGTGTTAAACAAGGAGGTACCAAGTACTATTTTAAAGTGTAACGCGACCTGGGATTGAACCCAGGTCTCCTAAACCATTGACGAACATTCTAACCAATTCGACCAATGAGCCGGTATTAAATAAGGAGTGAAATAATAGCGCGAAATACTGCAAGCATCATAAAAATAGTTTAAGACAAGACACGACTGGGTGTGGGAGGTAATCCCCTGGTAATTGTGCAAGAAAATTACATTTGACCATACTATGAAATGGTATATACACAAACCAGAATTTGTCCTGGAGAATGAGACACATAAACTTTTTTTTGACTTTAAGATACTAAGAGATCACCTAATCAAGGCCAGAAAACCCAAGCGAGAGAAGATTGTCAAATAATGCTACCTTGTTCTATAATGGATTTCGTCGCCCCAGCTGACAACGGAGTGAAATTCAAACAAAGCGAAAAAGGAAACAAGTATTAATAC
This sequence comes from Sepioteuthis lessoniana, assembly GCA_963585895.1. Classification (NCBI taxonomy): domain Eukaryota; kingdom Metazoa; phylum Mollusca; class Cephalopoda; order Myopsida; family Loliginidae; genus Sepioteuthis; species Sepioteuthis lessoniana. Next base: position 41,375,949 of record OY757924.1, read on the forward strand.
GTTGCCAATGAACAAAGAAAAATGTGAAACAAGAGAGGGCACTGCTAACAATTGTAACTGGGACGTTCGGAACGGTCCAGAAATGCTAAGTAAGAAGACTGGGGCAGTTGGAAATTAGCGGATGAATCAAGGCCATTCAGACTATTGCATTGTTGATAGTAAGTAGGGTAAAGTAGACTTGGGGAGACTGATATATCATTCAGATTCCGGTGAGAGACCATCAGCTGAAGCTAAAGTGAAAAACTTACCTGGAGTATCATGATCGTAGTATGTTCCCTGCAAGAGAAGTAGGAAAAAAAATGATTGCATATGAAATTGCTTAGAACTACTTATGAGACTGGTTAAAAAATAGAAGATTTGGATATATGACGAGAAATGGAAATACGTTAGAAAAAAAGCTTCTTAATAGTTAGAATGCTGATTTTTATGATCATTACTGTTTGATAAGATTACACACTACTTATTTTTTTCCTAAAAACGTTGAGATTATTCAGGCAATCTACGCTAAGAGACTACCCTTAATCAACAAGGGAAGCACAAGCAAGAGATTCGGCTTTATTCAATTTGCCAGAAAAGGCATCAGATAATAATGGTGGTGAAGAAAAATAATAAAAACGGTTCTAATAATAAGATGGATGATGGAATTAAAAGCTGTTTGAGAATTACAAACCAAGGTTATGAGAATTATTGCAATTCTTATATCAAAGGAAGTTTATTTATTTGTATTAAAGAAGTCAAATCATTCAACTTGTCGAGATAAACGACTCTAAATCATATGAAGGAAGCAGAACAGATCTAAATTTCTAGCAGAGATTACTAGTTGGGTTTCTTTGTTTAATGGCATATCAATCTTCGTGGGTTAATTAAAGTCAGAGCCATCCTTGAAATAAACTGTTGTAGTACTATTTAACCCACAGATGGAGGTATAAAAGGTTCAGAAATTTTCCCAGTCTATTAGTCCAAAAGTAAATGTAACTGTCCGATTGGATTTCGAACTAGAAGTCCAGTTCATTAGCCACTAATCCCCAGGGATTTACTCCGGCAATTTAGATATATATATATATAACAATAAAAGCGATGCATTTATGCTCTGATTATCCGAATTTATAACGGATTTTGTTTTTGTATATAAATGTAATGTAATGATTATTTTCATAGGAAGTGGACACGGTTAACCGAGTTCAAATCCTGAACGATGCTTTCTGAATTTCATATCGCGGTAATAGGGTTGCGAAAGGTATGAATCAAACCATTCCCATTCTAGCTATGCTTAAATAGTGAGGCAGACTGGGGCTTTTATCTTGTCGTGGCAATCAGTCCAGGAAAAGATAACTCTGAATTCAAACAGGCTGTAAACCATGAGGTGCTCCTGTCCAAGACACGCTAAATAACCAGCATCCAACGAATAAACCTGATTTCAGGCAGGGAGTCTACGTGGTGTCGTGACTAACACGCTGGTATGCAATATCATCGTAAGTGAGTTCAAACTCCAATGTTGCCATTACGTTCACTTTTGTACTAATACCCTTACAAAAAAGTTAATTTCCCATATCCCTACCAGCTAGGGGTTAACTAGAACCACTAGTGCCCTACAATGATTGTGTTGGGTTTAGATAACCGACAAAAATTCAAACATACCAGATTACAGTTTCAGATTTGATGATGCTATACCTGTAATATTGTGAAATTGTTGCGCTATTATCATTGTTTTAATATGGTCACTTTTTTAGAATTAGTGAATTGATCAATTTACTCTCCAATTTGCTAACTTAAATATTATAGCGTCGTTTACATCTAGATCGTTACAATATCTCAGGGATCAACAATCAAATGGAAATTAGTGTTCACTTACCTTGATATATATATATATATATATATATATATATATATATGTATAAAATAAACTGAATTATTAGTTTTTCTTCTACATGTCATTTTGATGTTTAAAGTTATCTTTAGGAAGTTTATATATATATATATTTATGTGTGTGTGTGTGTGTGCGTGTGTGTGTGTGTGTGTGTGTGTGTGTTGTTCTTGATTTGTAAAATGAGCTAAATCACTACAGAATGACATAATCACATGAAAATTTTACATTTGAACAGCTTGCCAAAAATTGAATGCCTTTAAATTAAAAAAAAATAATGCAATGTATACTTTTATATACGACTTAATGACAGTGTAGAATTAGCAACCTTTTTATAATTTCTCAAAGAAACTATTAACTGCTAATAATAGCGTAATAACCATTTTCCTTTGTATATATTTTCACAGTTGATTCTAATATGAATTTTATGAATAGAATGGTAATGACCTTCGAATGTAAGGGCCGCAGAAGATGACCTTTGAACTAATGAAATATCGTGAAGAAACGAAGCGATATTTAGCTGTGAATAGAAGCATAGATAAAGAAGGTTTCCTGGAGAAAATTCCTACCTTATATTCGAACAGGATTCTACTATTCTTTTCACCGTGCTGAAGCCATTATCCACTCGAGCGTAACGGTTATAAATGTTGGGAATGGAATCAGTAAAACAAGTTAAAATCCAGGATAATGTTTTTTGCCTGGAACGTTGCTCTAATGCCCTTTGGAAAGGCATGAATCCGTCTGTTCTCCACCAATCTATGATTCGATTGTAGAGCAGACTTTCATAAGCCTTGGTTAGGCAACCACTCTTGGATAAAAAAAACCCAAACAAACTTTAAAATCACACCAGCTTTAATCTGCTTAAAAATTGACTCCATGTAACCTATTCCTCGTTACAGAGTGATTTGGTAAGTACAGATATCAAGGTGATAATAAAAAAATGTAGGCTTAGTCAGGTTTCTGTTTGATGGCATATCAACCTTAGTGGGATATTTAATTCAGAAACCATCCCTTGTAGAAGAATTGTTGTTGCGCGATTTAAAGCATAGCTGAGAGGATAAGGAAGTCTTACCTTTCCTATGAGCATTAGTCCAACGTCATCTTGTGATTGAATTTCGAACAAGCTTATTACGATGTTGCACCCCAGCAAGTCGACCACGGCGCCACGGGGATTATCCCACACACAATACAGCCATATATCCAGTGAATAAAGATGTTTACAAAAACGACATATAATTCAGGAAACTTTTCAACAAAGCAGGAAGATATAATAGAAAATAATAGGAATAAAACAAGTTGGAACAACTAGGAAAAAATTTCAGAAAAATGACTGACTAGCAAGATCACCGTAAATTAGAACGTGTAACCTGTATCCATATTGAGGAATTCTGTAGCATTCACAAAATAACAAAAAAGTACCGAAAACTTCGGACAATTGAACAAGGAAACTAATGACTCTGTACAAAACAGAATACCTGAGAGATGCTGGTGATAGGCTTGAGGCAGAGAGAAAACAACCAATGAAAAGACTGCTTAGAAACCAATACCTTGATAATAAACGGTTCTTGGAGTATATGCATCACAATGTCAAGTAAAATAAGACTGAAAGCAAGGAACAATGACGAAATAGACAAAATATTATCTGTTGAAAAATTGGAGGAAAACTAAAAATAATAAGAAACACAAATGAAAAGAAAAGCCAGTAAATAAAAAGCAAATTTAAAAAAGCAAAAACACAAAAAACAGAAGTCGATAATAAATAGGATTTATTGATTTCCATATTTACCAACCCCTCCGCTCGGGCAGGATATGACACAAGGTCAATTCTTTTTTTAAGCGGAGTTTAACAGGTTTAAATTCAGAGTTTTCCTTCTCCTACACTAGTTGTCTCACCAAGGCTGAAGAACCTAGTTTGTCCTACTATTTACCCATAGCTGGAGGGAGAATAATTGGATTCATACCTTTCCAAAGGATATTAGTGCTATGTGAAATGAAAATAGCCTGGTCAAGGATTTGAACGCGGGCCCCCGTGTCCCTTTCCTACGAAGATAACCATTGCACCACCGGATTGATTGATTTATTGATTTTAACGCATGTTTCTCCATCAAGAGAAATTTAGTGAGTGGAGGTTTCGGAATCGCATTTAGTATACTTATTGTAATTATTATTATTTACAGTTTTTGCAGCATTTTATTTAGAGATTTTCTTAACACCGTACTAAATGCTTTTAGACATTCCTATTTTACCCATAGAGGGTACGCTAACAAGTAAAACAAACCTAGGTCAGAATTTACAAGCAATTAGTTGTCATGAATGAAGTAATCTCCTCTCTGCAGGTCTATGAAACTGGATTCTGACTATCAAATATAGTTCAGTTTCTGTTGTGGCCTGTTAGGGACCAGAAAGAAGACCCGGAAGAAATTAAAGTAGTTAGAACAAATGTATAAATGAATAAACAGAATATATATGCAAAATAATAATGTTAGTACAGCAGGTAGAAGTGTCCGTCCGAAATTGCCAGGTTCGACTGTTGGGAGAAAGTTGGTATTTGTCGTTCGTCATAGCAACCGTACGAGTATGGCACAAGACCCATCTTAGGTGGGTCCGGGAGCATGCCGTAGACGAGACACGCCCGGCGACTTCAGATATGACTCGGGCTCCGTCGGCATTCCCTAAAAAAGGGGCACCTAAGGTGCAAAGTGATAAACCAAACCCTTCCAAGGAGAGTAACAGCCTTGGGGTCGGCCCCGCTAACTCTCGAAGATGCCGATCAAGGCGCACCTCAGTCGACTGCCACTGGAACTAGGACACACCTGCCCATATCTGTGTACCGACGAAGGCGGCTTACCGAAGTGTTTCCGGGCACATCGCCTCCAAGATAGCAGTGGATATGCTCCGCTATGCCTGGATGAAGTCGGTATTTGTCGTATGTCTCACCAACCGGACGAATGAGCCACAAGACCTTTTTTTGGTGAGTCTAGGCGCAAGGTTGTTATCCAGATACCCCCGAATGCTCCATAAACCTATCCCCCAAGAAGATTACAGTCAGGAGTGGACGGCACCCTGAGGCTCGAGGATACAGGTCAAGATGCATCTCGACCGACTGCCACTGGAACCAGGAAAAATCCGACCAGATCCGTTTATAGACCAATACAGTCGACTTAAGTTTGTCCCAGCCCAACGCCCCCCAGAGAGTAGAGCATACTTTCCACTCTCCTGGGAGCAAGTATCGATATTTGTGTCTACCTCCCACTAGTTACAAAAAGTCAAAGGTGCCAGTTATGCACACGCGAATGTGGCCCAGCAGAAGCCGGGGACCTTTCGGCCTCATGTCTGCCATCGAGCATTGAGCGTTCGGCACGCTTGCCAGGCAGTCTGCTGAAAAGCCTCTGCGCGAAGCACAGTGGCAGATATTTGTTTCTACCTCCCACCAGACAGGACTTGACACAAGGTCAATGACCCGAAGGTTGAATTATAGTAGGGATTAGGGGAGGGGTATGCCGGGCACGAGACCGAGGCTTGAGCTCTTCTTGACTATACTGGTCATCGGCACACTTTCTGTAATATGGGCCTGATGAGCCATGCTGGACATGGATCCAAATCTAGGTCCAGGCCCGGATGCCTGGACCTAGATTTGCTTAAACTAGATAGGAAGGTCTAGTGCTATACAAGGGTGACAAAGATGTCAGTAATGCTGCTTGCCCACATGAAGGGGGCCGAGCCAAATGCGACGGCCTTTCGGCGTCAAGTCTGGCATTGAACATAAACCGTCTAGCACGAATGTCAGACGGTCCGCTGAAAAGCCTCCGTGAGAAGTACAGTAGCTGATCGAGCTCCCTCGCTGGGAGGATGTCTCTCCAAGAGTAAATAGGGTTAGTATCTATGAGGCAGTAAAAGTTTATCATCGTATAGATAAGTCACCATAATAAGTTCATACCCAGAACACATATCTTTTGTGGAAAGCATAGTGTAACTCCTCCCCAAAGTATACAGTCTGCATATTCCAATCTCTGTAAACGGTGAGTGTGCAAAACATTCTCCTTCTAAAAGGTGAATGTCACTAACAAAAACCGAAATTTAACCTTTAAAATAGGTCTATGAAATTTCAGATTCTGACGGATCACTCTACAAATTTTATGAACTAGAATGAAATTGGCAAATTAGCGAGGAAAATCTCTAAAAGTTACAGTAAGCTGCAGTAGGAAGTTTTTTAGAAAACAAAATTGACAATGAAGGTGAAGGAGATGCTCTAGCAACTCAAGAGTATGAATAAAATAGTTATAAAGATATTGATTTTATTCAAAAGCTGGGGAAGGGTTAATTGTATTCAAGTGACTATAATTGTTATATAATAGACAAGACAAACAGAATAACTGAAAAGTTTAATGGCTTCTGTATGAATTGATTCCAGCAGTGATCATTGAAAAAACCTCTGTTTTCAGATTATATTATCAGAAGAAAAAAAAACGATGTCGTTAAGGAAGTATAAGAACTAATGACCTATTATATACAGACCAACACATTGTAAAGGCAATACAAACAAGAATAAAATATTTACTGCTTCATGGGTAGATTACAAATAGATAGCTGATATGATCCCACAAGCATCATTACAGCTATAGAAAACATAAAAATAAAACAACTAGTAAGAATCCAAACTTTAACACAGATATTTTTTTTTAGAAAGACGTGATGCATAATTCCATATGTAAAAGCACAAGAGGTGGCAGATTTATTAAGTTACAAGATCAGCCACTTCATGTCCACAGATGATATGAAGAATTTACCATGAACGATAAAGAATTACAATCCTTTATATTATCATTTAGCCTCTTCAGCCAAGATTAAGAAATAGAATTTGAAAATGAGTTATGTGCAATGCTTATTAAGAGACATAACTGAAGCAATAATAGTGCACAATCAAGAAACCGTCAGAACACATGGAAAAAGGATATAGATACCTGGTAATAATAGGAGAGAAAACCATCAAGCAGGTGGCAAAGAACAAAAAGTAAGAAAAGCACCAAAGGAGAATCAGATAAATTCTTGAAAAAACTACTCTTAAGCAGAAATCTGAATACGAGAAGAAGAAGAAGAAGAAGAAGAAGAAGAAGAAGAAGAAGAAGAAGAAGAAGAAGAAGAAGAAGAAGAAGATAATCCATTAGGAAGAGATAGAGTGCTATGAGGAAAAAGGCATGCGCACAAGAAAAAAAAAAGGGATAGAGTCAAGAAGAAGAAGAAGAAGAAGAAGAAGAAGAAGAAGAAGAAGAAGAAATGCATGTATGTCGATTTTCCCGCCTTTTTTAAACCCATCTCGATATTTTGTGCTCACTATATTTTAATTTTCTTTTAAAAAACACACTTATACAAAGAGTATTTTATTACGGTGAAGATGTCATTTATTTCGCAGCTTTATTGTAATCTGTTAGGCCTATACACAAAACGTTGCCATCATTGATCGTAATTGATGAGTAAGAGCTTCGCCTGCCTGTTTATCATCTTTAAAAAATCTGTGTAGGCAAAAGTGATGAATAGAAGTCACGCAATAATCACTTGAATGATGGAGTGGACGAGCGTCAACGAAAGAGTGAATGCCGACTGAGAATGTCTCGGGCCAGAAAGGACCAAAGATGTGACAATGGCATTCCTCCTTTCACCATAATACATTGTGGCACTTTGTGCTGGAAAAATGAGACAAAAAATCGCACCAACCACCCCATAAACCAAATGAACGAAAAACAAAAAAAAAAATTAACGAATAAAAACAAAAAACAAAAACAAAACAAAAGCAAAAGAACAGAAAAGAAAAGGCTGACGTTGAGAAATTGTTTGCATCTTCCGGGGTTGTCTGTCTGTTTCTGGTCGGCCGTAATTGATGCTTGCGTATTTTAGATTGACAAAGATAGTTTTCGAACGGCGATTTACATTAGGGCCTAAAAACTAGACTCAAAAATGCAAAAGTGCCAATCTGTTTGTGTCAGTGACAATATTTCACGTCAGATGCCAACTCGCAGTGATCCAGCAATTTATTGTTAGTGTTATGCCAACTATATCTTCCATTTTCCGATAAACAAATATCGTCTGTTTTAAAACTACAAAGATATAAGAGTTCTTTAAAAAAAACTGAGAACGAGTTGTTTAATTTCTATTTGGTTGTAGTTTGGTCGTTTTATGATATATCAACTCTTGTGGGTTATTTAATGCCATATCCTTGCCCAGTCGGCTGAGGCCGTTCAATACAACGACTGCTCCTCTACAGAGGGGTAAGACCTCCCCTAACGAGTATCCTTGTTTTTAATTGGAATCATTTTGAGATGAGGCTTCTTAATCTGAGATTTTTTATCTATTTATTGTGGACTTTTTGTCCTCATCTTGGTAGTTTTTGTGTTTTTTCTTCTTTCACTACATTTCGGCCAAATTTCACCTCTGGCCTTCTTCAGGTGATTAACCGCGACCTCGGATAGGAAAGTCCGAGATAAATAAAACATTAATCCTCAGAGTATCCTGGTATCGCACTAAACAATCTGATGCTGAAGTTCCAGTAATGCTGGAGCTTTGGGGAATGCGGGGTACGTTTTATTGTCATCGATCCCAGATCTATACAGACCCGGAGTGGTAGCACCTGATAAGTGTCCTATATGGGTTAAATAGAACTAAACTGTGGTTTCTTGATTAACTATTTTTTGCATATAAACTGTGTATTTATGCTTAACTATATTGTTTAAAATAGAACTGTTTTGACATTTAAACTGTGTACTTAGCCTTAACTGAATTATCTGAAGTAAAACTGTTTTGACATTTAACACTGTGTATTGCCCAGTTGGCTCGGGCAGTAGAATACACCGACTGCACCTCTGCAGAGGGGTATGACTCCCCAATGAGTGTCCTATATATGACACTAAACTATCTGATGGTGAGCTTCCAGTGATGCTGGAGCTTTGGGGAATGCGGAACACCCCTTCATTACCATCGCTTCCAGGTCCGCTCTGACTCCGATAGAGTCCTAAATAGAACTAACATCATATTCACCCTAAAACTAAATTGTTTGAATTAGAACTGTTTGACTAAGCTGATATGGCTTGAAATAGAAATGATTTTGACAAGTTGTGTACTCATGCTAAACTGAATTTTTTGAAAAAGTACTATTTGCATACTGATGGATTTGGTGTTAAATAACCTAGAAAGATTGATATGCCATAAAACCCAAACAATCAAATAAATGCCATATCCTGGTTATATATATATATATATATATATATATATATATATATATATATATAGTGGTAGGTGTTGACATGAGCTGCCGATTTCTGGAATCGAGCCTCTATGACCGCCTGTCACACCGAGACAGAGTCAAAGCAGAATATTCAAAACTACATGACCAGAATATTTAAAACTACATGACTCAGATCTGGATCTCCTTCTCAAGCAATAAGGGTCATCACCGAAGATCAACAAGTGGCCGAGTTGGGCCGGTTATACACCTCTACAGAGACGCTGTTGGCCTAAACGATGGATTAATAAATCATTATCTTTCTGTCCATGAAATAGGATTCCAGTTTCCTTTTCATCTTACTGAGACTAGTTACTCTAGAGTAGGTTATTTGGTATCGTTTGGTTTAGTGTTGTATAACAATGAAGGAATGAAGAGACCATAAGACATTTTTAAAATAAAAAAAATCATTTCATATTACTCATTCGTTAGTACACAGTTAAATGGTTTCAAGTATTGTTATCTATATCAAACAATTCCCTGAGAATTATGCAAGAAATTTAAATTTGACCATACAAACAAGTGTATAATGCGCAACCCGGAATCCATCCCGAGAAAATAAAATGCATAAAATTCTCAGGCATTTTAAAAAACAACCCGATCATCTAACCTCGGCCATATGACCTGGTAATAATTAAAAAATAACATGTGGAATATTGCAATTTGCCTTCTCGGCAGACCACAGAACAAAATTAATAGAAAATGAAAAAAGGGATACATATCTAGAAATGGAGGGAAATGTCTCGCCAGCATTAAAGATAGCGTGGATGCATTAATACGAAGCCTCGAACAATACATAAAAAGAATAAATATTATTTATAGCGACTAGAAACTGCACAGACAACATAAAGATAAAAAAGCAATAATTAGAAGGAAGCAGAAATGAGAAGAAAAACAGCTGTTTGGATATTTCCAGTGACGAACTGACGAAATATCAACTGAGAAGACTTGGACAAGGCTAAGAATAAAAACTTCAAGAGAACAACCGAATCTCTACAACTAGCTGCACAAGACAACTCCATAATGACCAACTATAGTAAAGTTAAAATAGAAAACATGCAAAAGATTAGCAAGTGTAGATAATGTTGTGTAAAAGACGAAACGATGAACCAAATTATCTGCGAATTCAGTAAGCTAGTGCCAAAAGAATACAAGAGTAAACACAACTGGGTAAGGAGAGCTATCCACAAAGAATTCTGCAAGAAATTTAAATTTGACCACATTCCAAATGGTAGTACCGCAATCCGTCCTTGAGAAACAGACATGCACAATTATCTTGGATTTTGGGATAGAAAGAGTTTACCTAATCCCAGCCCGAAAGCTAGACCTACAGATAATCAAAAAAAAAGAAAGATGCTACTTTGTTGTATAATGAACCTCGTCGTCCCAACAGACAACAGTAAAATTCAAAGAAAACGAAAAGAGAGAAAAGTGTTAAGACGTTGCCGTTGGTTAGAGAAGTAAGTTTTTCAAACAATGTAGCCATTGTTAATGGGAGAAAATAGGGATTCATGTCTTGATTGCGAGACTATGGAAATAGTGAAACTTTGAAGAATGTGGATAATCCCTTCGTTGTCATCGCTCTTAGGTTTATTCCGAACCGGAAAGGGTCCTATGCATGGGTCAAATAGAATTGTTTCACATTTAAACTAGGTGCAAACAAATAACATGCTAATCTGAATTGTTTGAAATAAAACTGGCAGATAATTTTCCTTTGTGTAAACAAGATATTTAATTGTGTTGTTATTGGGACATAGTAATACTTAAAACCATTTAAATTTATTGACTTATGCTAAACTGAATTGTTATAAATATCACTGTTTTAACACTTAACTGTATGTATCAACAAGTAGTGTTTACAAATTGTATATTTAATATATATATGTATGTTGCGGCCTTCAGATAAGACCGGTGGAAGAACAACTCAAACAACGGGTGATAGGTGAACGTTATTGTATTAGCAGTAAAAGAAATTCATACAAAAGAAGTACTAGCCGTTCTCGGCTTGCAGTCTGTCTGTCTGTCATATGTCTCGTAAGAAACGAGAGGTTGTCTTCTCCGGGCGAGCTAAGCTCGGCGAATATGTTTAGGTTGGACGAGTCCATCTTTGGGGCATGGTAGGACATATCCCCATAACAATCTAAAAACGGGATTTGGCATTAAATAACCAAAAATGTTTGATATGCAATAAAAGAAAACTAAACTAAACCAAACCAAACTTGAACATAATCTAGAATCTTTCTGTGTTTAGATTAAATACAGAAACGTTTAATTTTATTCTTGCAGTATTATTGCTGAATAATACATAAAAGTAGAAATATTATTTCTTAGAGACTAGTTTTAAAAATAACTAATAATTCCATCTTTAATACTATCATATTTACCAACCCCCTCCGCTCAGGAAGGATATGACACAAGGTCAATTTTTAAGTAGAATTTAATAATTTTGAATTTAGAGTTTTCCTTCATCTAGACTAGTTGCCTCACCAAGGTTGAAGAACCCAGTCTGCCCTACTATTTACCCATAGCTGGAGGAATAGTAATTGGATTAAATCCTTTCCCAATGGTATTAGTGCTATGTGAAATGCCATCAGTCTCGTCCAGGATTTGAACTCATATCGCCGTGTCCATTTCCTACAACGATAACCATTACACCACGGGCACCTCCATCTTTAACACAATAGAACCCCTCGTTGCATTAGCGAGTTCGAAATTCTATCGTCCTGTAACGTTCACTTTTTGAAAATACCTTTGCAAAAAGTATTAACTCCCTTATTCCTAACTATATGTGAAATAGCACCTCGACAGTTCTTCAACAAGTATAGCTTTGGCATTAGATAACCCATGGTGGTTGATATGCCATGAAGCAACGATAGCAAACCAAACCGATCTTTAACAACAAAGAAAATAACGCTTTAAAAAGCTAATTTATCTGATCGATATACTTGTCAAGTTCTCTCTAATATCCTTGTTAATAGTACATATAATTGCATTATAGTTTCAAGACAAATAACTCAAAATTACACAAATATCATTACAAAAAAAATTATCCTCGTTACACTGTTGATATTTTAAAAAACCCAACAATCAAATGAATGAAAACTACTGAAACCACTCATTAATTTTATTTTTCACCCAATTCCATTAAAAACCGTTCAGAAATTAGTCTTACGTACCAGAGCTTTCCACACATGTCCTTACGCCAGATAGTTTTGGAAATATTTATTTTAATTTAAGGTCAGACAAGAAAATATCCGGTCATTTTCCATATTTCGATAAGCAGTCACGTTGTCCTGCAGTCGTTTGGAAATGAAAGGATATCTTATTACACAAGCGTGAACATTTGGTTATCAGGAAGAAAGGTGAAGCTCTTGAAGGAACTTGTATGTGTAACCGTTGCATTTAAGTTGTAATGGAAAGGTGGACACCCGTCAACACAAAATATTCCGATGATTAAGAAGGCTTTCGGGGATAATCCAATGAACAAATTTCCGACATAATATCAGCAGAAACGCATTGGAATTAGATAGGAGTCAGTTGAAATCGATCGAAGTTATGAAAGGTCATTATTAAATAATCCAAGCGAAAAGGTTGAATGTGTGCAAGTTTAACGAAGACGTGTGAATTTACCCCACGTCTCTATACGAGATTCGACACAAAATCAACTTTTTAAGCTGGTTTGAATTTTGGGCTTTATTTCCTTGAGTTGTTGCTTTACAAAGGCAAAAGAACTCAACCTAATCTGCTATTATCTATAGTTGGAGGAAAACATGTGGAATTATCGACTTTCCCATGGCAATTAGCATAAAGCGAATCTCGTCAAAAGTATGAACTTGGATAAGCTAATTCAATTTCGATGACTATAACCATTACGCTTCGTGCAGCAATAAACAGTAGAAGGTTGGTCGGTTGTTAGGGTTCTATGGCATATCAACCTTTGTTGCTTATTTAATGCCAAATCATTTTTATGTTAATAATAAGTTCTGTTTTAAACAAATCAGTTTAACATGGGTACACAGTTTAATTGTCAAAAAACATTTCTATTTAAATTTATTCAGATTATTCAAACGGTTCTAGTTTAGCCAATTCAATTTAGTATAAGTATAGATTTAGTTTACACGCAGTTAAATGTCAAAATAATTCTATATGAAACAATTCAGTTTAGCATAAGTAGAGTTTCAATGTCAAAATTAGTTCCCTTTCAAACAATTCACTTTACCATAAGTACGCAGTTTAAATGTAAATACACAGTTTAGTTGTCAAAAGCATTTCTATTTCAAGCTATTCAGTTTAGTCAAACAGTTCTAATTCAAACATTTCAGTTTAGCATAAGTATGCAGTTAGTTCTATTTAAACCATAGATAGGCCCCTATCAGGTGCTCTCATTATGGACCAGGGAGCAATGGCAATGAAGTGATGCTCCGCATTCCCCAAAGCTCCAGCATCACTGGAACCTCACCATCAGATTGCTTAGTGTCATATCCAGGACACTCATTGGAGTGCGGTCTTATCCCTCTGCAAAATTGCTGTCGGTGAATTCTATAGCTTCCAGCCAACTGGGCAATATAAAACATTATAAATGTGTCTTATTGTAGTTGAAGTGCTCTCGACGAGAGGAATTCTTTAAAAAAAACTTAGTGTCCTTGAACCCTTGGCCAAATAACTTTGGAAGATAATCAGGTTCCTTACCAGAGACACTCGCTTCGTTTAAATTAATCATCTATTGGAAGGAAAGTCAGAAAAGGAAAGTGATGAATTTATTTTTTCACAAGTTTAACTTTTTTTTTAGATTTCTTTTATCTTTTCTTAAATTTCGAGGTGGGGACGTCTAAGTAGCATAACGGCCAATGTGCTGAATTGAGGCTATGAAGTGAGCTAGTTCGAATAATAGTCGTTCTAGTACGTTCCATTTCGATTTGATACCCATGGTAAATGAATGAACCCCCTTATTCCCTAGCTATGGGTTGAATATTATCCTTGCTGTTCTACGAAGATGGTTTTCCCATTAAATTACCTTCGAAAGTTGATATGCCATTAAACGAAGAAACGAAGGAACCTCACCTCTCAAGTCTGTGGAGATTGCCTGATTTTTTTGCTGATGCTGAAAACGATATAACTTATGTCATATTCTCTACGTACAGAATATGAATCTAGGTCAATTTTTGAGAGGAGTAATGCTGATTTGATAATTCATTTTTCTTCCTCTGTGTCAGGTTGATTTCTCACAGCTAAAGAGTCCAAACTGTTCTACTATTTTTCCATAGCCTAGGAAATAAAAGATGGCTCCTCACTTTTCCTAAGGATATTTGCAAACTGGATTTGAAATCAGGTTGTCGAGTACGCCACACGCGTCTTGTAAATTGAGCTAATTACAAAAATATGTGACAAAGACTGAAGTAAGCAAAAGATGGAAGAATTTTCAAGGATTATTGAAACAGGAACCACAACCACAGTGTCTGACCTGTCAGACAACTTGCACGGTTAAAAGCATTCTTATAGAATGCACAGCTTTTGCTGTTGTCAGAAAGCGATTTTTCAAAATGAATAATTTAATCGCCTTGTTCGAAAACATCAAAATAGATGACGCTCTGTCCTTCTTGCGAGAGACAAGGTTATACGAAAAAATATGACGAATTAAAAACGGATAATCATGTGCAAACAAATGATATCCTGCTCGTAGAAAATTCTATGTATAAATTATTCGTTAAGAAATCTTTGGTTGAATGTGTATACATATAGACAGGATTTGGTGTTAAATAAAGGTTGATACGCCATAAAACCCAATCACCCAACCAAGGAAAAATTGAAGTATCTATTTATGCTTTTTTTAGATTTGATCAACAAAATTAACCAAACAATTATATGGAAAGTTAAGCTGCTGTGGCATGTGCTTACCCAACTTCTATGCCTTGAGCAGAGTGTGCCACGAGGTTAATTTTTATGCAGAGTTACAGCTGGTTTGAATTCAAAGTTTCCTTCTCCTATGTCGATTCCTTTATCAAGACAAAAGAACCCAGTCTCTCCAAGAATTTGTCCATAGCTGGTGAAAGAAGGGATTGATTCATGTCAAATAAGACTGTATAGATCTAATATCAAAGAAAATTCATGATTTTAAATTATGTTGTTTTTCATATTAATATTTCGACATGTATTTACTCAACCCCTCCGCTACTAGAGGGATATGAAACATGGTGGAATTTTAAAAGTAGTATTAAAGATTTGAATTAAGAGTTTTCCTTCTCCTAGACTGGTTGCATTTATTAAAGCTAGAGAACAAAATAAAAATTACTATTTACTCATATTTGAGAGTAGAACAATGGTAATAATGCCATCCCTCAGGGCATTTACACGAAGGGAAATTCAAACAGGTTGGTCAATTGATTTAAACTCGTGTCACCGATTCCAATTCCACGACGATAACCGTTACTCCAAGCGCACGTAAGCTGCTATGATATTTAATAATCTCCAATTATTTCTTCCAAAACGCTGTATTTTTTGGATATACAGTTAATTCTTGTACTGATTTTTTTCTCTGTCTATTATTCTTCTGTCTTTTCCTAATTTTCTGGTTGCTTCTTATCTTATCTTCTGTTACATTATGGTTTAAACTTTATGTAAGCAATAAGGACATGACATTTGATACCCATTGAACACTTCAATTTGATTTGAAGTGCTTTTAGTCTTTAAAAAAGTATCAAGAAGCAAAAATAAGAATCAAAATTAGATTTTATGTTTAATCTGTGATGTCTACTTTTTTATTGTGTGCTTCACGTTTCCTGAATAAATATTTTTGCATATCAAACTAGTAAGATTTCTTATATCTACGTTTCTGCTTAGCGTACTAGGATATTCAATGGTCTGTCGGTATTTTGTGCAAAGCTTATAT
The DNA here is from genome assembly GCA_963585895.1 of Sepioteuthis lessoniana. Classification (NCBI taxonomy): domain Eukaryota; kingdom Metazoa; phylum Mollusca; class Cephalopoda; order Myopsida; family Loliginidae; genus Sepioteuthis; species Sepioteuthis lessoniana. The sequence continues at coordinate 41,391,973 of OY757924.1, forward strand.
ATATATGTATATATGTGTGTATATATATATATATATATATATATATATATATATATATATGTGTGTGTGTGTGTGTGTGTGTGTGTGTGTGTGTGTGTGTGTGTGTGTGTGAGTGTGTGTGTGTGTGAGAGAGAGAGAGAGCGAGAGAGAGAGAGAGAGAGAGAGAATGTATTGTATTTGAACATTCAATTCTGTGAATTGATTTTTTGTCATTGTATTGAATAACATTCATCATAGCCTGGAGTAAATTTGCTAATTTCATGTATGAATTTGATGTAATCCCCCCTCGCACGAAACGGGGTTTTTCTATTGAAATAAAATGCATGGAAGTGCAAAGAAATGGGGAAGTTCCATGGAAAGCTAGCAGAAAATGAGAAGATAAATGCGATAATGCATGAGGAATAAGATGAACGAAAATATTTCCAAAGAGGTTTTATAAAAATAGAAACGAAAGGTTAAAGTAATGCCTAAAAATGAAAGGATCTGCTTTTAATTACAAAAACGAAAAGTCAACCCTTTGACATCAAATACTAAAACGAAGGGAATTATCGTGGAGCAGAGGATAAGTTAATGCATTGCCACGTGTTAGTGAACGAGTTTGAAATCCACTCGCTCTATTTCGTTTATTTTGAACTTTTTATCCTTGACAAATGTATGAACCTTATTATCCGTCTATCTAGAGGTATAAAGTATCACCGTTCTGCTTCTATGAGAACGGCCTTAGTAGTAAAGAACCTACTGAGTTTGATATGCCATTTAAACAAAGAAACAGACCAAACAAAAAAAAACAATAATAAAGAATGAAAAGAAGAACGACAGTGAACTATAAACCAAAACCTTCCATTGAAAAAACTCTATCATATTAAGATATATAATTTAATTCGTTAATAGATATGAAGGTCAAAATTATTTGCTGAGTGTAAATTACGAATGTTTAATTTTTATTATGGCCAAAATAAATATCAGTTATAAATGAAAATTAATTTGCATACAATACAGTTATGAAAAGATTGTGTGGCGCTAACCTTCAAAACTACATCAAATAATGTATTTGAGTCAATTTTTTTTGCAATCTGTTGGTCGGGCTTAGATCTCCCTAACTGTATCATTTAAGAAAACGTCAAGGTAAAAAGAAACGTGTTCTAGGTTTAATACTAAACTGTCTCCTCGGGTGAGGCTCTAGTTTCTTGACATTTGTCGAGTCTAGATTACTCATTCGTTACCTATATTTCCACGACCTTTCTGCCTCTAAGTGGTGGTACTTGTTAGTGACTCATCCACTCGTCAAATAGATTTGTTTGAAAATTATTGTCTGTTTTTTGTTCGGGTTTATGGCATATCAATCCTTATAGGTTAATTAATGCCGAATCCATTTTTAGACAAATAATCCGGTCTATATCGAACAATTCCGTTTAGCATAAGTACACAGTTTATTTGTCAACAATATTTTTTATTTCAACTCTACAGTTTAGTCAAACAGTTCTAATTCAAACAATTCAGTTTAGCATATATACGCAGTTTAGTTCTGTTTAACCCATTCAGTTTTGTATAAATATAGTTTTTGTAGACACCCAGAGTTAAATGTCAAAGTCAGTTCCATTTCAAACTGTGAAAACAAATCTATTTCAAGCAATTCAGTTTAGCATTAGTACGCCGTTTAGTTCTATTTAACCCATAGATAGGACCCTATCAAATGCAACCACTCCGTGCCAGAGTTTGAGCGATAGCAATGAAGGGGTACTCTGTATTCCACCAAGTTACAAAATCACTGGAACCTCACCCGCAGATTGTTTAGTGTAGCATCCAGGACACACGAAGGCGGGGTTCTACCCCTCTGCACAGAATTAGTCGTTGTATTATACAGCCCCAGCCACCTGGGCAAGAAAATTATTGTGTAAGAATAGGTGAAATGATATGTGAAAACAAATGTTCATTATAAAATATAAAACAAAACTTAAAAACATTTAATTATGTATAAATTTTTACTATTACATAATGACACTGAAAATAGATAAAACTGTTCGAAAATTATTTCTATTACATAGTAATATGAATATCAAGTATTCCTATGTGCTAACAACTGCTCATTAGTAAATATGAATAGGAGCCCGTGGTGTAATGGTTATCGTCGTAGGAAATCGACACGATGACACGAGTTCAAATCCTGGACGAGACTATTTGCATTTCACATAGCACTAATACCCTTGGGAAAGGTATGAATCCAAATAATCTCCCTCCAGCTATGGGTAAATAGTAGGGCAGACTGAGTTCTTCAGCCTTGGTGAAGCAACTAGTCTAGGAGAAGGAAAACTCTGAATTCAAACTTGGTAAACTCTGCTAAAAAGAAACTGACCTTGTGTCATATCCTGCCCGAGCAGAGGGGTTTGGATAAATATGGTAAATATAAATAGTCACTGGAAACAATTACTCGTGTATAAGTTATATAAGGAAATTAAAAACTTGAAAATGGTTAAATATTTTTGCATTGTAGTTGATAGAAAAAAGAATAAGAAAATAAATAAAATAAAATTAAGTTCAAAAAGTGCGGAGGTTCCCTAGTTCTTGAAGTTGAATCTCTACATACTTGAAAACGGATTTAGGAGCACGAGAAAGAAACTCGTCCTCTTTTAGCATTAGATTGGAAAGACATATTTTTCTCCTACTGCTGGTAGGAAGACCACTTGTCCGATTAGCGGTGTTTTGGCTCATTCTCCCATCAGTAGCAGCCGTCTCTGCTAACAGATACCGATACTAAAACACTAAAAATGAGTTATCACCCAATACTAAAAACGCCGAATTTGAACATATAAACCCCTAAAACAGCAAAGTATATTTTGAACATTTGTCTGAGAGACGTAACCATTTCATTTATATACAGGAAGAATTTCCACACCCACAGAATGGTTGTTGAACCAGTAAATAAAGTTAAAATATAAAAGGTACCATCTCTTTTTTCCCTTCATTCGGAAATTTTTGCAGCCTCGTTCACACAAAAAGACGCCAGCGAATTAAAATGGGGTAAAAAGAAACTACCGGAGTAAGATATTTAAAACCAAATCCAAACCCAAATAAAATATACGACCGAATCCCATTAGCTCCATGCCTAATGAATACAGTGTTGGCCAATGGCCCGGGAGACCGGGGATCAATCTCAGGTCGAGTCATACCAAAAACTTTAAAAAATGGTACTTGATGCCGCCTTGTTTAATACTCAGCACTATAAGGCGTGGATCAAGAGTAAAGTGGAGCAATTCAGGAAATGGCGTAGCACCCTTTCCTCCAACTCGGTGTAGTAGCTATTGAAAAGGGAGCCTTCGGGTCACCCTCGACTAAGGTCAATAACTTTACTTACTTTATATGTTAACTATTTCTTATTAGTAAATAATAATACTTACTAGAAACCATTACATTATGTCTGAAGTATTAAAGTTAAATAAGGATATCGGACAATGTAAAACTGCACCCAAATTATTTGTATTACAAAGGAAAACTTGATATAGTAAATGTTCGTTATTAAGTTTAAACAGTTACTTGAAACCATGAAACTTTTTATGTATTATTACTATTATATAGGGATACTGAAATCAGAAGACTTCACCTTAATTATTATTATTACATTTGTCACGTGATGGCTCACGGAGACGAGGAGGTGGGAATGATACTCCCCCCCCCCCCGTTGAACTAACATTATCTAGCAGTCAAAAAGTGACCGTTATGAGAGAATGTGGGTCACACAGATGTTCGCACTTAAGTGACCTTGGGTCGCCGGACATCGGAAGGGGAAAGAGAAAATGAAGCCAAATGATTGGCGGGGGGGGGGACCCCAAACGGAAGTGGGGTTCCCTTCCCCTAAACGGAAGTAAATACAAAAAAAGAGAGTTTTTGGGCAAGTCCCGTGGCAGACGGACGATAGCCATTTCACTCCGGGCTAAAGACAAAAGACTGAGACATGAGAGACCTGAGTCTCTCAAGCCAGCATTAAAAACAGTACAAAGTCTATTAGCCCGTGAAAGAAGAGAAATTCTCCAGTGGAACCCCGTCAAAAAAATAAGATAAGTAACTTTGGGACATTTTTCCGTTACACCCAAATTTTGTTACCACTCTCTCTCTCAATTTGAAAAAGGATAAAAGCCAAGAAAAGACATTTATATTCGTGGACTATCCTATTATATATTTTTGACACTTTGAACATATATATGTATATAACCGTAGTAAAGAACCTACGTATTTTCATTTTACCATGTGGTCTATGTTATTATTCCATGCTTTCCTTTCAGCTTCTATTCGCCTTACATTATCTTGCTTAGAACTGTCCTATTGATTCCTAAAGTATCACACGGGAAACCGGAGTTGCCGACTGTAGCAATATTAATATTATTACAACTAAGACCTATAGGCCCGTATTCTTCTATTATCTAAGGGAAAGAAGTTTAGCGGCCTGGTGGGTGTGTGATAGTGTGAAATTTTGGACCCCTTTGCCAGCGGTGGCCAGTCTGGCCCTAAATTATTCCCTCACGTAATATGCCAGTTCTTATCTGCCTGAGAAAAGAACTCTGAACAGGACTTATTTCTATAGGGGATCAAGTGCCAACCTGCCCCGTCTTCACACGTGCGAAAATAAAGTCCCATTTTGGGATTTTAGTTTATTTCCCCACCACAGACCGAAAATGGTGTCTCGTCCGGGGATATTTTAATCTTTAATTCCCGACCTCATGCAGACCTTTTATGGGGGCTCACGTCCGGGATTTAATATTATAAATAATATTTATTGCTAGTAGTCGTGTGACAATTCCTGCCGTCTAAACCTACCCTGGGAGACCGTGAAAGAAAAAAAGGAATATTGTTGAAACAGTCAAATTACTTGTTGATATAACTGTTTGAAAAATTTTTTAAAAAAATGGACAAAATAGAGAACTTTTTAAAAGAACCCTCCATGGAAAAGTTGGAGAAGCTGAGAAAAAGCGAGATAATAAAAATTGGCGAGAAGCTTGAGTTAAATGTTAAAAATTCTATGAGGAAACATGAACTCGTTATAAAAATAGCAAGACACATGGTCGACGAAAATGTTTTCGAGGAAGCAGTATTAGAAGAGCTACCAACGGAAATGATAAGAATGACTCAAGAAGAAATTGAACTGGAGAAAATTAAAATACAAGCACAAATGGAACTACAGAGAAATAAAATGGAACTGGAGAAAGTAAAAATTCAGCAAGAAACAAGGCTGCGAGAAGTCGACTTGGCAATAAGAGGACGCAAAGAAAGCCATGACAGTTTCGAAGTAACGAAGCAAGCGAGGCTAGTCCCAAAATTTGAAGAAGCCAACGTGGACGGATACTTCGCACATTTTGAGCGAACCGCGCTAAATCTTGGATGGCCGAAAGAATGCTGGTCGATGCTACTCCAAACTGTGCTGACAGGAAAAGCACAGAGAGCATATGCAACTCTGCCCACAGAAAATTGCGCCGACTATGATTTGGTGAAAGCAGCGGTTCTTAAAAGCTTCGAGTTGGTTCCAGAAGCTTATAGACAGAAATTCAGAACACAGAGAAAAACTGAAAACCAGTCTTATGTGGAATTTCTGCGAGAAAAAGGGAATGCACTGGATAAGTGGTGTGACTCTAAGAGGATAGACGGAGATGCTGAGAAACTCCGGCAGCTAATATTAGCTGAAGAATTTTTAAACTGTGTGCCAGAAGAAGTCAGGGTTCACCTAAGTGAAAGAAAAACTGACATGACCTATGAAATGGCCGCACTAGCAGACGAATACATCCTCACACACCGAAAAACAAAGGAAAAAACGTTCACGGGAAGTAAAGTGAAATTCAAAGCTGAATTAAGTCCTGAAGGAAGACCTAAGGAAGGAAATAGAAGGACCTTCCAAAGTAGCAGCAGAACAGTGGTCTGCTACAAGTGTGGAAAGGCTGGACACATAGCCATAAGGTGTCAGCTTGGAAAAGGTCCTGAAAGAAACCAGACCCAGCCGAGAAAACCTCAAGGAGCTGTAACAACACCTAGAGGGAACCAATCCTATCGACCCTGGACGAAAAAAGGGATGATAAGAGACCCACACGGAGGACCAGTGGAAGTCTCAATTTTACGAGATACCGGAGTATCTCAGTCGTTACTTCTACGAAGTAAAGTACCTAAAGGGGTAATAGAAGCAACACGTGAGACTGTGATGATAGAGGGTATCGGCGGAAAGAGGGTAAAAATACCGCTATGTAAAATAACCCTAAAGTCCCAGTGGAAAAATGGACCTATGAAAGTTGGTGTGGTAGATAAACTACCTATGAAAGGAATTTCCCTCATACTGGGAAATGAAGTAAGAACAAAAAAGTGTCACCCGGAAAAGATGGCGAAAATAAGCACCATAAATGAAGATGGAAAGATGGCGAGAATGAACGCCAAACATGGAAAGAAGTTGGCGAAAATTAGCGCCAAAAATGAAGAAAGAAAGATGGCGAGAACGAACGCCCAGCATGGAGACAAGATGGCGGCTGAGCCACGTGGGCGACACAAACGACACAGTCGCTCGCAAAGTGAGAAGGTGGAAAGAAAAGAAGTGAACCTTCCACCCCTCAATAAACAAGAAGATAAAAGGACCAGTCGTCAGAAAAAGGATGAAGGTCCAACGAATATTAGGAATAAATTCCCTAATACTTATCGAGAGGATAAGAGGAAAATAAGAGGACCCTCACAAGTGACTAAGAAGGAAGAATTTAAGAAGGGCGACGAAGTCCTGCTACTATCATCAAATAAAGGACCCCACTGTCGTGGACGATATATAGGTCCTTATGTAGTAACACGGGGGATAGACAAGAGGACATATAGAATTGATACCAACGAGGGAAAGAAGAAGACACAAGTGTGTCACACAAACCAATTGAAGAGATATGTCCGTCAAGAAGGCCCACCTCGAAAAATTAAGAACTCGGAAATGCCGAATAAATTCGAGGAGAAATTAAGCCAGTTGTCTATTTCAGAGAAAGAGAACTTAGAGAAATTAATAAAAAAATACCTAAGTTTATTTCTCTAACGCCCTACGAAGATGTAGTAGCAGAATATTCTCTAATAGTTGTTGAGAGAAAGAGAGAGAGAAAGAGAGAGAGAGAAACTAAAGGAAATGAGGAATTCTCGTTCCCAATGTTGAAATATGAGATGGACGAGAAAGCTGTGCGTCAACAAGTGACGAATAGGGGAAAGAGAGAAAAGAAAAGGAAGTTTTCTCCCCAAAGCTTGACAATTAAAATTATAAAGTCGTCAAAAGTGACGAAGAAAGAAAGAGGGAGTTACCTCCTCAAGGTTTGAAATATGATACGGCCAAAAGCCGAGAGAGAAAAAGAAAGAAAGGAAAACGAGATTAAAGAAAAAGAAAAGGGAGAGAGAGAGAGAAAGAAAGAGAAGTGAAATTGTTTTCCCCTATAGTGAAAATTAGGAAGGAAGAAAAAAAGAAAAAAGGAAAGAATTCGTCAAAGCGTGAAGAAGAAAGGGGATGAAAGAAAGGTAAAGTGAGAAAAAAAAATGAAAGAAAAGGAGAAAGAACAGTGAATTGAATTGCCTTTTTTTTTTCTATCATATTTCTATTCCTCCCCTTTCTTCTCTTAAGTAAGGAGGTGTCACGTGATGGCTCACGGAGACGAGGAGGTGGGAATGATACTCCCCCCCCCGTTGAACTAACATTATCTAGCAGTCAAAAAGTGACCGTTATGAGAGAATGTGGGTCACACAGATGTTCGCACTTAAGTGACCTTGGGTCGCCGGACATCGGAAGGGGAAAGAGAAAATGAAGCCAAATGATTGGCGGGGGGGGACCCCAAACGGAAGTGGGGTTCCCTTCCCCTAAACGGAAGTAAATACAAAAAAAGAGAGTTTTTGGGCAAGACCCGTGGCAGACGGACGATAGCCATTTCACTCCGGGCTAAAGACAAAAGACTGAGACATGAGAGACCTGAGTCTCTCAAGCCAGCATTAAAAACAGTACAAAGTCTATTAGCCCGTGAAAGAAGAGAAATTCTCCAGTGGAACCCCGTCAAAAAAATAAGATAAGTAACTTTGGGACATTTTTCCGTTACACCCAAATTTTGTTACCACTCTCTCTCTCAATTTGAAAAAGGATAAAAGCCAAGAAAAGACATTTATATTCATGGACTATCCTATTATATATTTTTGACACTTTGAACATATATATGTATATAACCGTAGTAAAGAACCTACGTATTTTCATTTTACCATGTGGTCTATGTTATTATTCCATGCTTTCCTTTCAGCTTCTATTCGCCTTACATTATCTTGCTTAGAACTGTCCTATTGATTCCTAAAGTATCACACGGGAAACCGGAGTTGCCGACTGTAGCAATATTAATATTATTACAACTAAGACCTATAGGCCCGTATTCTTCTATTATCTAAGGGAAAGAAGTTTAGCGGCCTGGTGGGTGTGTGATAGTGTGAAATTTTGGACCCCTTTGCCAGCGGTGGCCAGTCTGGCCCTAAATTATTCCCTCACGTAATATGCCAGTTCTTATCTGCCTGAGAAAAGAACTCTGAACAGGACTTATTTCTATAGGGGATCAAGTGCCAACCTGCCCCGTCTTCACACGTGCGAAAATAAAGTCCCATTTTGGGATTTTAGTCAATTTCCCCGTCACACATTGAATTACTTGATATCATATAACTGTATACAAATACACTTTTAAAGCACCGACTCAAAAATGTAAATAAAAACGTACCAAATACGCTATTTCCTATCCTCCAGGCATAAAACAACGCTTATTGAATCAATCAATCAATGATTTAATCAATCGACAATAACAAAAATAAACAAACAAACATAAAGCCAATTTGGATATTATCTAATTAAAAGCTCGTTAATATCTGGACAGGCTTATGAATACTTTCTAATTACCGTTAAGAAAAGTGTTACAATTATCTCAGATAAGTTGGCAGAGACGAGTAGACAAAGACGAAAAAGAGATAATGTCGACTTAATATCAAGAAAGAAAAAGCCCGAAACGTTGGCACAGAAAAATCCCACTCAGCTTATCGCCGATATTACAGTTTCCCATTCGACCGATCACACGAGAAAAAATAGAAGTAGTATTTTCAAGTTGTTCAAGAAAATATCTATTCTTTAACAAATCACAATCCACTCCCCAATTGTAGGGAAAATAGTTTCACATTGCCAAAAAACTTAAGTAGTTTCTTGTTGCTCTCCTGGTAACTATCTGACGAAACTTTTTCAAATTTCGTGCAACAGTCTCGATCATCATCAATCTCAAAAACTCTCAAAGTAGGTTCGAGAAACCTTGTGATTTGTCTCTTTTGTTGGTTTCACAAGTGGGCTCGAGGTTCATTAGTGGTTGGAGGTGGTTACCACATTTCACAAATTTTCAAAAATTGTTTTACCACTTCACCGCTATAGATTTCGCTTTAGTCAAGTTTTGCTCCCACAAAACAATATGTGAGGCATGGGGATGAATTAAGGAGAAATAAGCTGAGAATGAAGATAAGTTCCTTAGGGAACTGAGGAAAAAGAACTTAGGAAAAATACAACGATTCTTGAGAGTTTTGACCGTATATTTAGTTTGAATACAAGTTTCTTGGATTGATTAATAAATGATCATTGACTAAACAAAACAATTCTCCACTAACATGATACAGAACACGTGAAAATTTGCAAACCCCAGTGAAATGCAAAGGCACTAGGGTGACAGGTGTTTGGATTGGGCGACTACATAAGTCCAAAGCAAGGTTTAAAGTAGCTATACCCTAATCATGTGTAACACATACTCGAGAATAACACTAAGACATAAATTTAGGCTTCTGAATTAGGAAAAAAAAACAATCTTTTAAATAATACGCAGTGACTTTTTAGAATTTGTAACATGTAAATTCAACATTTGATCAACATTATATTAGAGTAAATTCATCTTTACAAAAAAATATTTTGTGTGTGTTTTTCTTGATTATCTTTACATACGAGGTTTGTTCAATAGATTCTAAGCATCAACCAGTAATAAAAGCTGTAACTGAACATGTTTGTTTCGGTAAAAAAAATACCATTTCTTATATGACTAGAAAAACGAATTCAGACTTCTGTCTAAAATTTCTAAGCAGATGAGATCCATACGAACGTAAGAACTGTGCGTCAAATCTAAGAATGGATAAAACCCTGGCTGGAATACTGTCTACAAAAGAAAAGTATGATACTTTGTATGACACAAATCCATAAGCCCATGCTACAGATATTTGCGGAGGACTCTTCTTCTTAAAGAATTATGAAGAGGTGGGTAGCAGAAATCAAGTTGATCAAGGACAGCAGAGAATGAGGCGGTTGGTCTGGCTGTCAAAATTGATGAAGATGTTGATGTCTTTCATCGTATTATTTTGAATGACAGACGTCATTGTAAACTTCACAGGCACCAGTTCTGGTTCGATCAAAACTGTTTAACTGAGATCCTGCGTATGATCAAGCTGTCTTCAAGATAAGTCCCAAGAATGATTGCACCAGAGCCCTACGTGAAAAGGATCAATATTTTTGGGATAGAACTAACACGCTTCCAGATTAATCCCATGATTTTCTACTGCAGACTAATCGCTCAAAATAAAACCAGGGTTCACCAATTCGAACTTGAATCAAGAAATCAAATTACTACTGTCTTTTTTTTCGGGTGAGGAATCTGAAGGCGTAATCAATATTGACTCCCTGGGAAATGTAAAAAAGAAAATTAAAAAATGACAAAAGCTCTATGGACCCTATTGCGCATCAGAAATAGGAGGACTGAAAGAAACAATTGAGCCGAATAGAAGGAAGTTGAAGGCAGGAGTTGTTTTGCTCGAGGAAACTGTGCCCTTTCATACTGATGTGGTTGCAGTAGCTGAAGGAACTGGCGGTGACATCGAATTACTATCCCATCTACCCTACTCAGAAGACCGAAATCCATCTGACTTTTTCCTGATTTCTTAAATTCAGATCTCACAGACATGGTCATCTATTTTGGAAACAATGTTGTGGTGGAGTTTCTGGAGAATCAAGAACCCACTTTCTTATTTGATGGGATTGCAGGGCTTGAGCATTGTTGAACCGAGTTCATTGCTAACGGTGACAATATTGAAAAATAATAAATATACTGTTAGATATCTCTGATTCCTGGCTGCGGCTTAGACATTTTCGAACTACCTTCGTAGCAGGAACAGTAATTCAATCCTTTGCTGGTTATTTTCCATGTTTAAGTTTGGTGCTTTGGGATTTAATCTTTTCTTTTGCGAAACAATTGCTAACTTATCGTCTTTTACGGGATTCTTACGCAAAATATTTTTCTACTTCAAAACAATAAGAAAATTTTCTTGTTAGATGTGTCTATATGGATAAAAGAACCTGACAAAGCACTTATATACACAGATAGGTTTTGCACAGACATTAAACAATAATGTCTCGAGGAGAAATCTGATAAGATGCCGTTTAAATAAAAGATAGAACTTGCAAGGGTAAGATATGCATGAAGGAAATAACACAGAAATATCTTTTCTCTACAAAACTGTTACGATAGAGACTCATAAAATGTCAAAAATTTAAACACAAATAATTCGAAATCGAGGAAAAACTTAATCCATTCAAACTATAGTCTAAATAAAAGCACTTAAAATATTTCCTAGACCCCTTCAATACATGAAAATTGAAAAAAAATCTCGTGATATTATCAAACAATTTAAAAAAGCAGTGGATATGGCTCATTCTTGTTTTAAACACATGAATTATTTTATTTGCAATTGCCTAAAATTCAATGCATCATGCTGCTTGTTCCAGACGATGCAGCTGGGATTTGGTCTGGGCAGGTGAAATTGTAAGACGCGCTAAACCATCTGTATTGTCTAGAACTGGTATAGAATCAGCAGGATATCATTTGCTTTTCTTTCCTTTTTTTTCATTTCCAAGTCACCTTAATTAATCTGTCGACCTTCAAAGTACATTGTGAATAAATATGGCGCTAATATTTATCCTTGCAAAACTCCAGCTACACTTACACAAAACTCAGTGTCACCAGCAGGTGAACAAACCATTGCTTTAATGTTTATGGCACGAATCATTTCATCTGTAGCAATTTGTTTTTCTTTTTAGGATACCATGTGTTAGTAGTATTTGCTCCACCTTTCCTACAGGTACGAAATCTTATGCAGAGAAGTCTACAAATAATAGTATTGTCTCAAGAGTGTCTGCACGTACTTGTTCGATGATTTGATGGATTGCCAGAATCTATGAAGTTGTGTATCGATTTTTCCGAAAATTCTTCTGATTTTTCGTAGAATTTTTTGATTTCAGATTTGATACGGTTGAGAAGCAGAGCATTATATAACTTAGCAACTATTTAATTATTTATTATTCCGATGTCTCCTTTCATAAGAGTGGGAAGATGTAGTCTCTTGTCCATTTCTTGATTGTGTTTTGTTTATCAACTACATTGCATGATCTCATAAATGAAATCAAACTTCCTAGTTTTCCATTCTTCAGAATGTATTTCATCGAGACTTGAATAGTTTCTGTGTTACTTATATCAGTACTATGTCCCTTCTGTAAATTACTCTAGTTTGATGCTTTATTGGCTAATAATTACTGTGGAGGTGCCCGTGGTGTAATGGTTATCGTCACAGGATATGGACACGGTGATCCAAGTTCAATTCCTGGACAAGACTGTATGCATTTCACATAGCGCTAGTACCCTTGGGAGAGGTATGAATCCAATTATTCTCCCTCCAGTAATGGGTAAATAGTAGGGCAGACTAGGTTCTTCAGCCTTGGTGAGGCAACTAGTGTAGGAGAAGGAAAACTCTGAATTCAAACCTGCTAAACTCCGCTTAAAAAATTGTCCTTGTGTCATATCCTGCCCGAGCGGAGGGGTTAGGTAAACAGGATTGGCTAATAATTATTGGATAGGTTTATCTGAAACTTAATGAGGATTTTCGAGAGGATTATTGAAATGTTCTATCATCTTCTCTATTCTTTCTTCTTGGCAAACAATTTTGCTTTGTTTTTCCGTTCACTTCATTTACTTTTTACAATGCTAATCATGATTTTCTATTTTCTACAGTGTTTTATACACACACACACACACATATATATATACACACATATATATATATATATATATATATATATATATACATATATTTGTGTGTGTGTGTGTGTATGTGTTTATATATTTATGTGTATTAATTTCTGGGCGCCGAATCATTGGTCCGGTGGGAAGAGTGTTCGCAAATGGTCCGGAAAGTTCAATCCCTAATCGCGTCATACGAAAGACTTAAAACATAGTACTTGATACCTCTTTGATTAACACTCAGCAATACAAGGTACATATCAAGGGTAAAGTGGGCCAATCCAGGGAAAGGAGTAGCGCCGTCCCCTACACCTCGGTGTAGTAGCTATTGAAAAGGGAGCCTTCAGGTTGCCCTCGACTACGGTCGCTAACTTCACTTAATTTCTGTGCGTATGTGTTGAATGTTTACGTGTGTGAGGGGTTCCGTATTTTTATCAACCTCACTAAACGTAGTATAATTATTTTGATGTGTTTTAAACAAGGATACTTCTGTCCTCAAAGGAGCAAGCCTATGAAATTAATAAATCAGTTCACATGCTGTAATATAATGGCCAAGGGATTTCGTTTTATGCCTTTGGGTTTAGTTAGGCTGAGAACCTTTCGGCTCAGCCCATGGGTTAGTTAGGTGCTAACTTGAGCGCAGGTGTTAACGCGCACGCAGGGAGGATGTGTCGTTCACAGATGTCAAAATAAAAATCCCAGATAGAAAATTTGACCACGGGATGTGAATGACTTCATGCACCGAAAGGGTGCGCAGAGGATTTTGGGAGATTTGAGAAAAGTTAGTTGAGTTGAGAACTAGACTCCGAACGTGAAGGGTCGATTTTCGGGGCTCGCTGAGGCCAGACGAATTTGTGCGCTGCGAGCGCCACACGTGTTGGGGGGCGGGTGCAGATGTAAAAGCCAGCATAGAAAGATTGTGCATCTCTCTTCCTTATGACGAAACCTTTAACTCAAAGGTAATAAAAGGTTTCGTACCTGAACTAAGAAATCGTTACGTATTTTTCGTGTTTCGGGATTCCTATGTTCTATGTATATATGTTTTGAACATTATATGTACGTTTCACATATCCGTATCTGACTATGTTACAATGCATCGACAGCAATATTTCATCACGTGAAAACAATATCAACATACTTCCATGCAGAAGTTTTCTCGGTACTATTGTTTGCATTCACCATTAAAACAAAACGCATGGAGAAAACGCTAGATGGAAAACTGCCACATGTTATTTTGAACAAATCCTGGAAGCAGCATCCCATAAAGCAGCAAATGTACGGTCACTTACCACCTATTTTACAAACCATCCAAGTAAACGAATAAGACATGCTGAGTATTAGGGGGAAAAGGAAGGTTAACTCATGAACGACCTTCTACTATGGACTATTACTAATATACGCAATATAGTTAGCCGACCAGCAAGGACTTACTGACATTAGTGCTATGTTGACAAAAGGACCCGGTAGGAGTGATAGAGGAGAGGGATAGTTGGCATGATATTCATTGAACTTCGTGCTTTCACGATGACTTGATGTCAAACTAGAAAATATGCGCTTACAATTCATATATATTCGATATATATACGTAAACAAGATTTGGCATGAAATAACACATAAAAGTTTGATACGTCATAAAACCAACCCACCAAACACGATGACTTGATGATGATGACGACAATGATGGTGATGGTGATCTTGATATTGTCATTCTACCCAGTGTTACAATGACACAAATAATAAAATCAAATAACAAATCACAAACTTGGTATCAGAAACGAATCTGTCCTTTAGTGAACTCTCAGTCGGTCGTATCCAGTTTATAATTTCTTCGGCTTCTTTTTTTCTACTGTACCACTTATCGATTTTATAGGCTAGGACAGCAGACGACTTTTAAAAGGAATGCTTGTACAAACAGAAGCCAAGTAACACTTACTACTGACAATAACTCAGTAGTCAGTAGACCTGGTTCAATTGGTCAACGACCCATTTTCTTCTCTTTACCTCTAAAAAAAGAAAACATTCTCTAACATAAACTTCAGTTCAGCAAATGTTCGATATTGCAATATTATTGCTTTTAAAGAAAAGTCGGGTTGAACATAAATAAACCAATAAACAGTAATTATGCATTAAAAGTTGGCGCAACACAAAGGCCGTCGACTAATGGACTTTTGTGTATTTATGTGGATTAATTGCTAAAGACCTTGATTCAGAAGGTAACGAGAAAACGATTAGTAAATTGCAGGAGGCAGGCTAATCAGGAAAACGTTTCGTCCATTTCAGTTATTTTTGCCCTATTTCAATGGTAGTACTTTCCATATATGTTCATTTAAAGAAAAAAAATATTTATGTACTTTAAATTGTCAATTCAGTTAGCCACCAGTCAACCACTTGAATAGTCGTCATTTACTAAGCTTATAACTTAGAAAAAAAAAACAGCTTTTACCTCCGATCAAACAAACCATTTAAGTATGACAATCAAGTGGTGAGGGGTACGACCGGTAAAGTAATAACAAATTTATAAGCGATTTTCTGCCATGGAATCTTATACAGGGTTGCCCAACTAGCAAGAACTTATATTCACTCACTCTGGGTGGACACTGAATATAGTTTAGTATAGTTAAAAATTGCGAAGGCTGATAGGAACGAATAGTAAGAGAGAATCAAAGGAATCTGTTCCATCGACATTCATTGATGATGATGAATGATTTATTAATTTTAACGGCATGGCAACGCGTCTGGGGTTATTTTATTTTAGAACTAATGATGTATCCTCTAAGTAAAGTTATTCTAAAACTTATATTTACATTTTTCGTGTAGTTTCTGAAGTATTTTACACAGGCTTATATGACATGAAGTTTTCCTGATACAAATTTGTCAGCAAAGAGATCTATTTGAACTATAGATGAAGGCGCTGATAGGTACTACCACGGCAGATTAGAGTAGAATATGGTGTAATGGCAATAAAAAGTTACTCCACATTCTTCTGATCAAATTTGTTCTTAAGAAAGAAACAGCTGACCGTAAATACTCCAGTATGTGATCTACTTGCTCAACTGAAGACAACCTTTCTTGCTTTATTTCTAAGGTACTAGTATGTTCTGTTTTGGAAAATCGATTGATTGAATGAATGGTTAATTTTACGACATGCCAACGTGTCAAGGCTTATTTTATGCCTAGATCTAGACTCGAGTTCATTGGACGTTTATATTTATATTTTTTATGCATTAGTTTCTTCAGACTTTTATTTTCTAATTCATTCTTTTCCACATGGTCCAACCTTTAATTTGCAGAAGTAAGGGTATACAAAATCGTCAATCACTGGCGTATCGAGCAACAGGCTGGAGATAACTCTCTCGAACACTGAGTGTTCGCGTTGTCTTGACACTTCCGGGACGCTCATTTAAATGGGAACTGCAAGACAGCTAGTATCATTTGCATACCCTAATACGTTGCCAATAGCAACAGCAAAGACAGGCGATTCGTGGCCCTTTGCCAGTTTTCCATTGTTCTCTCTCCCTGTGATCTCCACATACCAAATATGAATAATTTTCAAACCGACCAATTTGACCCTGACATGGGACCTTAGCATGTACAACTACTACATGTCAGAGTGTAACTCCCCTTTGTCGACTGCAGAAAGGTAAGGCCCCATCCCATAACGAGGCCACCTATTGGTCGGGGGTGGTGACGTGTAAAGCTTGAGGATAGCATCCTGGTGGCTAAGTAGTCCATGAAATGGCAATTAAAGTGATCATTTGATTTGCAATACACTTCCTTGCCCGTGGTATAATGGTTATCGTCGTAGGAAAACGACACGGTGACATGAGTTCAAATCCTGGACGAGACTGGTTACATTTCACATTGCACTAATACCCTTGGTAAAGGTAGGAATCCAATTATTCTCCCTCCAGCTATGGGTAAATAGTAGGGCAGACTAGATTCTTCTGCTTTGGCGAGGAAACTAGTCTAAGAGAAGGAAAACTCTGAATTAAAACCTGTTAAACTCCGCTTAAAAATTGACCTTGTGTCATATCCTGCCCGAACGGAGGAGGTTGGTAAATAGGAATACACCACCTTGATTAACCACTTTGGGAGGTATCAAAGGATATCGTTACAGAGACGAATTTGATAAGGAGAGTGTTACTATAGAAGTCATGATGTTAATTCGTTAATTAATTTGTTAATAATTAGAATATCAATCAAACAAGAGAGATTAAAATGGTCACCATATAAACATTGGGGCTCATGTAACGAGAGGGTTAAGTATAGTCTTAAAAATCAATTCTCTTTCTTGGATAATAAAAAAAAACTTCAAGTAATTAAATTTAAAAGCTTTGAAGTTAAGTACAATTTTTTTTATGATGGAATCCAAGTTTTCTATTGTACACCGGGTTTACCGGGTTTAAGCTCGAATTAACATCATAAAAGTAGGAGAAAATTTAATCAAGAAAATAATGAAAAAAAAAACAAAACAAAACAAAAAAATAATGACTTTTTTGTTTGCTTTTTAAAAATTATGTTTCTGATTAAATTCCAGATGTATTCAACAATTTTTGGTCTGTTTGGAATCGACAAGCAGTATTTTGGAAATTGATTTCACGTGTCAATAGATTTGTGTTAGATTCAGCTAAGCATAATAACTGTTCTTTTGGTGAGACTCAGAATTGACCGACTATGTCCACTTCAGTAAGAAGAGTACCCATCAAAGAGGGGCCTTTCTAGGTATGATAATAATGGTGAGGATCAAGTACTAGAGATCCAGGAGCTGAGATGTACCACTATTTCAATTATTCCATGGTCGACCCTGGATCGATAAGGTGATTTGATCTAATAGCATATCGACCCTTGGTCTTTATCTAATGACAAATACTCTTCATATATATATATATATATATATATATATATATATATATATATATATATATATATATATATATATATATATATTAGTTTTTATATATATTTGATAACATAGATACTTATCGGCAATCACTTGTTTCATAGCGTCATTACACGGCAATTATCACAAAGAAAAAGGAAGATTTTGAAGAAATCGAAACAGTCGAAAAAATATAGTCAAAATAATTTTACGTTAAAATTGTGTAAGCCTTTGTTTTTTTGTATAGGTTATATTTGTCTATTGTTGTATGTGGGAGTATATATGATCCTTTGTGTGTGTGTGTGTGTGTGTGTGTGTGTGTGTGTGTGTGTGTGTTGATACATGCCCGTGACAGATTTGTGGTTGTCTCGTGAATGTAAGTGTGGTGATATCTAGAAAAAACGGTGGAAGTCAATGTAACGTTTGGAAATTTGACTGAGTAATTCTTTTTTTATTGTGTATAGTGATTATTTTAGCTAAGAGACAAAGTTATCAGCAATACTACATAGTGAAGAAAATGAATTTTTGAATGGAAATGGGAGAATAATTGAGCACTCATTATTAAATTATTTGGATTTAGAATACTTCCTTGAAGCTATATTTGTTTACTAAGGTTTATTATCAACGACTTGAAACCATATAACGGTGTACAAAGAAACAGCTCTAACTAAATAGATAAAATAATTGAATCCATATAATTATAAGTATTATATAGTGACACTCACTATCAAAACTGTATGAAAAAACACTGAAACAAATAAAGAAAGAAAAAAAATTAAATACTAAGCAAGAAACACTTAAATATAAAATTTAAATATAGATGTAAAGTTAGCGACCATAGTCGAGGGTGACCTGAAGGCACCCTTTTCGATAGCTACTACACCAAGGTGTAGGGGAGGGCGCTACTCCATTCCCAGGATTGCTCCACTTTACCCTTGAACCGTACCTTATAATGCTGAGTGTTAAGCAAGGTGGTATCAAGTACCATTTTTAAAGTCTTTGGTATGACTCGACCTGGGATTGAAGCCAGGTCTCCCGGGCCATTGGCGAACACTCTAACCGCTGGGCCAATGTCCCGGTTTATTGTAACATAATTCCTAAAGTTTTCGGCATAACCCTAACCCTAACCCTAGATGGTTTGACATGCCATTAATACTAATCAATCAATTAATCAATCAAAATCAAAACCCAGCAAAGTAAATTTTAGTCTGACTGCAAGCCTAATGATCTACGTGCGTATATAAATTTACATTGGGAGCGATAAAATATGTTTTTCTTTTTTATCTGACCCTCTCTTATCATCATCATCATATCGCGCTGGTAGCACGGTTATCCCTGACCCTCTCTCGCCACTCCTCCCTATCGTTCATCGCCCTACGTAGGTCTTCAGGACAACATCCCGTATCCTCACATAGCTGCTGAATGTATGTTCGTGCTGGTTGTCCTGCTTTTGCACGGCCATGTTTGGGGGTCCATAAAAGTACATAACTTATGAGTTCGTCCCTGCTTCTCCAGCAGTGTCCTGCATGTCTGGCTTGTCTAACTTGAATAGTTTTCGTGATAGGGGGTAGGTGGCCATACAGTTGGTGCCTTGTGGGGTGTTGCCGCCAGGACTTGTTTAAGATTGCACGTAGCATTCTTGTGTAATTGCCGTCTAGCTTTTTCTCCAAACGTTTTGTTAGCGTCCATGTAGTGCATCCATATAGCAGTATCAATGTGACCGCTGCCTGGAAGAAACTGTGTTTCCTTTCATCGGTTAGGTCTGATTTCCAAATAATCGATAACCTATTGATAGCTGTCCATGCTTTCGCTAACCTCGTTTCGATGTCCTTTTCGGTTGATGTGACGCTGCTTCCTAGGTAAGTGAATTTGTCTACTAGTTTAAGAGGGGTTCCTTCTAGAGTGGAGATGTCCCCCCGTTTGGTTATAGCACATATATTCCGTTTTGTGTGCATTAACATAGAGGCCTATGTTTGCTGCTGCTCGTTCCAAACTATGCAGTAGTGTTTCGGCTTGGTCAGGTGTATTTGCCAGTATCGCTATGTCATCGGCGTAGTCGGCGTCGGTAATTGTTGTTGCGGGGTACCTTCTGCTTCTTTTCTTCGTCAGTTCGAAGCCATTCTCTTTGATTTTGTCAATCGATGTTCTAGGTACGTAGTCTAGACAAATGATAAAGAGGTACGGAGCCAGCGTGTCCCCTTGTAGTACTCCTGCTACAATGTCGAAGTATTCTATGTCTCCATCTGGTGATCGTACTTTTACTTTAGTGTTTCTATAGAGAATCGTTATTGCCGCTACGGTTTCTTTAGGTATGCCGTACGCTAGTAGGATTTGTTCCATCTTTCCTCTGTGAATGGAATCGAAAGCCTTGGTAAAGTCAACAAAAATTAATATCGCTTGTAGGTTTTTTGCCCGTACACCTTCAAGGGTTCTACGGATGGTTAATATTTGTGAGGTCGTGGATCTATTTCTTCGGAAGCCATTTTGGTTTTTTCTAAGTATGTTGTCGATTTCGGGCTCTATGCGGTTTCGTAGTAGAGCATTGTAGATTTTGGCTGCTATGGATGTAAGTGTTATGCCTCGATAGTTTTTGGCTAATCCGAGGTCCCCCTTTATAGGGAAGGGGAGTATGCATCCTTTCATCCATCTATCTATCGGATTTTGATTGTATACTGCGTTGCAGTGTCGGAGCAGTATGTCATCGAATTGTCTGGTCTTCCATACTTCCGGAGGAATTTCGTCCAGCCCTGCATTTTCATATTTTTTAAATTTTTCTGAGAACCGAGTCAAGTTCTTCTTGTGTGAACGGTCCTAGTTTGATGTCTAATTGTTTGCTAATTATTCTGGTGATTGGTTCCTGTGTTATTTTCGGTGGGTTTCCTCGTAAGTTTTCGAAGTGCTGTTTCCACAGTTTCATTCTTTCTTGTTGGTTTGCTGCTTTCAGTTTTGCTTTGGCTGTGTTCTTTCTTCTACTCACTTCGTTTATTGTTTACCAGGCTATTGTAGATTGTCTATCTTCCACCGAGTCTCTAATCTTATCTATCTGATTTTGAATGTATTCTGTCTGTTCCTTTATATATACGCCTGCTAATTGATATTGTGCCGTTTTTAGTTTTAAGGCATTTGTGTTTGTTGGGTTTTTTCGATAGTTTTTGGAGGCTGTTTTCACTAGTGCACGTTTTTCTCTCACCGCTAATGTTTCTGAACGGACTCTTTATTTTTTTTCCGTACCCATTGCATGATTTTTCTTATATTACTTGAGTCTTTGAATTGTTGCATATAAATAATTGTCAGTGCTAGTGATTCGTTTTTCTCCTTTTCTACACATGTATAATTTATATCATCGCACAGGTGTAAAGCATAGCGCTTCGCCGAGACCTTTGCTTATTTTTTTTACATCTGATTGAGCTCCTCCATTCTTTATTTGAAGAAGAGTGCTGAGTATCGTACAAGAGAACCCAGATATTTATTCCATAGATTTGATTTCTTCTGAATAATTTTATTTCGAGATGTTTTCTTGTTTTTTTGAAGAACTACTTTCTTTTTATTTCATCTCCATTTATACTTACTGCTCCTTATATTCTCAATGTATTGAAATTTTTACTTTTTCTCGAGGCAAAACTATTATTCATCGACTTCTCCAAGTCATTTGACTTCATACACAGAGGAAAGGAGGAGCAAATAATTCGCACCTACTGCCTCCCCAAAGAAACCGTCGCAGCCAAAAGGATGCTATATAAAAACACGAAAGTAAAAGTCCGCTCCCTGGGTAAACGTTACCCCCTCACCCCCACCACATTATCTCTGTCTTCTAACCATTCCTTCTTACGCCGGCCGGTGATCAACTAGTGGTTCGAGGGGGTAACGCACATTTCTTTACCTACACAAGAATACGATCGAGGGAACGGAGAAAATAGAAGGACAAACGAACAAACACGAACAAAGCTTGGGGTTAACCAAGAGCAGAGGAAGGTATGCAACACTACATGCATGTGCAGACTATCGCTAGCGTGGGTTACTAGCGAAAATTCCACAATGCTACTGGAATCAGACTCATCTTGACTCACTCTCGCTGGACCCTATCCCATGCTGCCTCGCCTCTCTGCTCCGGTGTCCGGTGTTGACCGCCCCTGTCCGTGGATCCACGCCAACCTCTGCTGTTCGCCTCTCTGCTGTCCAGCCGCCCACTGCCCTCTGCTGGGTCGCGTCGTCAACTCCCGCCTGCGTCCAGCGCCAACTGCCCTCTCCGCTGTCCAGCCGCCAACTGCCCTCTGCTGGGTCGCGTCGTTAACTCTCATTCGCGTCCCCTTACCACTTCCGGATACGGCGAGATTTCATGTCCAAGAATCCTTTGTCTGGTTTCGCGCCAAAACAGACTCGTCTGCTTTGGCGGCCTACCCACATAGTGCTACACCTGCATGGAGACACAGAATACTTTGACATTGTAGCAGGTGTGTTGCAAAGAGATACATTAGCCCCATACCTGTCTATTATCTGCCTAGACTATGTGCTTAGATCGTCTATAGATTTAATGAAAGAAAACGGTTTCAAGCTGACAAAGGAAAAAAAGCAGACATTATGCCGCACAAACTATTACGGATGCCGACTACGCCGTGGACATAGCGCTTCTAGCAAATTCACCTGCCCATGCCGAATTCCTGTCTCATTTTCTGGAACGAGCAGCAGGTCGCTCAGGCCTTCCTGTCAATGCAGACAAGACGGAATACATGTGCTTTAATAAAAAAAAAAAAAAGGCGATATCTCCACACAAAAGGGTGGTCCTCTGAAAATAATGGACAAGTTCACCTACCTCGGAAGCAGTGTCTCATCAACCGAGCATAACATCAACACACGACTAGCAAAGGTATAGACAGCTCTCAAGAGACTATCGGTCATATGGAAGTCAGACGTGACCGATAAAATAAAACGTAGTTTTTCCAAGCAGCAGTCATGTCAATACTAGTATATAGATGCACCACATGGATGCTAACTAAACGTATGGTGAAAAATATTGGCGGCAAATACACAAAAATGCTGCGAGCTGAATTGAACAAGTCCTGGAGGTAAAATCCCTTAAAACAGCACCTGTACGTTCACCAACTATCTATCATGGAAACTATCCAAGTTAGACGTACCAGACATATGGAGCACTGCAGGAGAAGTAAGGGCAAACACATCATCGATGTACTCCTGTGAACTCCTGCACATGGACGAGCATAGGCAGAACAACCAGCTAGAACCTATATAAAACAGCTTTGTGCCTCCCGGGAGCGATGGACGATAGAGACGGGTGGCCGAGGGAAATCCGTGCTTGCAGTACGAGATGATGACTTTTCTTTTAGTGCTTATTATTTCATGTTTGGTCAAATCTATGTTATGTTGCTTCTCTTTTTCTTTAACAGTATAAGAATTAACTTGGCATAAAATAACTGCCAGACATGGCTTTAATATCTATCAATCATTAAACAAATAAATAGACAAATGAATCATCAAAATCATAATTCATTTTAACAAATACTTGTCATATTGTGGATTTAATGATTCATACTCCTACGTAAATATATTATGTTAGCGATCAAAGATTATTTTTTAATATCTGAGCCCCTTTTTATGAGATTCACGAATTCTCTGTTCTATGACCAGGGCACGACTATGAAGGCCTTTTAATATTTGCAAATGTTTATGCTTACTAGTACAATTTCTTTCTTAATGCAATGAAAACAGATAAACTTATCTTCGCCAATAACAGACATTATATTATGTGCAGAAAATTATTTATTGATTTCATATAAATCGACCTGCTTGAACTTTACTTCAGTGTTTAATGCATCGTAATTATTCTGGGTAATTAAACTAATCAATCAATTCGTCTTCTTCATATTACATATATATATATATATATATATATATATATATGTGTGTGTGTGTGTGTGTATGTGTGTGTGTGTGTGTGTATGTAAAGAAGGCAATAAATCTGAGGAAACACTTTCCCGAAATTGAATCCTTATTAATAGGATCAAAAAGAAAAGTTCCAAATAGTAATTTAAAGGTCACAGATTTGCATATTTGCTAGACATGCCAAAGGTCTGCTGTCATGTTTATATAAAACGAAAATAATAAATAATGATACTTTTCCTTATAGCAGATCCTTCTCACTATGCTAGTAGGAGTAAAGCCAAGTAAGTTCTTATATCTACAATTTATTTGACCTTGTGCCATTCAGTGTTTCGTTAAGTAAGTTATACCTTCCGATCTGTAGTATTTGGCGAATATTTGCACGGGAGTGATTGATTGATAGCAGGTCAAGGTTCTGATCATCGACTATGAGAAACTATGAGTCCTTATGATTGTCGTGTTGGAGAATTTTGGCGTACATTCACAAAGATGAAGAGTTGACTTTATGATTCCAAGTGAAACATACCGTAACCTTTTGCGTACGAGTCAACTTTTTAAGTCTGAAAAAATCTCTCCAAAGCTAGTATCAATTTATACAGCAGGGCTAAAATCCAAAACCTTTACCACAAAAAGGTCAACCATTGAAACAATCGATATACAGGTACTTATCGTAAGTCTAACAGACTATCACAAACATTTCCAACAAAAATTCATGTTTGGTGAGGCTGTTTAAAAAATTAACATATATATTTATATAAAATTATAAAACTAATACAAATTAAGTATTATGTTAACACTTTATCACACATGATTTCAGAAAGCTGATAAAATGAATGTAAACACTAACCGAAACATTACAGAACTTAGGCAGCCAGTCAGACACTTATGTTATGTAATTTATCAGCACAATTTAATGATAGCCCAATTGCTTGTAAATGTATATGAATAAAAGCTCTAATGTGTAAGATTTTCAGGTTTCATATATTTTAACAGTCGACCTATGAAGTAGATATTGGTGAAACCCAGAATTTGAGCGAAAATCTTGAGGTCTACTTATTTGCAAGTTCGACTTGCACGCCGCAGTTTACTGTTCTTATATTTTGTAGCTGAGGAGCGACTGTCCCTATCCATTTGCTGTGTACGAAGATTTAGGAATGAATTAATCTTTTTTCATGAACTGAAGAAAAACTACCTTATATAATCCTGTTTTTTAGACTGGTTTAAAGAGAACTATTAACAAAATATGGGATTCTTCTCGAGAACAAATGTCAACCAGCAACAATTGCCTTTCAACAACGCAGCGTTAACTATGTTGTGTGTAATTGCATATACATTTCTCAGCGGCCTTGCATTATTGTTCTTATAATCTAAAATAAATGTGCCAGTTTATTTCTATTTTTATTTCGGTCTATTTTTTTTTTTTTTTCACTGGGATTATGTGACAAACTTTTCGTCCCCTCTTCGATTCTTCGACAATCTTCGAGTGATCTGCAAATAAACAAAACCCTTAAGACACTGACGTACATTTTCGAAGGGTCATGTTCTTTTGACTTATGGTAGGAGTAGGTAACCTGTGGGCCAGGAGCCACATGCGGCGCACTATACTGTTGTATGCAGCCCACGGGAGCTTTTAAAATAAAAATTAGAATTAAAAAAAAAGAAACACATGCGCGAGAACCGAGACTAAATTCTTTTAATTTTAAAAGATGCAGCTCATTGATAATTCATAAAACAGCGATACAATTCTTCCATAAAAAGTTTGTCTACTCCCTGGTTTATGAAAGCGGGCATTTTCGAAAGAATATCGCTAATGTTAAGAAAAAGTAATTTGTGAAATATAAAAAATCACTTTTAAAGTTTACTGACTCTCATAACACCCATCGATCCATTAATCGCGTCATTCATATTTACCAACCCCTTCGCACGGGCAGGATATGACAGGAGGTCAATTTTTAAGTGGAATCTAACAGGTTTGAATTCAGAGTTTTCCTTCTCCTAGACTAGTTGCTTCACCAGGGCTGAAGAACTTAGTCTGTCCTACTATTTACCAATAGCTGGAGGGAGAATTGGATTCATACCTTTCCCAAGAGTATCAATGCGATGTGCAATGCAATTAGCCTGGTCCAGGATTTGAACTCGTTATGCCGTGTCGATTTCCTACGACGATAACCATTACACCACGGCACCTCCATTAATCGCGTTATAATTATGTACGTACCACCGTACACGAGATATTAGGTGCATCACATTCAGGTAAAAAATGATAGACAGAAAAAACTGAACAAATCTTTATCCCCATATCTACGCACAATGCTTTTATGATTCCCCTAATTATTATCACTCCAGGCCTCTCCGTGACGACCTCAAATTCAAACTCTTCTCTCAGCAGCGAAGTTTTTTTTCGCTGAATGTCTCAAAGAATATTAGAAGTTGTAACTAGAAATGCTCTGTTTTTAATGCTGCAAAATGTTTAATACATTTGAAAATGAGATTTGCAAACAGGTCTCTCGAAGTAGTTAATTAGAATGAAGAACATGATACTAGAGAAATACCTCCGACATTTTAAACTTTTAGTCGTACTGCGGAAGTAAAGGAAAATGGGAAAGGTAGCTCTATCTACCAATTGTCGGTTTGGTTTGGTTTGGCTTCGTTGTTTAATGGCCTATCAACCTTGATGGGCTATTGAATGCCAAGTTCATACTTGTTGAAGAACATCAATGATACACTCTAAACCATAATTAAGGATTGTATTAGAGCCTTAATAACCTTTCCCAAGTGTATTAGTCCGAAAGTGAAAGTAATGACATGACTGATGTTCGAATTCTCTTACTAAGAGGTCGCAGTATAGCACTTTCGCTATTACTTCCTGGAAATCTATATTGTGAGCTGAGTTCAATTTGTTGACAATGTTGTTTACATTTAACATAGCGCATTGGAAAAGGTTTAAATCCAACTAGTCTCCCTCCAGCGATAGGTAAATTGTAGAATAGATTATGATTTTTAACCTTGTTTGACAACTGGTGCAGAAGTAGGCCAACTTAATTCAAACCTTAAACATTGCTTAAGAATTAAACTTGTGTCACATCTTTTTCCTAGCAGAGACGCTGGGTCAAAACATACAATTTTCTTTCAGATATGAGAAAATTAGATGAGAGCATGCGTTTGCAACTGAAAAGTTCTAAGATTGCTGAATCGGTCATTGTTGTACAGAGACGTTTTCCTGCTCATTTCATGTTATGTAAGAATGATGGTGTTCAGCATTATAGTTTTAACCTATAGCAGTATGGACATTCATTCCAGGATTTCACAATAGACAATATGAGAGCAAAAATATATTTATTTCCTTCTGAAATCTCTTTATATTTTAATGTTTTAGTATTTTTCTTTTTTATTTTATTTTAAAGATATTGTTACTTATAGATTAATTTGCTATTTATTCATTCTTAAAAAACGGTGAATATCGGAAGGTGTTCCTAGTGAGTTGAGGCTTAGTTTAAATTTAAAAAAAAACACAAAAAAAAAGAATTATTTAAAATAAATAATAAAGAATACTTAAACTTTAGAAAATAGAGATATTTCAAAAATAATTTTTTTTCTCATTTAGTCGGAAACGATATATATATATATATATATATATATATATATATATATATATATATATATATACGAGGCTCATTAAATAAGTTTCCAGACGTTTTGGTATGGGCACTTTTATTGATAGTACACTCATGAAACTCTAGTCCCTTTCAAACTAATCGCCTCCGGCTGCAATGCATTTGTTCTACCGTTCCAACAACTTCTGGAAGGCCCCATCGATGTACTCTTGTGTGAGCGTTTCAATGACCTTTG
Organism: Sepioteuthis lessoniana; assembly: GCA_963585895.1. Classification (NCBI taxonomy): domain Eukaryota; kingdom Metazoa; phylum Mollusca; class Cephalopoda; order Myopsida; family Loliginidae; genus Sepioteuthis; species Sepioteuthis lessoniana. The sequence continues at coordinate 41,419,690 of OY757924.1, forward strand.
TCACAGCCTCTTTTATCTCCTCAATTGTCTCATAACGACAGCCTCTGAGCTTAAGGAATAACCTAAAGTCACAGGGAGCAAGGTCTGGAGAATAGGGAGGTTGAGGAACTGTCTTGATGCCCATCTTGCTCAAATAGTCTCAGACATGGACGGAGTTGTAGATTGGTGCATTGTCCTCGTGGAAATGCCACTGAGCCGATTTGAAGAGTGCTGTTCTCTTCCGAGGGAATCTCTTCCTGAACTCCTTTAAACCCTCAACATAGTAAGACTAACCCTAACCCTTTGGCCAATCAACTCTGGTGTATTGACATTCTTACTCCTCCCACACCTCTCATAATTCCTCACAGACTCCCTGCCTTCCTAGAATCTCTTTCGTCTCTCAAAAACTGACGCTCGATTCATGGTCGAAAAGCAGTCTGAAGCATTCCATCCACTCCTGTGGAATTTTTTTCCAAGTTTAAAACAGAATTTTATTGCATATCGTCCTTCTAAAGTGACCTCATGTCCAGATTGAATTTTTGAAATTCACCAGCTGTGACAATCAGGCTTTAGTAGGGTGTATTCCAATTTCTGCTGTAGCAGTTCATTTGAATCCGAAATCATAAATATTGGTCAGTCATCTCATAAGGTATATAGCAATAACACACTGAATATTCAAGAGTCTACGACAATTTTAAATGCCTATACCAAAAAACCTATTGGAAACTGATTGAATACATCACGTATTTGTATATATCTATATCTATCTATCTATATATCTATCTATATATATATATATATATATATATATATATATATATATATATAATATCTTGAGGACTAATGTATTAAACTCCATCTGAAGAAGGTCATGGTTGGTTAGTTGGTTGTTTGTTTGGTGGGTTTTGTGGCTTATCAACCTTTATGGGTTATTTATTTGTAATCTAGGTGAAATTCACAAACTCAAATGTTGATGTTTGCAGCACACATGCTTATTCCAGTTATAAAAGCTTATCCCAATTATCATGAGAACCTCAACTCCAATATTTTAATTGTATTTTACGGGATCTCATTTAAATAGCAACGACAAAAGAATGGTAGTATATTATCAAATATAATTATGTTTTACAAAAATATCTTCTTATCTTCTTCGATTTCCCTCAGCATATGTTGTTTGATGATCAGAAAGTCTGGCAAAATTTAGATCGAAGATATTTTTTGCATTGTTTTCCTATTTATTAAAAAAATGTCCCACGAGACCTGTCACTTTTCAGGAAACTTTGATTAAAACACAAACAAAAAAAGAAAAAAACCTACACCAACACTCTTATTATTTAAACTCAATGACAGGCTGATATTTTGTCTGTGTTTAAAAGGCGAGGGCATTCTATGTGAACCGAGTTGAAGAAAAATGCAACAATTACAATGCAAGGATGAAAGAAAATGAAAAGCACCAAAAACCAACTTGAATTAACAGCAAAGAAAGAATCAATTTATTCTTTAACTTCATTCAAATTACACTAAATTGGCTCCATAACTGCTCTTTTTGGATTAAACTCTCAATTAATCAGCCAGACCGAATCAATATTTTATTTGATTTGCCTCAGATAAAAGGCATTATGTCTTTAGAAATAAAATTTAAATGTCAAATCGATAAGGACAGATTAGACATCAAATATTGGATCAAATAAAGAAATTATATTGTCTTTTCGCAGTTTCGTACTTTATTAAGATAAATAACATATTGACATTTGTGATAATGATATAACAACAGCCAAAAGCAAAGATATAAAATATAGAGCAACGATTCAGTACAACTGTTGTATGCGTTTCGTAAATCTATATTTATTCTAAAGAAATCCCTAAAATTAGTTAAGTGCTGTGTTTGTTAGCCAATTACTCAAAAACAGATCAGTGGAAATACATTTGTGCTCTTCAACTGATAATAATTACGGTTAATGTAATTCTTAAAATCCTATTGGTGTTAAGAATACCTCTTTTCTACAACCAGTTACATTATTATTATTATTATTATTATTATTATTATTATTATTATTATTATTATTATTATTTACTCCTTGAGGAATTTTCACGTCTGCGTTATCTGATTGTCTTTCGCTGAAGTTTGAGTGACAGCAAGTCTCCTCAAGTTCCCAGGTCTCTTTTCAGTATTCTGTCCCTTCTCAATATGCTGTAGTTTGGATGGTCTCCACTCGTCCTGCAACCTCCAACTCCTCTAGTCACTTTAATAATCCTTTGGTGACGACACCAAAGGTACCAATCACGATTGGTATAATTGTCACCTTCATGTTCCATAGTTCTTTCAATTCCTTAGATTAGTCGAGTAACTTTTTCTTCGTTTTACTTTCTTTCAGTTCTATTCTGTGGTCAGCCGGGACAGTAAATCCACAATTTTGAAAGTTCTCAGATTACTATAAGGTCTGGTCTTCTGGTCGAGATTCGGGGATCCGGTTGTATGCCAAAGTCCCATAGGAGTTTGCGTGTGTCATTCATTAGGACTGCTGCTGGGTTGTGTATATACCATTTGTTGGTATGGTCATATTTAAATTTCTTTCGCATCACGCAGTTGATCACCTTGCCCACCCTTTCGTGTCTAGTTTTATACTACTTCTAGTCTAATTTGCTGCATTCACTTATAATGTGATTGATGGTTTCGTCTCTATGACTACATCACCTATATTTGCTATTTTGTTGCGTCTTATCTATTCTCACTTTGATCTGATTGGTTCTTTATTGCGTTGTTTTGTGTTGCTATTAATGGACATTCTTTTTTCTCTTTTAAAGTTTCCTTTTGTTAGCCATGTCCAGGTTTTCTCGTGTGAGATGATGTTAATTGCTGTATAAAATGCCCATACAGTTGTTTTTCTTCCAATTTTTGTTTCCTAGTTTTTGTCATTTTCTTGGCCATCGTGTTGTCAGCTACGTTTTCGATGCCTGTAATCAGTCCTCCTTAGTACTTTTCTATGTAGCCCTCGAGTCATTGTATCAGTACGTCAACATTATCATTAATGAGGGCAAGTCCTCCTCCTCCCTCCTCTCTTTAGACTCTTAGTCTGTCAACGTGCTCCCTGGGGTGTATTGCCTTATGCATGGTAATTAGTTTTCTTGTTCTTGTGTCCATTTGCTTAAGTTCTTTTCTGGTCCACTTCAAAAAGGGTTCCGAATATCTAACGAGGGATACAGCCCAGGTATTTATTCCTATGAAAAAGTTTCTGCTAGATAGATTTGTATCGAATAGCTTTCTAGTTCTCCTGAGATACTTTTTTCTGAAGTTTTTCTTTCATTTCAACTTGTTGATGATGTTAGCCTGCAAGATACGTCAGTATTTGTAGGTTTCCTTTCCTCCGAACGTTGTAATCCTGTCTTGATTTGGTAATTCTATTCCTCAGTCAGACGTCGTTTCCCAATTTTATTACTAGCATGGCACATTTTTCTCTACCAAATTCCATTCCTATGTCCTGATTATATATTCTAACTGCTTGTATTAGGGTTTCCAGTTCTTTTTCATTTTTTGCAAATAGTTTGATTTCATCTACGTACATTAGGTGATTGATTTTCTCCTGCGATCTATCAAGTTTGTATCCGGCAGGGCATTTTCTGAGTATGTGGTTAAGTAGCATCATGGCAATTATGAAGAGTAACGGTAATAGTGTATCTCCTTGAAATATACCTCTTTGGATCTTTGTTTCAGCTAAGCTTCTTCCCTCTGCAATTAATTCCACTCTAAGAGGAACTGAAAAGGCCACTATTCGGCCGCAATTATTCCTAGCAAAATTATCACATGGCCTTTCATTGGAATCTGAGTGAAAGCAAGTCTCCCCTAGTATCAAGGATTCTTCTTAGTAATCTGGCCAATCTTACCAATTATGTATTTTATCACTATTATTATTATTATTATTATTGTTGTTTTTCACATCAGCGTTAGCTGATGGTTTTTTACTGGAGTCTGAGTGACAGAAACTCTCCTCAAGTCTCCAGGACTCGTCTCAGGATCCTGGCCGTTCTTAACAGGGCTGTCGTTTGGATAGTCTCTTCCCGTCCGCCAACTTCCAAGTCCTCCAGGCCTTTTAATAATCCTTTAGTTATTGTGCCTAACACACCAATCACAATTGGCACAATCGTTACTTTCATGTTCCATAGCTTTTTTAATTCTCTAGCAATGTCAACGTACTTATTCTTCTTTTTACTTTCCTTCAGATTTATTCTGTGGTCTGCCGGGACAGCAAAGTCGCAATTTTACAGATTCTCTTTTTTTTTTTTTTTTGTTGATTATTATGAGGTCTGGTCTTCTGGCCGGGATTAGGTGATCCGTTTGTATGCCAAACTCCCATAGGAATTGTAGCACCTGATAGGGCCTTATCTATGGATTAAATATAATCAAACTACATAATTATGCTGAACTGAATTGTTTGAATTAAAACTGTTTGATTAAACCGAATAGCTTGAAATAGAAATGTTTTTGACAATTAAACTGTATATTGGCATTTAAACTGTGTACTTATGCTAAACGGAAGTGTTTGTAATGGAAGTGTACTTAAGCTAAACTTAATTGTTTATTATATAACTGTTTTGACATTTAATGTGTGTAAACAAAATCTATACTCATACTAAACTGAATTGTTTGGATTCGAACTGTTTGACTTAACAGACAAGCTTGAAATTGAAATATTTTTGACAATTAAACCGTTTACTTATGCTAAACTGAACTGCTTGAAATAGAACAGTTTTTAACATTGAATCTGTACTTGTGCTGAACTGAATTATTTGAAATAGAACTGTTTTGACATTTAACTGTCTGTGGAAAAATCTATATCTATACTAACCAGAATTGGTTGAATTAGAATTGTTTGACTATATTGAATATCTTGAAATAGAAATGTTTTGGACAATTATATTGTGTACGTATGCTAAACTGAATTGTTTGAAATAAAAGTGAATATTTGTATAAAATATATCTGCCTGTAAATAACCTAAAAAATTCGAACTGCCATAAAACCCAACCAACCAATCATTGACTTTGTTTAGACACAATTGCCTGAATCAAACTGTTGTGTCTGATTATTAAACTCTCTAATGATTATTTTTCTTTTATTTTCCTGCCTTGAAATGTTGCTTTAAACATATTCGTGTTGACAGCGTTGAACGAAGAAAAAATAAAGTGGCTGGTTATTTCGCGCCTTAAAAAGGGACAAAACGCTTCGAACAAAATGACTCAAATAGATTTCTCGCTGAAATTATAAAATATCCTTTGAAAGTATGAAATATTATTTACTCCCAATTTTTAAAGATATATATATATATATATATATATATATATATATATATATATATATATATAATTAAGAAAATCAATTCTTTGGTGTCATAATAAATTTATTCCAGATTTATGAAGAGCATCTGCAAATGGTAAACAAACACAGAGTTTAGTATTTGAATGTCATTTGGGTATGTTTAATATTGGTTCCCTAGAAATTACTAAACAATGTCTTTGTTCTCTATTTGAAGACTGACATCATAGAGCTGTAAGGAATTTATGACACGAAAGAATTGAATTTTATATATATATATATATATATATATATATATATATATATATATATATATATATATATATATTGCTCTTCACGAGAGTTTTGATCTATTTGTGATCCCAAATTAGTTATAGAGTCGATATTGTCATTGAGCACTCAAACTTGATACTCTTACCCCTTGGATTTTTCCTCGTATTACACACACACACACACACACACACATATATATATATATATATATATATATATATATATATATATATATATATATATATATATATATGCTTCACGTTAACAACTAAATTTTGACTGTCAAAATAGTTCTGCGTATTATACAAGGCAAAATTTAATTCGCTGTTGGGCCGAAAAAATTAAAACCCTCTCAAAGCTTTGAGTGTGGGGATGTATGTTCCCATAGCATTGTGCGTGTGCGTATGTACTTCCGTAAATTGGTTTACTGATGCTGATGTTGCCTAATGTACATAAAACATTCAAGTATCAACTGAGGCAAGCACCTAACGTGGGTCAAAAGGATTTATTTAAAAAATTATCATAGGGAATGGGTATGTACCATTTGTTTATTTGTCCGTTAAAATAGTCACTTGTCAATTATCTGTCTTATAAACACGCACTTACACAGAGGTGTTAATAACCGGATTTAGAAAAGAAATAGTTCGATGCTAAAATCCTTCTTTTATGCAGTAAATTATGTTAAAAATCTGCACCCAAATCGCATTAATGATCCACCGTTTCAAATGGGATATATATATATATATATATATATGTATATATATATATATATATATATATATATACGTATTTCCCAAACTCCCGCAACAGTACATGAAAGTTCCTTGAGTTAAATAAAAACATCCTCCAATGATTATTTTTTATTAAAACGTATACGTATTTGTGGGACTGACATAGAATTAAGTTACAGGAAGCAACCAGACGATTTAAGCATTATATGTACATGCAAATACAGTTTAAACTATTCATGTATTTTTAACTTGGTTCAAAATTTCCGTATATATATATATATACACACACACACACACACACACACACACACACATGTATATATATATATATATATATATATATATATATATATATATATTATTAAAAAACAACCCAAACCTTCAAACCCGCTATCTAATCAATTTCTTTAATTTTCAGTGACGACACCCTACCCCTAAATTATTGTCATCTTCGTACGCAAATACATTATCTATTAATTAAACCCTTTCATTTTATTTTATTTCATTACACACAATCCACCTATAAGGCGCCTCTGCTAGTGTAATGGTTAGCAAGCTCGGCTAGCAAACCTACACGAAAGAGTTCGAGTCCCATTGGGTGCCCCTTTCATATGGCCTTGTGCCACATCTAAGCAAAAAGCTTAGTAAATTTCCATTACACACACATACCACCTATAAGACCCACAATACATAATATTTACGCAATATTTCATTCATTTATTATTAGCATTACAACAATTTATTACGCATATATAATTATTTAACCCCCTTACTATTATTTACCCCTTTATTTTTTTAATTTTATTTCATTCCATACATACCACCTATGAGATCCATAGTATACAATTCTTACGCTATATTATTATTAGTAGTAGTAGTATACAATCCCCCCACCAACATATTTACGACAAATTATAACTTTACTTATACCCATTGTATCTCTTGCCCACCATACACGTTTACAAATCAGATTCTCACTCATTCCCCACAACTTGCAGCGATGATAATTTGTCCCACTGTCAACGGAAGAATATATCGAAACAAATGTATACACATTCGTTGCCCAAATCCAGCAATAACCAACGCTTTACGTTCCTGGCCTGACTTAACTTAAAAACACGCATCCACACTCATGCACATACTCCCACACCCATACACACACACACATACTTACAACCACGCATAAACGAAATCTTAACGGTCATTTTTTTTCTGCATTTTTTCGCATTTTCGATTTTCAATTCCATTCCATCTTCTGAACTGCCTGATGAATGTTGTTATAAATTTCAAGAAACCTTAGGTTGCAGATCAATATTTTCCATGGATTGAATACATATATAATATATATTTATTTATCATCATTATATATATATATATATATATCATCATCATCATGTACCACAAGCACGGATATCCCTGACCCTCTCTCGCGACTTGTACCTATCGTTCATCGCTTCTAGTGGGTCTTCAGGGCCACATCCCGTATACTCACATAGCTGCTGAATGTATGTTCGAGCTGGTCGTCCTGCTTATGCTCGGCCATATGTAGGGGTCCATAGGAGTACATCACTTATGAGCTCGTCCCAGCTTCTCCAGCAGTGTCCTGCATGTCTGGTTCGTCTAACTTGGATAGTTTTAGTGATGGGAGGCAGGTGGCCGTATAGTTGGTGCCTTGTGGGGTGTTGCCTTCAGGACTTGTTCAATATTGCTCGCAGCATTCTTGTGTAATTGCCGTCTAGCTTCTTCTCCAGCCGTTTAATTAGCGTCCAAGTAGTGCATCCATACAGCAGTATCGATATGACCGCTGCCTAGAAGAAACTGCGTTTCATTTTATCGGTTAGGTCTGATTTCCATATGATCGATAGCCTATCAATAGCTGTCCATGCCTTCTTTAGCCGCGTTTCGATGTCCGTTTCAGCAGATGAGACGCTGCTTCCTCGGTAGGTGAATTTGTCAACTAGTTTCAGAGGGGTTCCATCTAGTGTGGTGATATATATATATATATATATATATATGGCTAAATTTAAACTATAGATAATTAACAAACAATTAAAAAAAAGCATTAAGTTAAATTGAGAATTAATGTAAATGAATAAATAAAATAAAATGTTAGAAAATTGTGAAAAAGCATATAATACATACGTACTACTCATAAAAAGTGTAACTGATTAATGGTTTCTGAATTGTTTTGAAATTTTAAAATATTTTAAATAAATTAAATATTTGTTTAGTTTAATATATCTATTACTGTATCATTACTTAAGGTTATTGATTAACGTTTAAATCTAATTTAATATAAAATCTGTAATTTAGATCAAAATGTAATTAAAAAATTAAAAAAATTATTTTTTTTTTCTTTTTAAATAAATTTACTACTTTTCTAACCGAAATTAAAATTAAAATCGGAAGTGGGCTTAATGAGGAGATAACTCTTCACCCCTCTTCTATCCCCTCCCACTTTTTTCTGTGTCTATTCTAGTATTTTTTATCTAAAAGATCTGAAGAAGTCCTGTTAATTTTTTTTTCGTGTTTTTGAAAAATTCAAAAATGCGTAACAGGATGGAAATAAATTTATTATCCTATGTGACCGGTTTTGTTGCTTTTCTTAAAGTATATATATATATATATATATATATATATATATATATATATATATATATATATATATATATATATCAAACAACCGATAATGTATTCTTTACTTATTTGGATATATTGTTTAAAATAAAATTAATTAAATAAGTAAAATAAACCAATGGAAACAATAAAACATTTTTTTACTGAATTATAACTTCATGATAACTGCTCTTTTTCGAAAATGATTTATTCTGTATTGAACTGTTCAATTTTTACACTGTGGTGAAATCGAACACGTAAGAGGGTTAAACCTGATAGCTGACATATTTTTCATATTTTTTCTTTTCTGTTTTTCCTCATTTATTTCAATATAAATATGATTCCCCTTATGGGTCGTGTTCCCGTGGTGCAGTGGTTAAAGCGCTAGACTGCGGAAACGTTGTATTCGAATACCAGTCGAACTAAAAGGTTCACCTTTGGATAAATACCCTTTTCTTCCCAACTCTGGGTTAGATAGTACCATTACAGTCTTTTCAAAAAATGATGGATTTGGCATCAAATAACCCGAGAATGTTGATGATTCATTAAATAACTAGAGTCTACTTTTTAACTGTGACACGCCTAATAAGATTGTTCTACATGTATGTATCTATGTATGTAAAAGTAAGTAAAGTTGGCGACCATAGTCGAAGGTGACCCTAAGGCTCCCTTTTCGATAGCTACTACACCAAGGTGTAGGGAAGGGCGCTACTCCTTTCCCAGGATTGCTCCACTTTACCCTTGATCCATACCTTATAATGCTGAGTGTTAAGCAAGGTGGCATCAAGTACCATTTTTTGAGTCTTTGGTATGACTCGACCTGGGATTGAACCCAGGTCGCCCGGGCCATTGGCGAACACTCTAACCGCTAGGCCAATGTCCGGTTTCTTCAAATTTCATATGTCCGGTTTCTTCTATGTATGTATGTAGATGCTAAATTATGAAAAATACAAGTAGTATTTTAACTAAAGGTAGAAAGCGTGTTTAGGATAATATATTTGAACATATGTCTCAGAAAGGTGGTTACTGTGAGAGCTCATTTGATCATTATATCATAAATTGATGCCGCATTTACCCTATGTGTAAAAGACTTCGCAATTCTGTATGGAGAATAGGTTTTGCTTTCTTAGTCTATTAATTGTCACTTTTCTGATTTGCTCGCAAAGTACTAACGAAATATTTCAGTAGGTAATTTCACCAGGATTAAGATATTCTTTTTGTTTCTATGTATTTGGTTTAATTTGCGGCCAGTGGATTTTTAGCACTACTAATATAAATGTATAAGAAAATACGTTATACAGTATTGGGGACGCATTTTGCGTGACGTTGGGAATGGAATCGCTGATCCGATTTCATATCCTGGAAGAGGATGTTGGTATTTCACTTTTCGCCAAACGTTTGATGACATTTATTCTCTCTACAGATATAGATAATTGTTTGGGTAGTCTGGGTTCTTTAGACTTAAGGAGGCAACCGATCTAGAAGAAAAAACTCTGAATGCCAACTAGCTTTACTTAGCTTAAAACTGACTATGAGACTCAAACTTTTTGTGACAGAGGGGATGAGTATATATATATATATATATATATATATATATATATATATATTGTAAAAAATTAATAAATATCATTTGAATCTTCCCGTGTTTATGACTGATAATCAATAGATAACAATACTCATAATTTTTTATCCAACAGTTCATTTTTTTTTGTTGAGATTTATAGAGCACTACTTTGTTATCTTTCAAGTGTTTATTGTGTCTCTGATATAATAAGGCCACTTGTTAGGGTATTTGCATTGTTTCAAGTAATACACACACTTAAATGTTAATTTTCTATTTTCGACCGCTTATTATTCTCTCTCAGGGTCTCTTTCTTTTCCTAAATCTGTATTCTCCTTGAGACTCAATATACGATAATCCACAATGGTTATACCAACTATTTAATAAATAACCGTTCCGTTCAAGTGTATAATGAACTGTGGCCGTCTGGTTTAGATAGGATGCTTCGTGTTAAAAATGCTGTCTAAAAATACAAGGTTTTTTTTACGAATGAAATAAGTTGGTTACATCTTTTCTAGTGTATAAATGTCAATAACAATTTAAATTCATAATTATTTTTTATAGAATGCTTGTATATACTCCGTCAATTCTTTTATAGTTCTATTCACACGTCTTTCTGTATTCATTCATCTCATTATCATCACTACATCAAAAACATGTTGATATCAACTACTAATGTAGTTCATACTTCGATACTGGTCGAATACTTCCGAAATTAACTATTACTTTTTTTCTAAATACATGTGGCCACAACGATTGCTGACATTGAGCAAGGGACTCTCATGTATAATATAAAGTACACAAAAATACGGTGAAATATAAACCTTGTGCTGAGCCTCAAGTTTCGTGATATTTCAATCTTCAGATAATTTGATAATTTTATATCTTTCATTGCCACCAGGAATAAGAACATCGAAGATAAGACATTATCGTTTATTCTCATTTCAATGATGTGGAATAAGGAAGGGGGGTATCCTTTGCGTAGAGGCTAACATGTTGGTAGAGGAAATCGTATTAAACGAGTTCGAACTCCAGTCACGCTATCCCGTTCACTTTCGGATGAATACTCTTGGGGATTGTATGAACCCCCTTTATTCCTAATGCTATGTTTAAACATATGAATATATTATTTTTCCATAGGGACGCAAAGCATAAATTAATCCATATATTTTGAGGAGGTGCCCATCGTCGTAAAAATTGGATACGGCGATACGAGTTCAAATCCTGGATGAGACTGATTGCATTTCACATAGTACTAATACCCTTGGGAAAGGTATAAATCCAATTATGCTCCCTCCAGCTATAGTTCTGTTGTTGAGGCAACTAGTCTAGGAGAAGGAAAAGTCTGAATTCAAACCTGTTAAACTCTGCTTAAAAATTGACCTTGTGTCATATCCTGCCCGAGCGGAGGGGCTGGGTAGATAGGATTAACCCATACGTTTTTATATACCACAAAACGAGGAAACTAAAACTAATAATGGATAAGCTGGACAGTTTGTACTGTAAAGTTGCACAAGTTTTTCTAGGTTATATTCGCTAGCATTCCTTCATGTTCATTCTGGTGCGACTTGGCCCTCACCCGAATACAGTTTGCCAAACTCGTGTGCAGATTTTTTTTACATATTTTACCAATTTGATGTCTTATAATATTTGGCGTAAACTAATCACACGCACTGAAAATGTGTCCGCCATTCTTTATTGGTTTTTTTTTTCGCATAACCGGATTCTGTTAATCTCCATAATCTGATAGGCTTCTTTACAGAATTGGTCGTTAAATCCTGTTGTTTAGCTGACATTAAATGACAGGTCAGTTGCCTATATAGCCAAAATTAACAGTAAACCCTTTTAATACTAACAATATTTTTTGATCACGATATATAGACCTCCATATTCTGCCATTCAGTAAGCCGTTAATCCAAATGTTTTGTCTTATGTAGAACCTTCTTTATTATATTTTTCCAGAGTTAATATTTACTAATCACTACTTTCTTATGGAAGAGATGAAAATGATTTCTCAGGTTGATTTCATAGATTAAAATAGTGCTTAAGTTTAAATTGAACTCAACCAATCATATCATTATCAGTGACTTTAAGGCAGCGTTTCTTGTACTTTACATTGCAGCCATCATTGCAGAGGAGATACTTGAGGAAATTAAGATTGAAATAAATGCCATAAGGAACATGATGAAAACATAATACGCTTAAAGAGAAAAAAAGGGAAAAATTAGACAAAATCAGATATAATAAAATAATGAAAATCATTTTTTATAATGTTCACAATGACTGTGGGAGTAGATTCTTCTTACGTTTTTCTTTTTCTTCAAGCCAGGATTTAATGAATTATTTTTATCCGAAAATATTACAACTTGTAGTGTGTCTTATTTTCCAAGTTAAATGTCTTACATGTTACAGTTCTAAATAATCTCTATTGGCAATTTAAAAGTCAAGTTCCTGTACTTGCTAACATGAGTCATGTATGCCGATCAGAACTCTAGCAACAGTCATTCTTTGGTTGAATAAACAAGCAACGTGAATTAAGTGTAATACATTTGGAACATCAATCAGGTGTTCAGAATCAGGATTGAGAATTATTGTCTATCTCTTTTCTTGCCTTACTAATTCTTTTTTTATTAGATTAACCCAAGATTTCCTTAATTCCTAAATCTGCAATGTATATTGCGTGGTTTGATGCGGTTAATTCGTTCTTTTTTGCTATTGTAAATATTCAAATTTCATTTTATGCTTTATTATATTTGTTTTGACATTTTCCCATTTTGGATTATTTTAATGTGTTGTACTTTCATTAACATCCTTAAGGTGTTTATTTTTATCTTAATTACCTCAAGTACTCTTTACATGTGCAGTAAATTAAAGGTGCAATGTAAATACTACCGACACTGCCCGAACGTTCCTGGTATTGATGAGATTTGTCGAGTCTATTTTTTTTTCTGAAACATCAGGTTGATCTATCGAAATATAAATCACAAAGTGACCTCATCTTCTTCTCAAGAAGGTAGTCGATTTCAAGGATACTTAAGTACATCAGAGACATATAGTGTTGTGTTGTAGGCCTGTTGAATTTCCTTGAAAAAAATTGTCGGACAAAGTTGAAAAGACGATGTTTTACAAACTCTGAAAGAAAAAGAGATTCTTGGTGGCAGAAAATTCTCTCTGATATTTATTTTTTATGTTACTTCTTTTAAGCCGGAAGCGAGGGTATTAAAATAGATGGAGTGCTTTTGCTATGTCTACGGAAGATGTCTAAGTCGTCTATAAATCATCCGCTGCAATGTAATGCATTTAAAATTTCTTATGTACAATATTCGACGTGTCCAGTTTAAATGACTGCCTCATGACAATGATGTTCTCACTCACTCATATAATGATTGATTATGAAAGATAATCTTCCGAGAAATGTAAAAGAAATTAAAGTTTAACTATGCTAGCAAATGGTAAATACTCGAACCCTCATACGTCCTAAAAATAAGAGGAATAATTTTGAGAAATAGAGATAAAAACTGATCACACAATCCCCGTAAGAAGATTAGATAAAGAGTTACTTAAGAAGAAGGTAAGGACACATGACACAGTGAATAAGTCATTTGGTTGGAATGTGCTTCTGAGTGAAATCAACAACAGGTTGCAGGTTCAATCCCAATAATAGGTGGGAATATCAAAAAGAATACAAACTATAACTTTACACTTGTGTACACTCATTGTAAAGAAAATTAAAACAGTCTACGTGTGTGGTTCAAATAAAGGTTTCAGTTCGTGATTCAATGTGGACTGCCGAGTTCCATATGAAACATCAGAAGAAGGCAGTTGGATATATCGGCTGAAATGCTGTGAGTATAACAATAAAGATGATGTCAATAGTTTGAATAATCTTAGTAATAAAATTATCACGATTCATCACAGGTATTTAGAAAAGTAAGGAAATAACTTGTTTTCTCCAAGATTTAGCCGTGTCAAAGAGTAAAATTAAAATGAAGCAAAAAAGACCTTAGTCGAGGGTGACCTGAACGCTCCCTTTTCAATACCTACTACGCCAAAGCGTAGGGGAGGGCGCTCCTCCATTCCCTGGATTGCTCCACTTTACCCTTGATGCTTACCTTAGAATGCTGAGTGTTAAGGCGGCATCAGATAGCATTTTTGGTCTTTGGTATTACTCGACTTGAAATTGAACCCTTCTCTCCCGGACCACTGGCGAACACTCTACTCGTTAGGCTAACACACAAACTTGGATCTTCTCGGAGCATACTATGGAACATCCAAATAACAGTGATACTCATAATAACTGGAGCTACTGGAATCGGGCACAAAGCCCTGGGAAATAGACAGCTGGAATTTGATATCAGAAGAATTATCAAGAGCACAATCCCTGCTGTTATCGGCTGAAATAATTATATTATATAGTCTTGATGAAAGGATGATCAATAGGTATGATTGAAGAACGACCATACCATTTGGTTATAAAGATATAACTCTCAGACTTTTTTTTTCTCAAAAGGGGTCATAGCTGGCGTAAATGAGAGAGAGAGAGAGATATAGAAACAAACAGACAAACAGACAGACAGAGGGAGGCGAAGACAAACTGCCTTATTGACCTATAACTTCTTCTTCTCTTGACCATACCACGCTGTGTTATCTTCAAAGCCATACTTTGCACTTCTTTTGCTTCTCGACCAAGGTGTTCTCAACCGGAGGCTCGCCTCAGCGAAGCTCCTAGCCATTTGCTAGCGCTCTCCGAGACTGACCAAATTTCTTCAGGCCGCAAGTGAGACTCACACAAGACTGAGACTGCTCGTATCTAACGAAGGCACCTGTATATATACTTTTATAACACCCATACATTTTCCTTTAAACCACGGGAGTGCTTCCACTTATTTTCACAGGTGCATCTTTTGCAGAGAATCTCTAATTGAAGGCTCGGTCAAGTGTTAATAACCAATAATCAGACGTGGACAAACTTGTTGTCACCAAGAACTCAGTGAAAATCAATCAATTAACAATGGTGTAAAAACAGCAAGAAGTAAAATGATTATCAATATCCAAGTTAAAATTGATAATACACAGTACAGTATTAAGGCCAGACCACGTGGAGAAAGCCCCAGGTAAATCACAAAATTTTCCAAGCAAAACCTAAAAATTCACGGTGAAAAGAAATCTGTTAATACTTCTTAAAAAAATTTGGCTCTCTATTAATACCAACTAATCTGGTAAACTCTGACATTCCTTGTACGATATTTTTATTTTTCCGATAATTGGGACATAAATTCAATAAATGGGACGTTAAACTGATCTTCATTGAAATTAATTGAAATTAATTAATTTTCATTTTCCCCCCTTAGTCGGACAAAGGCCTATCCTTTAAACCTATTTTTGTTCTGTAGGCACTACTCATGCTCCATATCTTAGATAGGAATAGAGTATCTGTGCCCATTCTTCTCCAGGTTTGGTTTTGATTTTCTTTCCTTTAGCGTTATTGCCACACTAAAGAGACTAGTCTGCCATAATATTTACCCATAGGCAGAGGGGAAATAGTTGGATTATTATAGCCGGGTTATATGAAATTCCAACGGCCTTGTTAAGGATTTGAATTTTGATAGCCGTTTTCACTTCCTATATTGATTGCTATTAGACAAGAAGCAACTTCTGACGTAGACTCACAGGAAAAATCATGCGTAAACTTTTTGATAAGTTTAAAGGTTTCATAGATTCTGCCACGTAGTCAAGTGAATTTACTTCCTCGTTATTCTTCTGAGAAATATCTTTCAATATGTTCTCTACAAACACATCAAGGAAAAACAAAATTCTGTATTTGTGAACACAATTCACTATTATATTGATTATGTTGACTTAATCCCATGGTATTAAAATGTATTCAGAATGACGAAAGAAGTAGAGATAATTCATGTACGAGAAGAAGAAATAGATTAACGCGAGTAGGAACTTAGAAAATTAACAAGCTTTTTTTTTCTATTTATTAATGAAATGGGTTTTATTTTCTAATTCCAACTTTCCATAATATATGAAAATATTTATGATTTTTAGCAATATTTTGTATTTTGAAAATTCTTGGCAAGAATATTAATCTGACAGGAAATATCCTGAGGCAATACTGTTAACTTTTCTTTTTGTATGTTTCGTTACATTTAATTCCAGTTGTATTCTTGCCTCATAAATATATATAGACAGACATGGATTGACTGGATTGGTGCAAATATTATGTATTAGGGGTGTGCAAAAATTTTCAGCTGCTCTTATAAGAAAACTGGTTATTGAATAGACAGTTGAATGACGGTTATTTGCCGGAAATATTTGATTTCAACTATTTTTCCGAGCAAAGTTAGACATTGAAACTTTAGCAGAGAGGAAAGCCTTAATTTCAAATGCTGATTTTCAAGGCTTTTGCGTCATTCAAACAGTAAAAATTTGGCGAAACACAATCTGCTTATCTCAATGAACACCAATTTGAGCCAAGTTTGTCTACTATATATATATACATATATATATATGTGTGTGTGTGTGTGTGTGTGTGTGTTTCTACACTGTTCCTGACGAAGAGATGAAAATTCGAAAAAATGTCATCGCATATATATATACATATATATATTGAAAAAAAATGTATTATATTTTTATATATATTTAGTTGCATGGAAGCTCATCTGCGACCACCGGTTTCATGTCATCTTTATTAAGACAATCATCAAGCATATATATATATATATATATATATATATATATTCATGGTTTGATATATTCCCGCTAGCTCTGATAATAAATTACAGACATTCAAACGTCATTACAAAGAACAACACAAATTATTTCGTCATCCTTTTAATGTCGCCCAGAAGGTCCAAGAAGACGAAAACACCAAATTTCTCAAAGTTCTCCCAATTTGATTTACTATAATCAAACGGGGAAACACATTCTATTACTTTTACCAACGTGTCCACATCAGACAATGAACATTCATATTTTCATTAACCTTTAGTCTCATGTTAGGGTTTCTATATATTTGTTGAGGGCTCATATCTGACACAATCACCAAAATATGTTCATCGCTAAGCCGATGTCGACATGGTTCAACGAAACCAATCCATTATCTTGCATGTTCGGTAATTGCTTCTTAATATTTTATTCATTACATGTAAATAAATATTCCCTACGACAGAAACTGGAGCAGAATATATTGCAATATGTAAGCACTTAGTTTAATGAGCACTTGTTGAACTCGATGATTAGATGCAGGCTATATTCTAACGTAGAATGGTGAAGTAATCAACATTTTACAGTTAAGATAATTATCATAATATAATTATCGCATCCATCAAAGCTCTACATAAAAGTCGACATCAAGAAGCAGAAATTAAATTTGAGATTAAATTGCTGCTAATCCACCTTATTCCTATAGACAGCTTAAATCAGACAAAGATGAGAGACTCAATCCTCGTTTAGGGAGATTATTACTTTAAGAAAGGCACGAGCAAAGGTATTATTCAAAGGAAACTATTTACAATTGAGACAAGAAAAATCATTGACACATCTCTTGAAGAGAAGTCAAGTACTCTGAAGTGGACTTTTTAGTAAAAGGAAGTAACTCCTGGTACTGATTTAGTCACTCTTGCAGGGGTCACTCTTCACTCTGCACCGACAATTTTTTCTTGTCCGAGTTAATTATTAGGGGTACGAGCTTCATTTCATAGGCACTGTCAACCTCATACATAAATAGTACTTCTGGCAAACGAAGAGAGATGTGTGACTGCCGTACGAAAGATAAGACGAACGTGTGATTTGTCTGAGAGAATTAAACGGGAATGCTTTCAGTGTTCCAGTATTGTTGCACGGAGAAAATGTAAGATGGGAACCATACAAGGATTTGTGCTGTCTTGAATCTAGCCTGAATGGACCACACTACAAAACAGCAATTCTGCAGCCACTTACTTCCTATCTAATTAATCACTAAATAGGAATGAGACATGCAGAACACAGCTGTAGAAATAAGGAGCACATAAGCGACATTCTCTAATGAACTCGTAAACATGAACACACCAGCGTTGGCAGATTAGAAAAAAAACCTTTTATTTATCAGTTCTATATGGACATAATTTAGTAAAAGGAGTGGACGTGCTTACTTGTCTTGGAGTGGACGTGCTTACTTTTCCCTAACTTATTTCAAAATGGTCTCTGAAGTATAATTTTTATCAACACGTGACTAGCAAAGGCATGGACAGCCTACGGTAGGCTTCCGGTCATATGGAAGTCAGACCTGGCCGATAAAATGAAACGCAGTTTCTTCGTAGCAGTGATCGTGTCGATACTGCTATATGGGTGTACTACATGGATGCTAACTAAACGTATGGAGAAAAAACTTGACGGCAACTACACAAGAATGCTGCGAGCAATATTGAACAAGTCCTGAAGGCAGTGCCTTACAAAGTAGCAGCTATACGGCCACCAACCACAGATCACGAAAACTGTCAAAATTAGACCAACCAGACATGCAGGACACTGCTGGAGAAGTAGGGACGATCTCCGATGTGATTTACTCATGTGGACCCCGTCACATGGACGAGAAAAGGCAGGACGACCTGCAGCTCTGTGCCTATAGGAGATGTAGTCCTGAGTACCTGCCGGAAGCAATGCATGATAGAGAGGGGTGGCAAGAGAGTGCCAGGGATATCCGTGCTGAAAGTTCGACTTGATGATGATGATGATACGGACATCGAATGCTTGAGAAAATTTATTCGTAGGGACAAATAGCGAGAGAGAGTGTCTATAGCACCCGTGCTATTAGCACGACCTGGTGATTTTTTATGTGATATTAGAGGCTTCTCTAAATTCGTCGACAGATATCTTTATGTCTTTTTGAAATGTATTATGATTCATTACAAAATAAGAACACGAAATTAAATGGTCAAGAATTGTGGAGGTGGTAGTGGTTTAATGGATATCGTCGAAGGAAACTAACTCAGTGTCCCGAGTTCAAATCCTGGATGAGTTGGTTTGTATTTCACGTAGGTATAATATCGTTCAGCCATTAGTAAATTGTAGGGCAAACTTGAATCTTTTATTTTGGTATCGAGTCTAGGAGAAGGACAAC
This sequence comes from Sepioteuthis lessoniana, assembly GCA_963585895.1. NCBI lineage: Eukaryota > Metazoa > Mollusca > Cephalopoda > Myopsida > Loliginidae > Sepioteuthis > Sepioteuthis lessoniana. The sequence goes on from OY757924.1 coordinate 41,439,265, forward strand.
TTTGAATTTAAAACTATTAAACTTCGCTTGAATAATCGACCGAGTGTCGTTGCTGCTTGTGCAATGCGGCGGGTACATATATTAATATATATAAACTTATAGTCTGTTTGAATCTTCTTTAGGCAACTAAAAGTCAAACGTTAAAATTATTGAAGCTCTCATCAAATTACCACGTGGTTAAATACTCGTCTTCTTCAAATTCCATTTAATAAAGGTAAATGTGTGAGATTTAAAATGATAAACATGTTTCAAATTGTGGACTAATCCTTATTGAATATTATCGAAATAAGTGCTTACGTGGGTTTTGATATTCATTATTATTTTCCTAAAATATTTTGTATTTTTTCTTGGTGAGTATTTTTGCAAAATTTCAAATCCTTTTCTGATAATTTTATATGTATTTCCTAAAGAGCCAAAATTAAATCCTGTACAAAGCGGTTTAATTTTCACTTTGCACTAATACACTTGACATGACGTCTTTTCTCCAAATTATTAAGAAAATATGACAGGCTGGGTCTTTTTAGCCTTGATATAGCAACCAGTCTCGGAGAAAAAAAGACTCAGAATTAAAAATAGACATATTCAGTATAAAATTACCTAATGTAATATCTTACTGGTGGTTAAAGGGGGGACCCCCGCATATGGCCAAGCAAAAGCAGGACGACCAGCTCGAATACACATACAGCAGCTATGTGAAGATACGGGATGTAGCCCAGAAGACCTGCCAAAAGCGATGAATGATAGGGAGAAGTGGCGAGAGAGGGCCAGGGATATCCGTGCTGTGGCACGACATGATGATGATGATGATGAAATTCATTCAAACATATTTCTATGTTAATCAGTCTTAGCATTTAATTGCTTTCTATATTTATTGTTCGTTATTAACTACTTAATGGTGCTTGTTAACATGTCCCATACTAAACGTATTTTTAACAATTTAAGTTTCGTGGTAATTTAGCTACCCTACTTCGTCCTTTTGCCAAAGATTTAATTTGGATGTCTGCCAGACCTCTACTTGGTATAGCCTTGGCTTAATTACATAAGGGTCAGAGATTCAATTAAAACGCTGAATTCCGTATATACAGAATAAGATTACAATAAATTTGATGTGTTGAATGCATTCGTCATGTTTTTGTTTTTTTTTGAGAATCAAATTTACTGCAAGTAGACACCTATCTCAGCTTTGGTGGTCTCTCAGGAACCAGTGCTCTCAGTGTGACTTCATCTTAAATCACAAAGATGTCGAAAACTGTGTATAAACATGAAAATATCTTCTATCAGAATATCGGCAAGCATTTAATGTAAGTTTCGAGTGTTGTAATTGTCAACTTCCTGTGGTTGCAGTGTTTGATACTCGTTTTCGGCTTCATTAACTAATGCCAAAGGTGTTCTTATAGAATGACAGTAGTGGTGATTTTCAACGTATTGTTGGTTGATAAGGGTGATCATACGTTTCACAAGAGTATTAGTTCTAAAGGGAAAGTAATAGCGCGACTTGATTTCAATCCCAAGTTTTGTAATGTCGACATCAAGTCCATTCATATCTATGCCCAACAGGCTCATCCTGTTTGTGACTCAGTGGTTTCCCTACATTTCTGGTAAGGTACAAAGCAACGTTGAATTAATAACCGTAAACCTTAGCTTGTGTAATGTGTAGAGAGGTGGACTAATTGACCGTTAATACTGAATTTGCTTCTCATTGAATTTAGTAAATGACAACAAACAATAACTTGGGTTATTTCATGCTTAGAGGTTGGCTGCTTGGTTGCTTGGTTGGTGGGATTTTATGGCATATCAACATTTGTAGGTTATTTAATTCCAAATCCATTTAATACAAATGAACAGTTCTATTTCAAACAATTCATTTTAGCGTAAGTACGCAGTTTAGATTACAAACAGTTCTATTTCAAGTAATTCAGTTTAACAAAAGTGCGCATTTTAGTTCTATTTGACATATAGATTGGCCCCTATCAGGTGCTACCTCTCCGGGCCAAAGTGGACCAGGGGGCACAGGATATGAAGGAGTAGTCCACATTCCCTAAAGCTCCTGCAGTCTTGCATTCCTGGAATCTCACCATCAGATACCATCAGGACACTCACAGAGATCAGTCGGTGTATTCTACAGCTCCAGCCGATTGGGCAATACACAGAGTTTAATGTAAAAACATATTTTTTCAGATACTTCAGTTTAGCATAAGTACGCAGTTTAGATATCAAAACAGTTCTATTTCAAGTAATTCATTTTAGCATGAGTACGTATTTTAGTTCTATTAGGCCCATAGATAGGACCCTATCAGTGCTACCACTCCGAGCCAGAGTGGGCCGGGGAGCGATGGCAAGGAAGTGGTGCTCCGAATTCCACAAAGCTCCAGCATTACTGGAACCTTACCGTCAGATAATTTAGTGTCATATCTTGGAAACTCAATAAGGGGGCGGTTGCTCCACTGCAGAGATTAGTCGGTGTATTCTACAGCCCAAGCCAATTGGGCAGTACACTGAGTTTAATGTAAAGACAGTTTTATTTCAGATAAATCAGTTTAGCATAAGTACACAGTTTAGATGTCAAAACAGTTCTATTTCAAGTAATTTATTTTAGCTTAAGTACGCAATTTATTTCTATTTGACTCATAGATTATCAGTGCTACCATTCCCGAGTACAGTGAGCCTGGGAGCGATGGCTATGAAGTGCTGTTCTGCATTCCCCAAAGCTCCAGCATTACTGGAAATGACCATCAGATAGTTTAGTGTCATATCCAGGAAACTCCATGAGAGGTTGCCCCTCTGCAGAGATCAGTCGGTGTATTCTGCAGCCTCAAGAGGTTAGGGATGTGTATTCATTTTTTATTCATACTTATTTTTCGTGTATATTTGAACTCGTTTATCATATTTACCCAACCCCTCCGCTGGGACAGGATATGACACAAGGTCAATTTTTAAGCGGAGTTTAACAGGTTTGAATTAAGACTTTTCCTTCTCCTAGACTAGTTGCTTCACCAAAGCTGAAGAACCTAGTCTGCCCTACTATTTCCCCATAGCTGGAGGGAGGATAACTGAATTCATACCTTTCCCAATGATATTAGTTAAATGCAATCTCGTTCAAAATTTGAACTCGTGTCGCCGTGTCCATTTCCTGCAACGATAATCATTACACTAAGGGCACTTCCCTCGTTTATATAATATATTATATTCGTCTCTCATTCAAATAACTTGCCCAAAATTGTATGGTTTCACTTATCCCTATCAAACAACTATTCATATTTAATCAATTTTGCACACATTTATAAGCTTTTGCACACATTTAAGCATAATCATCATCATCATCCTCATATCGCGCTGGTAGCACGGATATCTCTAACCCTCTCTCGCCACTCCTCCCTATCGTTCATCGCCCTAGGTAGGTCTTCAGGACAACATCCTGTATCCTCTCAAAGCTGCTGAATGTATGTTCGTGCTGGTCGTCCTGCTTTTGCGCGGCCATGTGTGGGGATCCATAAGAGTACATAACTTATGGGTTCGTCCCTACTTCTCCAGCAGTGTCCTGCATGTCTGGTTCGTCTAACTTGAATAGTTTTCGTGATAGAGGGCAGGTGGCCGTACAGTTGGTGTCTTGTGGGGTGTTGCTGCCAGGACTTGTTCAGGATTGCACGCAGCATTCTTGTGTAATTGCCATCTAGCTTCTTCTCCAGCCGTTTTGTTAGCGTCCATGTAGTGCAGCCATCTAGCAGTATCGATGTGACCGCTGCCTGGAAGAAACAGTGTTTCATTTTATCGGTTAGGTCTGATTTCCATATAATTGATAGCCTATTGATAGCCGTCCATGCTTTCGTTAACCTCGTTTCGATGTCCTTTTCGGTTGATTCGACGCTGCTTCCTAGGTAAGTGAATTTGTCTACTAGTTTAAGAGGGGTTCCTTCTAGAGTGGAGATGTCCCCCGTTTGGTTATAGCACATATATTCCGTTTTGTGTGCATTAACATAGAGGCCTATGCTTGCTGCTGCTCGTTCCAAACTATGCAGTAGTGTTTCGGCTTGGTCAGGTGTATTTGCCAGTATCGCTATGTCATCGGCGTAGTCGGCATCGGTAATTGTTTTTGCGGGGTACCTTCTGCTTCTTTTCTTCGTCAGTTCGAAGCCATTCTCTTTGATTTTGTCAATCGATGTTCTAAGTAGGTAGTCTAGACAGATGGTAAACAGGTACGGGGCTAGCATGTCCCCTTGTAGTACTCCTGCTACAATGTCAAAGTATTCTGTGTCTCCATCCGGTGAGCGTATTTTTACTTTAGTGTTTCTATAGAGAATCGTTATTGCCGCTACGGTTTCTTTAGGTATGCCGTACGCTAGTAGGATTTGTTCCATCTTTCCTCTGTGAATGGAATCGAAAGCCTTGGTGAAGTCGACAAATATCAATGTCGCTTGTAGGTTTTTTGCCCGTACACCTTCAAGGATTCTACGGATGGTTAATATTTGTGAGGTCGTGGATCTATTTCTTCGGAAGCCATTTTGGTTTTTTCGAAGTATGTTGTCTATTTTGGGTTCTATGTGGTTTCGTAGTAGGGCATTGTAGATTTTGGCTGCTATGGATGTAAGTGTTATGCCTCGGTAGTTTTTGGCTAATCCGAGGTCCCCCTTTTTAGGGAAGGGGAGTATGCATCCCTTCATCCATCTATCTATCGGATTTTGATTGTATACTGCGTTGCAGTGTCGGAGCAGTATGTCATCGAATTGTCTGGTCTTCCATACTTCCGGGGGAATTTTGTCCAGCCCTGCAGCTTTCCTATTTTTAATTTTTCTGAGAACCGAGTCGAGTTCTTCTTGTGTGAACGGTCCTAGTTTAATGTCTAATTGTTTGCTAATTATTCTGGTGATTGGTTCCTGTGTTATTTTCGGTGGGTGTCCTAGTAGGTTTTCGAAGTGCTGTTTCCACAGTTTTATTCTTTCTCGTTGGTTTGCTGCTTTCAGTTTTGCTTTGGCGGTGTTCTTTCTTCTGCTCACTTCGTTTATTGTTTGCCAGGCTATTCTAGATTGTCTATCTTCCACCGAGTCTCTAATCTTATTTATCTGATTTTGAATGTATTCTGTCTGTTCCTTTTTTTGTTGGGTTTTTTCTATAGTTTTTGGAGGCTGTTTTCACTAGTGCACGCTTTTCTCTCACCGCTAAAGTTTCCCATGGGACTCTATATTTAGTTTTAAGTTTTGTTGGAATGTATTTTGCTGCTGCCTCGAGGTGTGCATTGACGAAATTTTCATATTCGTCGTTTGGTGTACTTTTTTCCGTCTTTTCTTGTAGTGTTTCGAATCTGTTTCTTAATTCTAATACGTATTTATCTCTTATATCTTTGTTGTTCAATAGGGCCCAGTCATAGTGTTTGGTGGTCGCTGTTCGTTTGGCGTTTTTTCGTAGGCTTAACCGTATTTTCGCCGTGACTATTCGGTGATCGGTGGACACACTCATAATAATTCTTCGTAAATAAATGTAAAAGTAAAAGTAAAGTTGTCTCCCTTTAGTCGAGGGCGACCCAAAGGCTCCCTTTTCAATAGTTACTACACTGAGGTGTATGGAAGGGCGCTACTGCTTTCTCTGGATTGCTCCACTTTACTCTTGATACGTACCTTATAATGCTGAGTGTTAAGCAAGGAGGTATCAAGAACCATTTTTAAAGTCTTTGGTATGAGGTGACCTGGGATTGAACCCAGGTCTCCCGGACCATTGGCGAACTCTCTACCCCGTAGACCAATGAACCGTTAAATAAAGATCCAAGTAAATATTCTTAATACACATAATTTATAGATATATGGCATCAAATATTCCAGTTTAAAACAAATTATCTTAAAACAGGTATATTTAATCCTTTGATGAAACACTGATTGATCTCTCATCGTTTCATGTTTTTGCTTCCTTCGGAATATGTTTGCTCTCCACTTCTTCGTTACTCCACTCTGTCCTAAGTTCTTTTCTGGGATGAATGATCAAGACATTCCCTGTGAACATATTCTTTATTCATTTTCTATAAAATAACCAACTTCGTATGACAGTCAAGAGAGCCCTTTCGACCACAGTTGGTGGTGAGCTTTCATTTACACTCAGTTAATTAATTCAACGTTGAAATCTAATTTCAAACGTCTAGGATTTTAGTCACACGACAACATAATTCTCTGGTGACAAGTGAATTATCGACTGTCCCAAAAAATGATTAGCTATCGATTAAACTGAGTTGACTTAGGTTATTTTTCCAACCGTTAAATGGTTATTCAAATTCAACACTACATGTCAAATAAAAGATTCAGTCAATCCAATATTCTACAGAAGGTTAAACTACCCGGGATCAGAGTGAATGATACGAGTAATTGATACTCCAAATTTCTCAGATATTTAGAACTTGCTATAGCCATCGGATGTATCTTAGTGTTATACCCAGGTTTCCATTTTTTAAAGAAGTGCTTTTACTTCTTTTGCTAGAGATACAATTAGTATTTTCAAAGCCCTGCCGATAAATGATGGTTAGATATTTTTTCCTTCTTATTTGTACAATATATTCTTATTGCTCATTAAAAAAGGTTTATACATTCATGAAGAAAGTATGAAATTTCAGACTGGAGTCACGAGATATTTTAACGCAAAATTATGACTACGCTTTTATACCCTTTCCGAATCCTCAGTTTTAGTTTTGCTGTGTATTTTCTTTCGAACAGGAGCAAAAACCTCTCCATGATTTCAATCGACTGATTTCCTGAATCTTTCCGTTCTTCTGTCTCTGGATCTAATTCATCTTTTCTGACCAATACGTAAACATACATCCATACATTTGAAAAGCCAGTTCTCTACTGGTACTAACCATGCTGGCATTTCTTGGCCTCACTGTTCGTGGTACAGAGGATAAAGAGCTAGACTCTGATATCGTAGTAAGCGAGTTGGAACTTCTGTCATAATATTACGTTCACCTTCCAACTACTACCCTGGGAAACATATAAACACCTTTATCAGTCAAGCTACGTTTTAAATTATGCTGCTACAGTCTTTCTACAAGGATGGTTTTCTCATCAAACAACCAACGTAATTTGACATGCCATTAAACAAAGAAACCTATTCAAACCAGTCAGTTAAGGTGATATGTATTTAACCAACCTCATGTCTATGAACAGCATGCGACAAGAACTCAATTTTAAGCATATTACAATTGATTCTAATTCAGAGTTTTTATTCCCCTAGACAGGTTTCTATACCAAGGTTAAAAAGATTAGGCTTCTCGACAATTTACATATTGCTAAGGGAATAATTTTATTCATGCCTTTCCAAGAAATGGGTGAAATGCAAACAATCTCATTCAGGATTCGAACTGGAGTCCCTGAGTTCATTTCCAACAACGGTTAACATTACGCAACGTGACTGATGAGATTAGCAGTGTTAGATGGCAATCGGCTACCCTGATACATATACTAGCATACATACGTATTTCTACCTTTATATTTCTTGCTACTGATCATTTTAATGTCCCACAATGTTGTTGATGTATCACCTCTCAACGAGTTATGCAGGCGTATCTTACCACCATTTCAGTCAACAGAATTTACAAAACTCACCACGCATTGCATACCAAAAATCTTAATAGGATTTAGTAATCCATTTCTTGTTTCTATAAGGGTAACAGGAGTTAAATGTCGGTTAAAGTAAAATTCTTTGTATTTATCAGGAACGAATCCTCTTATTTATTTTTGTTAATTTTGAAGATAAGCTTATTTAATAAGTTTAATAGATACAAAATAATGCTTGCATCGGTATAAATATTTACCTTGAATAATGATTAGGGAAAATTGTATGAAATTCATTGAATATTCTGTGTTCTTATTTTTTACGATTAATGATAAATTCTATTATGGGCTAAATTCAATAAGTTCTCTCAATGCCAAGCGAAAGATGGAAATAACTTAGAAGTAGGATTATTTAGAGTTTCAAATATTTTAAGAATTTTAAAATTTGGCCTTGAGGTTTTGGTTATTCGTTTATACTTTGATATAATCCTCACTTAAATTATCATATCGATTATATAAAAATAGTTTATCTTTTATACTAAACTGGATATATATATATATATATATATATATGTATGTATAATATTATTATTATTATTATCATTATTATTAGGCAACAGAAATGAATAAAATTATCAAAGTGCAGAACAAAATAGAAATTTTAGGAGACATGTATATAAGTAGGTAGCAGTATACGATAATAGCTCATTATGAACAGTATGCAATATGTAAATAGAAAAAATATAGCCTCTCATAGATAGATAGATAGATAGATAGATGGATCTGTACTGATTGAACTGATGTATTTGACTAGAATTACATTCACAGAGAAGGAAGTAATCAATCTCCATTATAATATATCCATTGCACCACGTTCAATAGGCAACATAGAGCGCTTGATAACGCATTGGTCTGAAATTGATTCTGAGTGAAATCATCCGGAGGTCCCACGTTTAATTCCACCTACAGTTAAAAGAACCAAGAATAATTATATGAGCTTAAAATATTAACCCGGCCATCGTTAACAGAATTACAACAATCTACCTCCGTTGATTAAATAGCGGGTCCAGTTCATTTTAGCACAACGAGATTTCGTACTCTTTTACTTCGAGGCCGCTGTCAAGTCCCTTAGCAATTACGCCACAAAGATTCCCCCTTATTTAGATATTGTCTGCTAAATATGAGCTGAAAGAACAGTGAGAAATAACAAGATTGATAACCATTAAGTGAATTTTCTTGAGGCAAAAGACGTGATTAACGCTCAATTGCAAAGTTCGACGTTAAAGAACAAGTTAAATGAGATAATCATTTTGATGAAACGTTACAGGTTTGCTTCTCTTTATGTTATCGTTTGAATTTATTTCAATGCAGATTTAAAGAACTATAATTCAATCAACGTTTTCTCTGTCGTATATTCTTGATTAAACTAGACTTGATTATTTACAGAGAAAAAAAACATTTATTTGATTAATGATTTAAGTGCGTTTAGATTTTTGTGTACTGAAGAACACAGTTTAATAGACTTAGTTTAATCCAAATCTCAGTTTTACTTAAGAAAAAAATCGTCTTTATTTACGTTTAATTTTGTAAAGCAGTGTGTAGAAGAGTGTCTTTTTTTGCTTTAAAATAAGTTTTGCTATTATTAAAAATGTTTGAATATATAGCTGAGTAATCTAAGTAGCTGTTCGTTGATGCACTATGATAGGATGCTTCCCCGGTAGTCACGCGAGGCTAACAAACAACAAGAATGACAACCGGTTCTAAAAGAGAACCCTTTACGTTTACTTCCTTCAAGAGGTGATATTCGGAAGTTAATAATCACAGGTGTTTTTTAAAACTACACTAGTTTGATGCAGACTTGTATATTCTAAGATAGATGTTAACATTAGTTAAGCAGAATATTTATTCCCAGACGCACTTTGACCTGGGGTGGTAGCGCTTGATAGATTGGTTGAATAGAAATGGTTAATTGTTTACCATACTTAAAGTTATTTAATCGTGTACAAACAGAAATATTACTGTTTGCAATAATTGAACATATTTAAGCAAATGAGTTCCTGATCGTTTAAAAATGTTATCTACATAATATTCGTTTACCAAGTATATATATATATATATATATATATATATATATATATATATATATATATATATATATATATGACAAATATGCATATGAAATATATGAGATTTGGTTTTGCTTCTTTGTTTAATGTCATATCAACCTTTACAGGTTATTTAATGCCAAAGCCGTTCTCGTAAAAGAATAGTGGTACTAAATAACCAATAGCTGGCATAATAAGAGTGTTCATGCCTTTCCCAAGGGTATTTGCTTGAAAATAAACGTAATAGAGCTCTATACACACACACACACACATACACACATACATACATATATATATATATATATATATATATATATATACATGCTTGTGTGTGTAAGAATGATTTGGCATAAAATAACCTGCAAAGATGATGACAGAAGAGCTAACCAACCATCTAGGCATGATATAGTCGACGTTTTAATTTCTTATGTGGAATATATTCGACGACCTGTCAGCTGAGGTTATTGGATTTGTTGACTCCAACTCTGCTGTGATGTAAGATTCCGAACGAGTGTCTCTGTATGACACTAAACTCTCTGATAGTGAGTTTTCGGTTGTGGAAATTTTGAGAATATGGAGTACTGCTTCATTTCTATTACTTCGACATCCACACTGGCCCGGAGCGTTAATAGCTGTTAAGGTCCCATTTATGGGTCAAATGAACTATTTAATGGTTTACTATACTTAAAACCATTTAAATACTGATAAAAAGCTCAATATTTATTTGACTGATCAGAGTTATCAATACTTAAAAGTGTTTAATTGTGCGCAAACAAAAGGTTTATAATAAATAGAATTATTCATTTTAGATTACAGTACATGAAACCATTCAATTAAGCAATAGCTATTGAGGTTTGGCTTGTTTAAAAATGTTTACCAATAAGCTAATCACTTTCAATATATATATATATATATATATATATATATATATATATATATATATATATATATATATATCGAACCCTGCCCACAAGATAGATGTGTCAATACACAAGATTTTAAGCGGGGTTTAACCGGTTTAAATTCGTAGTTTTTCTTAATGCTAGACTGGTTGTCATACCAAGCTTAGAGAGCTAAGTCTGCGCTAAAATTTACGCATACCTGATGGGAAAATAGATAGATTCATACTTTTCCTTAGGGTATTAGGTCTATGTCAAATCAAAACAGCCTCATTCAGGATTTTCAAATCGGTTCACCGTATCCATTTACTACGATCATAACCATTACACCACACACACACACACACACACACACACACATATATATATATATATATATATATATATATATATATAAGAAAAAGCTTTTACATGTGCCTCATAATTCCCGAAATGCCTGAGCGATAAGATACCATGTCTACCGTAAAGTTAGGCGGGTTTTGATCCCAGCTTGAGTTGTGATACACAGAACCATCTATCTGAGGAACACTCTCTCTGTCTCTCTCTCTCTCTGTTTCACTTTCTCTCTCTCTCTCTATATATATATATATATATATGTATATATATATATATCATCATCATCATCATCATCATCATATCGTGCTGGCAGCACGGATATCCCTGACCCTCTCTCGCCACTACTCCCTATCGTTCATCGCCCTAGGTAGGTCTTCAGGACAACAACCTGTATCCTCACATAGCTGCTGAATGTACGTTCGAGCTGGTCGTCCTGCTCATGCGCGGCCATGTGTGGGGATCCATAAGAGTACATCTCTTATGAGTTCATCTCTGCTTCTCCAGCAGTGTCCTGCATGTCTGGTTCGTCTAACTTGAATAGTTTTCGTGATAGGGGGCAGGTGGCCGTACAGTTGGTGTCTTGTGGGGTGTTGCCGCCAGGACTTGTTCAGGATTGCACGCAGCATTCTTGTGTAATTGCCATCTAGCTTCTTCTCCAGCCGTTTTGTTAGCGTCAATGTAGTGCATCCATATAGCAGTATCGATGTGACCGCTGCCTGGAAGAAAATCATAATTTTGTATCCGTATTTTTGCATTTATAAACCAAACGGCACTTTTGCGTTAACCTTAATTTTTTTCGTGAACTCGAAACCGATAATATTTTACTTGCCCCAAACAATTTGAAGGACCAAAACCGAAAATAATTTAAGATATCTTTTCCCTCCCAGACTGTTTAAAATTACTTTTTTTTCAACCCATTAAAATCCTAAATGTATGATCAACTTTTTAAAATCAAATTTCCAGCTTACCATATCTTATAAATTACGAAGACATTTTTTGTTCTTCTCTCTCTACTTTATCTTTTGGTTTATTTTCTTTGAGTTAAAATCTACATTCTTTTTTTTTTCTTCAAAATTTCATTTAACTTCAACGTCGTTCAATTATCTTAAAATTGAACGAATATATTCGTTTGTTTACGTTGTATTCATTCTACTATTTCAACTGTCCCCTGCTAATAAAAAAAAATCTGTTGCAGCCACATATATGCTTAAGGCATAAATAATTTTTTCTCTCGACATAATGAAGCTCTCACTTAATATGCATTAATCACACAAAATGTATCATTACAGACTTATACCTCACAAACTGCTACATTGAAAGTATTATCTCTTTTATTATAACGTAAATATTGGCTAATACTTACACTCAGATTAATAATACCATTTCTCATAACTCCTGGTTTTAGCAAAGTTTTCACTCATTTTAAAGAAAGAAAAAAAATTGTAAATCGGTGATTTGTTCAATTATTAGAAATACGAAAACAAACTAAAGCTTTTCCTATGCCTTATAAAATATATAAAAATATATGCCTTAAAATATATAAAGAATAAGCCTTATTATTGAAAAATAGAAACATGTAAACAAACGGAAGCCTTATAAGATATATAGAAGGCTTTTATATTCACCTTAAAAAATATATATAAACATATGGCTTAAAATATATAAAACATATGCCTTATTATTGAAAAATAGAAACATATAAGCAAACGGAAGCCTTATAAGATATATAGAAGGCTTTTATCTTCGCCTTATAAAATATATATAAACATATGCCTAAAAATATATAAAACATATGCCTTATTATTGAAAAATAGAAACATGTAAGCAAACGGAAGCCTCATAAGATATATAGAAGGCTTTTATATTCGCCTTGTAAAATATATATAAACATATGCCTAAAAATATATAAAACATATGCCTTATTATTGAAAAATAGAAACATGTAAGCAAACGGAAGCCTCATAAGATATATAGAAGGCTTTTATATTCGCCTTATAAAATATATATAAACATATGTTTTAAAATATATAAAACATATGCCTTATTATAAAAAAAAAAAACGATTATGCCCTCGCTTCTAAGAGAGCGTTTGCGGCGTGACGGTTATCATCGTAGAAAATGAACACATCGAGCTGTGTTCAAATCCAGGACGATGTTCTTTGGGTTTACCTAAATCCATTTCTTCTCGCCCAGCTCTCGGTAATTTCTAGGAAAGAGTAGGTTCATTTGCCTGGTTTAAGCAACCAGTTGAGGAGTAGGAAAACTTAAACCAGTAATACTCCGCTTAAAAACTGCCCTTCTTTCATGTTCTTTTTGAGGCAGAGGAATAAGGTAGACACATGCTTTCCCGAGCTGATAAATTTCGTTCATTTTAAAATTGATTCAGCGGGTGTTTATGCTTTACATATGTGTGTCGATATCCTCTTTTAGTAGATAAGATATTGCTACCGAGGTATATGAACAGGTCTACTATCTCTGAGGCTGGTTATTTAAAGAGTTTATTGCACTATTTTGATTTTAAAAAAACAAACAAAAAAAATTCATTATTTTTTTTATCTGAGTTCACGTAGAGACCCAAGATTTTTCTGCCTGTTCCAGGGTATGGTGCTGCGATATGGCCTTGTAAATAAATCTGCTAAAAAAGATCACAGACAAAAAACACTGAACTGTGGGATTTTATATCATCATGATCAGTTCATTTAAAACATTTCATTATATTTAACGGTTAAAACTGTATAATTATATATCTCATCTTTTTGGTACTCTCATTCATGATAGCCAGTTACAAGAAGTGAGATTAAATATATTTGAGAAAAGTAGTTTCTGTTTCTGATAAATAATTACATATGTGGCATGCTACTCCATCCAACAAATATCCGCATTTTGAGCGCTGTATCAAAAGATCTATTCTTTAACAACTTTCAACTGTAGGGTTATAAGAAATAATAATACATTGCTAATTAGCTAATTATTAGACATCACTAATGAGTCCTTTGCTATTTCTCAAAAGAAATTGTTGGTTAGTAGTAATTTAGGCTACTACATACCCATCTCCAGTCAGACATTTCATCTGCATTTGTGTTCGACCGTTTCTTAGTATAGCCTTACCCTAAGTACATAAATATAGCATGAGTGAAGACGGATATATCCATCCTCTTAAAAATTAATTGGCACAATTAGAAGTAGGGATGATCAATCAGAAGTCACGAAACCTTCCAGACGATGCTACAATTTAAATCTCCGATAACACGTTAGTAACGAACATAATTTATATCATCTACAGAAAATGCTTCTTTTATCACTGAATGTCTTCCGATTTCAGTCATGTGATGCAAAAATAGCCACTTGCTTTAAGAGAACGACGTTTACTTTGTATTTTCTTTAAAAAAAAAAAACAAAAAAACTCTGATACTAACAATTCAATATCTAAACTGAAAAAAATCAAACGTCAAGTATTTTTCAGAGATGATCATTTAAGATTAGTATAGAATTTTTAAATAAAATTGTTTTTCCTTTTTTATGCATTATTATATGATTTTTAGTTGTGTGTATTTACCTTAGCTGTCTTCTACGAGCAGGATGCGATACAAAATATTTTAAGCGGTGTATTATTCGTTTTCAATATAGGTTGGTTGGTTGGTTAGGTTTTATGGCATATCAACATCTGTAAGTTATTTAACGCCAAATCCATTTTTATGCAAATAGTCAGTTCTGTTTCAAACAAATAAGTTTAGCATGAGTACACAGTTTAATTATCAAAAGCATTTCTACTTCAAGGTATTCAGTTTATTCAAGCAGTTCTAATTCAGCTAATTCTGTTTAGTATAAGTACAGATTTTGTTTAAACAGTTAAGCTCTAAAACAGTTCTATATTAAACAATTCAGTTTAACGTTAGTACAGTTTGTATGTAAAAATAGTTCCCTTTCAAACAATTCAGTTCAGCATAAGCACGCAGTTTAAATGTAAGTACAGTTTAATTGTCAAAAATATTTCTATTTCAAGCAATTCAGTTTAGTCAAACAGTTCTAATTCAAACAATTAAGTTTAGCATAACTATGCAGTTAGTTCTATTAAACACATAGATAGGGTCCTATCAGGTAATACCATTCTGGGCCAGAGTGGACCTGGGAGAAATTGATAATGAAGTGGGACTCCCCAAAGCTCCGGCATCACTGGAACTTCAGCATCATATTGTTTAGATTCAAGACACTCGTGGAGTCGGGTCTTAACCCTCAGCACAGAAGCAGTCGGTGTATTATACAGCCCCTGACAACTGGGCAAGTTTTCCATTTACAAATGATTCCTCTAAGACTGGTTGACATACCTAAATAAAAGGGCCCAGCCAACCTAATCATTTATTCTTAGTTGGATGCATACATTCTCAAAAGTATAAAATCACTGTTTTTTTTAAACAAGAGATTGAAAATTTATCTTCTTGTTTGACAATATTCTTTGAAAATAAATATGATCACATTTTTGGTGATAATATTCATGTAAATTTCATTTAAATTTATACATCTTATATCTTCTCTGGTAAAACATATTTACGTTCTGAAACACTAATATATTGTAATAATGATAAATGATTGATAATAAATAATCCCCAATAAATATTTTGTGAGTTTTAATGATTAATAAATTGGATTTTTTTGAAACTGATGAAACTTTTTGTGAATGTATGTAGATTAACAGCAGGAAACTTACGACTTAAAGCACCTTCTATACATCGACGTGGTGATTAATTTTTATTTTTTTAATTGTTATTAATAGGTATAGTTATAGTCAGCAATATTCAAGTGACATTAAGTATGTTGTTCGTTATTCTGCCTTAGCAATATTTATCTTTTTTTTTTCTTTAATGAACTGGAGGTGTAACCGTTTTATTTGTTTTCAGCCCTTTTTTTTTTTTTTGTAAATTTCCGCTTCGGGGGAGGATTCATTTCTTTTTCGCTATTGAAAATACTTTTAAAAATGTTCTTGAACTGTTTGCAATAATTCTATTTTTCAAAGGAAGTATGATCTTTCTATAAATTACGATTAATTGATGACTTACAAATCGGTTGAATGTTAGACAATGTCTTTTTCTATTTATCATATTAACCAACCCCTCCGCTCGGGTAGGATATGACACAAGGTCAATTTTTAAGCAGAGTTTAACAGGTTTGAATTCAGAGTTTTCCTTCTCCTTGACTAGTTGCCTCACCAAGGCTGAAGAACCTAGTCTGCCCAACTATTTACCCATAGCTGGAGGGAGAATAATTGGATTCATACCTTTCCCAAGGGTATTAGAGCTATATGAACTGCAATCAGTTTCGTCCAAGATTTGAACTCGTTTCGCCGTGTCCATTTCCTACGACGATAACCATTACACTGTTTATAATTGTTTAATTCTCATCTCCGACTTTGAGGTTAGAAAAGGCAAATAAATGCATTTTACTACAATCACTTGAGGTTGCTACTGCACACTGCACTTACCCCATAACACCAAAGTAAGTATGTTTACAGCCAATAACCAATATATCGAGCTACCCGAAAAGAGGAATTCAGGCAGGGTTGGATACATTTTGTCTTCACTCTCTTTCACATTAGAGGTGGGTTTCATTACCTTTCGCTTCGAACAACATTCTAACTTTGTTGGGTGGAACAATTAGTACCAACATGGCCATGACTGATTTCAAAATAAAAATAAGAAAAGAAAAAGAAACAATTTGCATGAAGTTTTCAGAAAATTTAAGTCAGATTATAGAATAGGATATTTTAAACACAAGTGACGGCATTGGTTTACCAAATCCTTGCTAAACGGTTCACATTACTCAGCATGAAAATCTCTACCTGGAATGGCACGTACGCTTGTTGAAGCAATGACCGACACGATCAATGGTCTATTTCTTTTCTCAGCAATCCCTATCACGGCCATATCACTCTGAACACACCTGTTCTCGTCCTATCAAGTGCTTATCTATAAAAAAAAAAATGACATTTTCCTTGTCTTCTTGGGTAATCCTCACTTCAGGACATAACACAAGTGTTTACACGTAACAGAATCTCTAATAAGTCACACAGCTACTGTTCTGCAACATTATAACAAGCATAACATTTTTTCCCAATTTAATCCTATTTACTGAATTTTGCGACGTGTTTTTAATAGCACTTATTAATCCTCTTTCACCTTCTTCGCAGAGTACATTTCCTATTGTTCAGGTGTTGATCTCAATGAAAAATATGGAAAGCGTATTTAATTGTTAAAACCCCAGTTAATGTCTCAGAATATTATTCATTAAATCAGAATCATATTATAAATGCCCCCGTCTCTAATATTGGTATAATATTCAAAACAGACAGAATGTGGGTTTTATATTGAAATGAGCCGGTATTTTGAATTGTCGTGCCATATAAGGATTTTATAAAATGCACATTATATACAACTATATGAACTGTTAGCATATGATGCACACTGTAAACATTTAACTTACATTGAATTTAGTCTCATTAAAATCCTTATGAAAGTAATTATATACCTTAGTTGTTTCTAGCACCTAAGCATACATTATGACTCAAAGGAATCGTGTGCAAAAGTGAGGATTAGCTTTTTCACAGGTGCAAAGATCAGAAGACTGATCTCAGACAGCAATTACAGATCTAAATTTAATCCACTTGTTTTAAGCATTTATTTTTTATACTGGAAATATAATGCGTCTCAAAATAGATATAACTCATTCAGATGATAATTCATATTGCATCAAATCATCTTTTATCTACGGCTTAAAAACGAATCATATCATTTCAAAAAGGTCAAACCAAATGACAAGGTCAAAATATGTTTGACTTTATCCTACAGTGTACATAAAAGACAAAGTTATTGGGAATGTCTTCGAAGAGACTTTTTCAGACTCCTTCCGGTAGAATCTCTCACACCACCCAGATTGTCAGGGCATCTTGTAGTCACCTTCCTGCCAGATCTGGGATTTTCTGCCTTCTTGTTGAGGTTGATTTCCCAAAGATAAATTTGTTTTCTCTGAGAAGATTGCTGACACAGTTTTGAATGATTTTGTCTCCAAATAAATTGTGACGTAATTTTTTTTTTCTTGTTCAAGTTATTGTGATCTAGGATTAATAGTTGCTATAGTGCAATCATTTCAAATATGAAACAAAAAGAATGCAACATTTTTCTTCTCAACTTATATTATTAGTAGAGTTATTAGCTGTCACATAGGTCCCATATATATTGAGACACCCTGTATTTTTCTTGAGTCTCATAGCTTTAAAAGAGTTGCTGGTTTAATAAACGACGAAGTAAGAGGGCATAGAATAATGGGATAATATTGCATTCTCATGTCGATTTTGTCAACCTTTTCTCAACGAGATAAGAGATGAGCATAGAGAAGCATACAGCCAAGATATTTTAGTGTTGGACACTACATACCAAGCACAATTCAGCTGACATAAGAAGAGTGATTACTGTTGGATACTACAACGAAACGTTAACATCTATCGGATGTGTAAAAGTAATGAGCCAAAAGAAAGATGGCACCAAGATATTTCGGTGTTTGTAAGTACATAACAATGATGATTCAAACCAAATAAGAAGAGTGATTACAGTTGGATTCTACGACGAGACATTAGCACCAATTGGAAATGTAAAAGTAAATATCTCAAACACTTTTTTAACGCTAATGCTTAAGTGGATTACACTGAAGACACATTTTTTTATTACTTAAGAAGATTTTTTTAAATTCTCTCTTTTCAATTCATATAATATGATCTTAATATGAGATTTTGATGAAATCAAATATTTTATATTTAATGAATTTAAGCCCTCAAGTTTACTATCTAACTTGAAGATTTATCATATAATATAATATTAAGAATAACTTAAAAATGTAATGCGATTGCTAAATTGATCAGATTGTGAATAAAAGGTTCCGAATTCACTTACGAGGAACACAATTTTCTTTAGTAACCGACGAAATTATTTTTTTTTTTACTTTTTAGTATAATCAACTGTTTTCCATTGAGCCTAGCAGAAAAAAATTTTTTAATGTCTACCGAAAGCAATGTCACGTCAATTTCTATTCATATAATATATACTATAATTATTGCGAAAATAACTGAATTGGAATAGAAATTAAACGTAGAAGACTTTTCTTCAAGTAATGAAAACCTACTGAATTATAAAGAATAAGCTCGAGAAGTTTTTGTTTGATTTGGTTGATTATATTGAGGTGTTAGAGAACCGAGTTCATTGTTCGTTTATATTTACTTTTTTTGTCTGACTGTTTCTTTCATTTTTCTTTCTTAATCATTTTTTTTTGGCACACACTCCTACCGGATGCATTTAATTTTTAGACAGATCGATTCAACCAATTGATTGGATCCAGAAACATTCTACCTCCTAGTTACTACCATTTCGGATCAAAGTTGAACAGGGATTAATGTCAATGAAGGTTTAAAATATTATTTCCAGATCTTTTGAACTGGAGCCTCACCACGATATCCAGTTTCGTGTCATACTCAGGTCAACCCTTCTATTTTGGGGGGGGGTACTCTTCTGCAAGGGATACAGTCATCGTATTCTAAACTCCACCGAGAGGGCAGAGGAATATTGATAACGAATCGATTTACAAAGGAAGTTTTAAATCCGGTTTAAGATTTAATGGATTTAGTTTGATTTTGTTGAATATGGCAACAACAATGATTCGTTTAACCTAATCGTTAGTATTTGCCAAAAATGTCTGACACAACGAGGAAATAATATACGGCATTTTATGACTAAATCGGTTATTTACATATCAGTCTAATTTACGGATATTCAGAGTTTTCCGTGGATTATTAGGTATAAGTATTTTTTTCTAGTGCTGTAAATATCAGACTAATATATATGTGTCTGAAAATATCAGAGACATTTATGTCCAGAGAAATTATAGAGATAAAAGGAAAGATAAACCAATAGCCTTTGTTTTCCTGTGCATATAATATCAGTTAATTGTTAACGTTCTTTGATACATTTTGTTAATCGCAATCAAATACTAAACGCCATTTTCTATTTTCTGTCGTTTTTGTTTTACTCTTAGCTCTTTTTGTCCAAATAAAACAAATTGCTTGTCACGTCATCTGTTCCGGAAGCCTCGGTTTCATAACAAATAATTCCTAATGGGAAGAATGACTCAATTGTATAATGTTCGACAGATACAGAAGGCCTTCAAATATAGGCTAACGACTAGAGTAAAATAATCTATTCGACTGTGAGTTTCTTTTTCCTTTAATTTTTATATTCATTCACACAGAATAATTGATCGATTTGATCTTCTTTTCTGATCTGGTTAATCGGGAAATCCGTTACGTTCATACGTTGTTCAAAGAAACAACATCGTTTGGTGTATCTTAGTATGTATTAGATTGTTAAATACAGAAATTATTTCAGCAAAATAGCATGAAGAAAAATATAAGTGATAACAACATATCGAGTCAAAAAATTTTAGTTGTTTTAAAATATTAATCTAGATTTTAACATGAAAAATAGATTTGTGCACAACTTTGCAATATGTGTAACAAAAATGATGTGTAGATTTTTAATCTAGAAGAAATAATGCAAATTTGAAAAACATATCAATCCACTTTTGACACTTTTGAAAAGCAGGTTTTGACAAAACATTTTAAATGTGTTAGTGGAGCACACCTCATATTTTCTCTAAATTAGATTTTTTCCAGTTACTTAAACTAAAATTTCATATCTACATTAATATGAGAGAACACTGGAAGAAAATACAGTTTTACAATTTCTAAATAGAGAGAAAGTGAAACATCAGAGTTGCGGGGGGCGTTGTAATATTCTCTTGTAAAAATATGCTGCATTGTAAAGGGGTGCTTTGAAGAATATTAACGTAGAAATGTTCATTTCTTTCTTGATAACTGCATCTTTTGTAACAATAATTTGGTTAAAATTATTCACATAGCAGGATTTTATCGGATTTCGATCACCCATCTTATAACCATATCAAATTATTTCGAACAAGACATACGGGATACAACTGAAGAATTAAGAACGAACTCACAAGAGACCTTATTTTATTGACTCTTATATATGGACGTGGGGCACCTCTGGTGGTGTAACGGTTAGCAAGCTAGACTAGTGAACCTACACGAGTGAGTTCGCGTCTCATTGGGTGCCCCATTCATTCGGCCTTGTGCCACATCAAAACAAAAAGCTCTTTAGATTACCTTATATATGGACGTGTAGGTGTTGTTCGACCGGCAAAAACTTATATACATTACCTCTGCTCGGGCACAGGATACAGCCTAGAGGATCTACAAGGAGCGATGAAAGGTAGGGATGGATGACGAGAGAGAGAGAGAGAGAGAGAGAGAGAGAGAGAGAGAGAGAGAGTCAAGAAAGACCGTACTGTCAGAGCAACTTGATTCCGATGTAGACCATAACATATCAATCAGAGATAAAGCTGAATACATACAATATATAGACAACAACAAATAAAAAAGAACATAACAACAAAAACAAAACACTTTTACATGTGATTATCTATACATAAAATATTATACACTTGTCATATGGTTAATACGTTTGGCCACGTTTCAGCTTCTGTTCTTGTTGAATGGTCTTTCGAAATATGCTAGTGGCCAAGAAGGTGTCAAAAATATATTGAATATACGTCTAAAAATAAAATAAGTCAGTTGAAGATATTTTTAAAAAAATTTCTGCAAATTTGCGATTTTCCAAAAACTTTTAAAATGAAACTGCTAATTTCTTAATCGGGGTTCCGGCACCAGACAACCAGACGATTCTAATAATCGACTGCATGAAAACTAGGTGAAATATCGTCTCTCACAATCTCTATTTCTTCTTCTATTCTCGCATATATATATATATATATATATATATATATATATATATGTATATGTACAAAATCTGCCGCAAAATAAGCAGTTTTGCTTCCTGTAAAGTCTTCAACAGAAGATGACCCATGGTTCAAAAATGGTTTCGGGACCGAAGAATCGTTACCACTAACCAGGGCGCCCCAACAGTATCTCACGATACAACCAGGTTTTATTGGATGGTGTTTAATCAGTACGAATGCCATATCCGTTCAGATGCAGTTACAACCTTGTTTTGGATCTTTTTTATATATTCCCTCTTCTTTGCTGGTGAAAGTCCGATTTTGGTTAAAAATGTAGAGGTTGCGTTTGAAATAAAACCTTGACATCCAACCTCAAGAGGAAGCATGTCTGTTGACTCGTCATTCTTCGTACACTGTTCACGTAGGTCCTCGTACTTTTCCAATTTCCGCTGATACGCCCAGTCGATGTTGGTCTAGAAAGGGATCGTTAATTCTGCAATGATAACTTTTTTTTAATTAATTTACCAAATGACGAGATCTGGGCCCGCACAAACAAGTATGTCTAAAATGTTAAGCTAGAGGCGATTTATTCCGTGGAATCTTTACAAAAACCAAGGTACAAAAGACAATACATTTTAAGTATCACATAAAATAAAAATGAATCTGGTTACCACCCATGAAGTTGATCCTCATGGGAGCTAGTATTCCACACAAGTTAGTATTCAAGTCAAGTTAAATATAAGCTCACTTTAGGAACGAGAACCTGAATGTGCTTTGGGTCTTTAGCTGTTTTACTATTCTATTATATATATATATATATATATATATATATATATCAGCACATATTTCATTGACTCTCTCACTAACCTCCCATTTTTTCTATAAGTCTTCATTTGTGGTAAGTCCTGTTCGAGGCATAAGGTGTGAAGTCAAAATTTATTAATATCATTTTTTCCTAGTCGACTAACACTGATGTATCCATATGTAGGAATTCATTAGAGGACGTTTCTGATGAGTTCGTCCTCACTTCTTCACGAGTTTCCAACGTCTCTTGCATAACCTAATTAAAAGGTTTGTGAGATAGAATGTAAATAGTCATAGAAAACTCATAGTGTGGAATGTATTCTAGCATATAAGTAAGTTTGGTTTCGGTTCAGGAGTTTAGTTTTAGAATACCGGGTCCATAATCCTTAAAAAAGAACGTGCCCCATGTTTGCCCTCATGGAAATTGATGCGTTTGAACGTCTAGTTTAAATTCGAGTTACTAAACTTTAGATATCTATTCTTCTTATCAAAGGACGCTACACTTATGGATGAATAGCACTAGTTTTCTAATTCTGATTCTGGCGGTTTACCAAAGAGATTCCACTACCTTGAATCAGGTTAAGGCAGCTATTATATGCATCCCCTTTTTTTCTAATACACCATGCTGCATCGCATTGTTTCCAATTTTACACACTTGTCTAACACCTCTACGACAATCTCCATCTTCAGAATCTGATATATAGTGACAAGCCGAGGAAAGATGACGAAGAGATGATTGAAAGATTATCAAAGACGCATGTTTGATTCTCGTGGATTTTGAACTTTCCGATACGAAAGGGTGGTTTTCCTTTATTGTCACGGAGTTATTTATCTACGGTACTAAGCTTCAAGGTTTTGGATCCAATAAATTGTACTTTGTAGTCATTAAGAGAAAAAAATCTAAGACGTGTCTTTATGACTGCCATATTTTTTGAGAAGAATGTCAACTGATAAATCTCGCAAAAAGCACTTGTAGAAATGCATGCAAATCCTCAACTATCACCAGAAATGTCACTATTAGGATTACTGCCTTTGCTGTAGGAATTACCCACCCGCCGTGTTCTCTCGTATGACTTCTTAAACCTGCTGCAGACCCACATACTTTATCATAGGATTGATCCACCCTGTCGTCTGAAGCTGAAGAATACTACAACTACACCAAAGCAGAGGGTTGAAACCACCACAGTGAATTTCCTGGATATAACACTAAAGTGGATGTGATGGTGAAGCTAGAGTCCTGTTTTTTGGAAATATGGAGTACCATCCATTTCCATTAAACTTTCTCTAACTCTGACCTGTATCAGAAATATCCGTTTGGGTCCCATCTAAGGATCAAATTGAATTGTTCAACCATTTATTAAAAGAATAAATGTTAGTTATTTGAAATCGTACCATTATGTGCAAATTATTTATATCATGTAGATGATAAGTAGAATTACCGGTATTAAATAACATCACACGAAACAATTTAACGGTGTGCAAACCAATGATTAATATTAAATAGAATAATTAGAGTTAGATGGAAATACTAGAAAACATTAAACTATCAGCAAACAAATTATAATGTTGAATAGAATTAACAGAGTTAGTTGGGAATACTTTAAACTATTTAAGTGTGTGAAAGCAAATAACCTCTAATAATCCGTTTTAAAATAAAGTTACCAAGAAAGTATGCGCAAACTAATCACACACACACACACACACACACACACACACATACACACGCATATATATATATATATATATGTTGGCCGAGTAGTTAGAGTGTTCGCCAGTGGTCCGGGAAACCAGAGTTCAATCCCAGGTCGAATCATGTCAAAGACTCAATAAATGGTATTTGATACCTCCTTGCCTAACACTCAGCCATATAAGGTAAGTATCAAGGGTTAAGTAGAGTAATCCAGGGAAGTGAGTAGCGCCCTCCCCTACAACTCAGTGTAGTAGCTATTTAAAAAGGAGCCTTCTGGTCAACAACTTTACTTTTTTACTTACTCATATATATATATATATATATATATATATATATAATATTAGGCTTTTGCTTTTAACACATTTATCATAGTAAGTTTATGAGATACCTAAATATCGTTCCAATTTGCACTCACGTCCACGAGACTCTTTCAGTGTTCCATTGCAACAAACTTGCCAAAGAAATATCTGCTTTATTCGATGAGTTGTCAAGCCATTGTGGTTTTCGTTTATTCATTCTCAGCTAAGTCTCTAAGCCGGAAAATGGGACAAACAATAAGATGTCAATCAAAAGATTGTTGCAGAAATAATGTATTTCTCTAGACCACTAACGGAAAATATTACAAAACCTTGATCATCACGTGTTTACAGAATAGAATTGTAAGAATAATCTTTGCCTTCTCTGACGCCATGGAGAGTAACTTGGATAGATATTGTTTTTATACGAATTTATATATTTATATATATATATATATATATATATTTCTTGGCATATACGTTTTTCTAGGAAACGACTAGACCATAATGCTGTGAAGAAACTAAGATATCAATAATCAAGATATTTGCCAAAATGCGAAAAACAGAACTAGAAGGTCTGCTACGAAAATAAGAATATACAGCCTGTATGAAGGAATGAAATTTGAAATAGAAAAATATATTATTCTGATACAGGGAAGACTAGAACTACTAAATCAGGATACTATCAGAATATAAGGAAAAAAAGAAAAGAACAACTACTTGGGAATATTAGAAGCGAATACCATAAAAAACTGAGATTTTGCAAGACAAAGTAAGAAAAGAGTTTTTCAGGATTAAAAGAAACTTCTCCAAACCAAGCATAGCAGCAATCCCAACAAATAAACAAGTGTGTAATTCTTCTTGCCAGATACTCTGAAGCATTATTAAAATGGACAATCGTGGAACTTGGAAACAAGGGCTAAAGAGAAGGAAATTGATAAATATGCAAAAAAAGTTTTCAATCATGAGATGACAAAAACAAAGCGATATGTGTCAAGAAAAAGAGGAGGAAAACACCCACCAGCATTGTGGAGTACGTAAATGTAACGATCCAAGTAACACATAATAAGAGAAAGTTAGAAAAGTTACGGTTGATAGTAATAGACACAACATAAGCACAAAAAATGACAAAAACTAGAATGCATATGTTGTATAGCCATGACCAACTATACAAACACATATGCCTGCAGAATCATAATGACGACACAATTAAGATGAGCAACACAGTTCTTTAGAAAAATATACCTCTCACTTTATTTGAAAGGGTTCGAAAGGGTTACTAAAGGTTTTACTGTGAGAGGGGTGAGTTGGAGACCGAAAAGAACTGCAAAATATTGACCCCCACTCTTATGGCTATAACAGCGTTTCTTTCGCGTTCTCGTGTGCTGCTCAACCGGGGGGCTAGGGGCCCAGTCTCTCTGGGTTCTGGTTCTCTCTACCGCATCTTATCTCCAACTGATTGAACTTCCTGTGCATCGAGTTATATAATATTTCGACGTCCACCTTCTTCTTGTGGGCGTCACAAATAGCACTCAGTCAACCCGTCCATGGTCAAGGTTATATTCTGATATTCCTCGACCGGATGCACCTGTTATTTACACTGGTGACTTTCCTATTTTGTCAGCCCGGTCGTGTCGGAGGTCAATATGTTACACATAAATAGAAAGAAAAATAACTGTACTGATTCTCCAAGCAACAAACTGGCAATATTACACCCTAAAAGATCGGGCGTAGGGTAAGAATAGAACATGTAAAGAAAGAAACTGAATCTTTCTTAATAGTAGCAAAAAATAATGCCATAAGGATCAATTACATAATTTCAAAGACAAGTAATACGCAATAAAATAACTGGTGTAGGTTATATGAAGACATACATTAAAGAGAAATCACATAAAAACTAAGTGCAGTAAACTAACAAACAAGTCATTGGAGATCTTTTCAGTATGACTTACATTTCCGCTCAAAGATTTCATCTTACTTAACAGCTAACTAAAATCTCGTGGCCTAAAATTGCTATATAAAACGAGTATAAGATTCGACACGACTGGGTGAGGAAAGTAATATGCTGGGAGTTGTGCCAGAAATTTAAATTTGACCATACCAATAAGTTGTATTTGCTCAATCCTGAATCCGTTCAGGAGAATGAGACACGCAAACTTCTCTGGAATTTTGAGATACAAACGGATCAGTTAGTCTCGGTCGGACGAATGAACCTAGACGTTATCAATAAAAACGAAAGAAAAAAATGAGAACCTGCCAAATAGTGGACTTTGCCGTTTTGGCAGACCTAGAAGAAAGCAAAAAGAGAGATATGTTCCTAGTCCTTATTAGAGAATTAAAAAGAAACAACTATGAAACATGAAGGTGACGGTTATATCAGTTATGGTTGGGACCTTCCCTAAATCACTGCTAAAGAGGCAAGAAGAAATTGAAATAAGAGGACAAGTAGAGACCATATTGATTACAGCTTTATTAAAATCAGCCAGAGTACTGAAAAGAGTCCTTGAGACTCAAAAGGAATTGCTGTCATTCAAAATGCTGTGAGAAATTATGAGCTTACGCCGGTGTGGAAAAACTTCCAAAGGAGTAAATAATGATAATTCAAAAGAGGCAGCAAAAATATGAATACATAGAATGTACATTATGACAAACCTCCCTCAAAGTAGGTCTTAGGTAAAGTTCTAGAGAAGTATGGTAAAAAAATTAAATTAAAATTGAAAATTAAAAAACAGTAATTGGGACGGTCCATAAAATCTTCCAAAGGAGGCTGAAAGAATTTGAAATCAGAGGAAGAATCGAGACACTTCAGACTACAGTATTGTTGAGATCGACCAGAATACTGAGAAGACTTCTTGAGACATGAAGAGATTGCAATTACTTTGACTTCAATGAAAGGCCCACAGCTAAGCTTAGTAAGAAAAATTCGCACTAATAATGAAAATAATGATATCATCTAGAAAACAAAATATAGGAAGAAAGGCAACTGTATGTATACACTAATAGAAAAACTAAGGAAGTTGCAAATGAGATTAACTAAAGAAAAAGACTGAATCTCTTTTGATAACTGTACAAAACAATGGCATATGAAATAGTACGAAAAAGTAAAAAATCAATCATATACACAAGAACAACTAGTGTAAGTTATCTGGTGAAAGGGTTTGAACAGCTGACAAATTATATATATATATATATATATATATATTCAAGTAGGCGACCATACTTGAGGGTGACCCGAAGGCCCCCTTTTCAATAGCTACAGCACTTGTAGGGAAGGGCGTTAATCCTTTTCCTGAGTTACTCCACTTTACCCTTGATCCGTACCTTATAATGCTGAGTGTTAAGTTAGTAGGCATCAAATCCCATTTTTCCGTCTTCGGTATGACTCGACCTGGGATATCCCGAACCATTGGTGAACACTCTAAACATATATATATATATAAGTCAGTATGCTGGCGACCGTAATCGAGAGCGACCAGAAAATTCCCTTTTCAATAGTTACTACACCGAGGTTTAGGGTATGGCGCTACTATTTCCCCTGGATTGCTCCACGTTACCCTTGATACGTAAGTTATATTGCTGAGTGTTAAACAAGGAGGTAACAAGTACCATTTTAAAGTCTTTGGTTTGACGTGACCTGTGATTGAAACCAGGTCTCCCGGACCATTGGCGAACTCTCTGCCCCCTAGACCAATGAACCGGGTCTATATATATAATTTTCTCAGGTCAGAAGAACAGATCACGTATTAATTAGGAAGAAGAAAAAAATGTTGTCTCGTTGATTTTAACTTTTTGAGAAACATAGAATGTATATAAAAGAGAAAGCGGAAACATTTTTGAAAAAAAGTAGATGACAATGATTCCAATCGTAGTGGAATCCATTGGAACTGTCATCAAGAAACTGAAAAAGAGACTGGATAAACTAGATGTTAGAGGAAGAATTAATTCCATCCAGACCACAGCACTGATGAAATCAGTTACAATGTTTAGAAGAGTCCTGGATATTAGAGTAGTTAAACTGCCAACAGTTAAAGCTAATGTGTAAAACTTGCAAGAAGTAAAACACTACTAATAACCTATATTATAAGATACACAATAGTATTAAATCAAATTTAAGAAATAAGGTTAGTTCCAGTCTAATGTGTAACTTAATCATAGCATTGAGTCTACGTTCAGCTCAGCTCGGTCAGTATACTTTTTTGGATATTATTTATTCAGTATTTATCTATTTGCTGAGAGAATTATAATTTTATAAAGGGGATGACATGTGACATTGTGTTTACAGATTGCTAAAGGAAAAAAAAGATGCATTATAAATTTGTATACTGTCATCGATAGGAAGTGATGCATTTTGCTGTTACACAGAACGCGCACATACTATATATACTGATCCAAGGCAGAAATACCGGAAATATGGCAATGAGTCTGCTATTTATTTTTTACAAATTTCGCAACAATATTCGTGTTGCTACACATATATTATGCAAGAAGTAATATTATGTTGTCAGAATTTGTCAATGGTGGAACATGGTAACATTAAAATTCTCTTTTTTGTGAGGTTTTTAGAAAAGAATCGAACTAATAACAAATATGCAAATGCATCAGCCACTAACTACGTCTCAGATCTCTTTATATACTTATTGGCCTAGTCGTCTGCTTTTCTTTACCCATTGCAACAACGCACCTCCGTTTTGTTCTTGATCTTGCACTTCTTCTTCATGTATTAAATTATGGATCGGTGAGATCTATTATTGACATATAACATAGTATCCAAATTAAACCCTGCTACGTTAAAGGCGTGAAAAACACAACATGTCTATCTGTATGACGGATTGCTATTGAACTCAAGACTACGGCTTTTATTGGATGGTTAAAGTCAGTTGACCAAAAGGATCGCAATCACCTCTGATGAGTAGAAAGAGTTCGTCTACTGAAAACTAACAGGGAAATTTGCTGTGACATAGATGGAGTAATCTCATAGTGAATAAGATCCACGCAGACATTTGTCACGCTATAAGATTCACTTAAGGCAAAACCGGAAAATTTCCTAAGTGACAATCCCTTCAATTCCATCGCTTTACCAACGATTTTATGGATGAAGGAAGTATAGAGTCAACTTACGACTGCTACTGATTGATACATGCTGGAAAATTTGTTGCGTGAGCATATCCAAAGCGATACAATTTAGGAAAAGGGGCGGAGTAATCCTGAAGTACCGAAAACGGAAGTACGACTGGGCCTGACATATTACGTCTGAATTCATGGTAATGAATGCAATTTCTTCGATTGGGCTGAGCACACAATTATTGTGAAAATGATTCATTTGACTATCCATTCATCGAGGCAGTAAATATATTTTTTCAAAGATTAACATTATAGAAATGGCATATACCTTTTAAGAACATGTGAGAGACAAATTTAATGTAAAAATTTCCTCATTTACACTTCTACCTGATTCGGTTAATAAGATAATTGCTAAAAAAGCTACTTTTACTATCGAAATTCGCGATGATATATCGTTACTTTTATCCTCTTCCTTAATCTAATTTGAATTGTTGATTGCAGTTTTTGTAGATGTAGTAACAGTTAGAGAGACGAATCTAAAGTTATTAACTTTTGTGTATTGTCAACTTCAGTTTAGAAGTGTTTAGCCGATTATTTCACATATCTGCTAGATTTGGGGGAAGACTAAGTCCTTC
Source organism: Sepioteuthis lessoniana (assembly GCA_963585895.1). Classification (NCBI taxonomy): domain Eukaryota; kingdom Metazoa; phylum Mollusca; class Cephalopoda; order Myopsida; family Loliginidae; genus Sepioteuthis; species Sepioteuthis lessoniana. The sequence continues at coordinate 41,469,468 of OY757924.1, forward strand.
AATTAAATGGTTACTATTGATTATAGTTTTGTCTCTCTCTCTCTCTCTCTCTATTTATATATATATATATATATATATATATATAACTATATTAATGAATATAAACGTTTTTGTTTTTAAAATTTTTCCCACTTTGTAGTGTTTAATCAGCTAGAATAATAGGTCATTTTCTCTTTTTTCATTTACGAGGAATAGTTCTACTTTGCCTTTTGCTACTGATAAACCAAGATTAATAAATAATCAAAGTAATAAAAAAACCCAATGTTTTAATATTAATTGGTGACCCGACTTATAATCTTAGGAATCTATACGGATCTTCAATTATAAACCACCTTATAAATAATCGTGTCTGTGCTGAGAGTTTTAGAGCAGATTGGTTCTCTATATTGAGAAAGTCACACTTTTCATTTCATTGCCCCGTTGGGTGGGGCTGTAGAATACACCGACTGCACCTCTGAAGAGGGGTAAGATCCCCCCCAACAAGTGTCCAGTTTATGACTCTAAACAATATGATAGTGAGGTTCCAGCAATGTTGGAGCTTTGGGGAATGCGGAGTACTCCTTCATTGCCATCACTCCCAGGTCCACTCCGGCCAGCCGAGGTAGCACCTGATAGGGTCTTATCTATGGGTCAAATATTTGAACTGCGTACTTATGCTAAGCCTAATTGTTTGAAATAGAACTGTTTTGGCAATTAACTATGTGTGGAGAAAAACATACTTTTACTGAATTAATTTAGCTGAAATAGAACTGTTTGTATAAACTGAATCGCTTGAAATGTAAATGTTTTTAACAATCAAACTGTGTACTTATGCTAAACTAAATTGTTTGAAATAGAACTGATTATTTGTATAAATATTGACTTGGCTTTAAATAACCAACAAAGGTTGATATGCCATGAAACCCAAAAAACAAACCAACCAATCTTTATTTAATCAGAAAGTATAGGAGACAATTCATATTTTCTCCGGCAGACCGTCTCTTCATAATAGAGGGAATGTCTTCTAGGACTTAATATTATTTCGATATAGTCGACAAAACAATATTTTTCCCCATCCTAAATATTTCCCATATTTTTTTTTAAAATTATTTTACATATTTTCCTCGATTTTGCTCTGTTCAGTGGGAAACGAAGCCACTCAGCAAGTTTGTCACTTTTTTTTTTTTACTTCTATGTTTTTCGTCCGATCATGAATAAAACATTGGGTCTTTTTATTGCTTTGATTAAATTCTGAACCCACTAAAATATCTTTATATAAATAAATAACAACCTTCATACACTTTACATTGAAATTTCCCTTGGCGTAACGATTTCCTTACTCGGAGATAAAATAGTAAAACAGAGTTTAAACTCTGGACGTGACTGTTTGCGTTTCATTTGTATTAATACCTTTGGGAAAGGCATGAATCCATCTATTCTCTCCTCAGTTAGTCGTAAGTGTAGATCAACCAGTTGAAGAGAAGGAAAACGGATTGCAAACCTTGTTTCACTTCTTACCCATTAGGAAGATGTTGGTTAAATATATAAATACGAAGAAGAAATACTTTCTACACGGTTTTTTTGCATTTCATTCAACAATACTTGGTATTGTTCCATGGCTATTGTAACTGAATCGCATAAAGTGTTTTCATTTCAATAGACGCACATTGATAAATAAATCGGAGAAAAAAAGTGTATATGAATCAGCCAGTTTTGTTTTGTGGCAATGTAAGAAAACAAATAATAAAATATATACGTTGTAGATATGGTCAGGATAAAAATATTTGTTGAAAACTGGTTTCACCAGCCCATTATCGACATCCTTGTTCATTTATACCCCATATTCGAAATATGGATTTCATGAAATTTTTGGACCCATTGTGCTAACATTAAACAATCTATAAGAATCCTAACGTTATGAATCAACAAATAAAATATTGGCTAAGTCAAAGGGTCAATGTGATTTCCTGATATGAATCAACTGCAGTAATTTGTATTGACACATTCTGCAAAGAAAAATAGAATGACTGTGATAATAAATAGATAAATAAATAAATAAAAGAATGGAGTATGTTAATGTGCGTGTAAAATCAATAGATATGAAAGGAGAACTGCTTATGTCGTTATACAGTAATCACCATCATTTGAAAAAGTACAAAGAGTTAATAGATTGATTTGTTTAGTGGAAGGCATTAGACAATATTGATCGGACTTGTGTAAAACAAGAGAACACCGAGCTAATACATTTGCATTTCTAACACCTCTCTCTCTCTCTCTCTCTCTCTCTTGGAAGAGTCAGGAATACCTAAATGAATACAAACATACAAACATACATACATACATACATACATATGTATGTATGTATGTATGTATGTATGTATGCGTGTGCAATATTTTTAGTTTGGTTTGGTTTGGTTTGGTTTGTTTTTATAGCATATCAACCGTTTTAGGTTATTTAATAAAAAATAGACTTTTATACATATTGTCACGTGATGGCTCACGGAGACGAGGAGGTGGGAATGATACCCCCCCCCCCCCGTTGAACTAACATTATCTAGGAGTCAAAAAGTGACCGTTTGGAGAGAATGTGGGTCACGCAGATGTTCGCACCTAAGTGACCTTGGGTCGCCGGACATCGGAAGGGGAAAGAGAAAATGAAGCCAAATGATTGGCGGGGACCCCAAACGGAAGTGGGGTTCCCTTCCCCTCAGCGGAAGTAAATACAAAAAAGGAAGTTTTTGAGCAACGCTCGTGGCAGACGGACGATAGCCATTTTACTCCGGGCTAAAGACAAAAGACTAACTGAGACATGAAGGACTCCAAAATCCTCCAAGCGAGTAGTAAAAACAGAACAAAGTCTATTAGCCCGTGAAAAAAGAAAAATTCTCCAGTGGAACCCCGTCAAAAAAATAAGATAAGTAACTTTGGGACATTTTCCCTTTTACCCAAATTTTGTTTACCACTCTCTCTCTATTTGAAAAAGGATAAAAGCCAAGAAAAGACATTTATATTCGTGGACTATCCTATTATATGTTTTTGGCACTTTGAAAGTATATATATATATATATAACCGTAGTAAAGAACCTATGTATTTTCATTTTACCATGTGGTCTATGTTATTATTTCATGCTTTCCTTTCAGCTTCTATTCGCCTTACATTATCTTGCTTAGAACTGTCCTATTAATTCCTAAAGTATCACACGGGAAACCGGAGTTGCCGACTACTACAACAACATTAATATTATTACAACTAAGACCTATAGGCCCATATTCTTCTATTATCTAAGGAAAAGAAGTTTAGCGGCCTGGTGGGTGTGTGATAGTGTGAAATTTTGGACCCCTTTGCCAGCGGTGGCCAGTCTGGCCCTAAATTATTCCCTCACGTAATATGCCAGTTCTTATCTGCCTGAGAGAAGAACTCTGAACAGGACTTATTCTGTAGGGGATCAAGTGCCAACCTGCCCCGTCTTCACACGTGCGAAAATAAAGTCCCGTTTAGGGATTTTAGACAATTTGCCGTCACACATATAAACAGTTTTACTTCAAACAATTCAGTTTAGCATAAGCACACAGTTTCAAAAGTCAAAGACAGTTCTATTTCAAACTACTCGGTTTAGTCAGTTAAGTTAAATGGGTCCAACTATTGCTATGTATCACTGGTAATTTAATTAAACATCAGTCATTTACTTGCACATAGTTAAATGTCAAAAGCATTTCTCTTTCAAACTATTGGATCCATAGATAGGATCTTATCAGGTGCTACCACTCGGGGCCTGAGTAGACCTTGGGGTGATGGCAGTAATGGGGCACTCCACATTCTTCAAAGCTCCATTAATACTGGAGCCTCCTCAGCAGATTATTTAGTGTCATATCCAGGACACTCGTTGGTGATGTCTTACCCCTCTGCCTAGGTGCAGTAATTATATTTTGCAGCCCCAGCGACTGGGCTAAAATATTTTAAACTACAAAATCGAATAAGAAACGTTTGTTACTGATTTTGTTGACTACAGAACCATAGAAGGGATAATACCCTCTACAAAATTGGGTCCAAGTAGAAAACTATACAATATATTAAGGTGAGACCAAACAACAGGACATCTAAGAAGTGTAAAGCCGACCCATCATTTACATTGCTCACAGATACACTCAGATTCGGAGTTAGGGTCCTGTAAGTGTACAAAAAAAAATTGAGAAATAACCACAGAAAAATGGGAACGTACAATGGACGTGATTCCGTAAATTCTAACCAAAAATTAAACCAAAACGTGGTAACATGGCATTAGAATAACTGATGTGGGAAAAATCTCTCTCTCTCTCTCTCTATATATATATATATATATATGTGTGTGTGTGTGTGTTTATGTGTGTGTGGGCACGTGTGTGAACGCGCGCGCGCGTGTGTGTGATTATCATTTAGCAATGAAAGGTGGAAATAAACCGGCTAAATTGTCGTTACTCCGGCTTTCATTTCGTTGATATTCAGGTGAGTTAATATTCAAAACAAAGGATTCTGACAATAAACAAAGGAATATTGTGAGTCATAAATTTTATTCTGTTTAATTATTATCTTATTCTATCCATAAAAAAATTATATATATATATGCAATATTTTATATATATGCAAAAAGATTATTCATAATAATAATACAGACAGGACATAGAAATGGAATTTAGCATAGAAAAATCTGCCATACTCGTCATGAGAAATGGTAAATGACATATGACTGACAGAATAGATCTACCAAATAACGACAAAATTAGAACGATGGTAGAAAATGAAACCTACAAATACTTAGGTATCTTGGAGGCTGACACCATCAAACAATTGGAAATGAAAGACAAGATTCAAAAATAATATCTCAGGAGAACGAGAAAACTACTCGAGACAAAACTCTCCGGTAGGAACCTCATCAAAGGAATAAATACTTGAGCTGTACCCCTCATTAGATATTCGGGACCCTTTCTCAAATGTACAAAAGATGAACTTAAACAAATGGATCAAAGAACAAGAAAACTAATGACCATGCACAAGGCATTACACACGAGAGACGACGTTGACAAACTCTATGTATCTAGAAAAGAGGGAAGAAGAGGACTTACCAGCATCGAAGACAGCGTTGACGAATCGATAAAACGGCTCGAAGACTAAAAATTCAAACGAGGACTGATTACAGCCATCAGAAACGATACTGACAACACGATTGATGAAAGAATGACAACAACTAGGAAAAAAAATTGGAAAAAAAACCCAACCCTATGACCGCTTTAAACAACTAATAAACAACATCTCACTCCAGAAAACCTGAACCGGGCTAAGAAAAGAAAAACTTTAGAGAGAAACAGAATCTCTCTTAATAGCTGCACAGGACAACACCATAAGAAACAATCATATCAAAGAGAGAATAGATAAGACACAACAAAATACCAAATGTAAGCTATGCAATGACTGAGACGAAACAATCAATCACATAAGCGAATCCAGCAATATAGGACAGAAGGAGTACAAGACGAGACACGACTGGGTCGGCAAGGTGATCCAATAGAAAATGTGCAAGAAATTTCAATTTGAGTACATTGATCTTGCTAGAGAATGGAAAAAGTTGTGGAACATTAAAGTGACGATAGTACCAATTGTGATTGGTGCTTTTGATACAATAACTAAAGGATTATTAAATATCCTGGAGGACTTGGAAGTTGGTGGACGGGTAGATACTATCTAAATGACGCCATTACTGAGAACAGCCAGAATTCTGAGACGAGTCCTGGAGACTTGAGGAGACTTTGTGTCACTCAAACTCCAGTGAAAAACCATTTGCTAACACTGATGTGAAAAACTCTAAAGGAGTAATAATTATTATAACACACACATACACACTTGCACACACACACACACACACACACGCACACACATATATATATATATATATATATATATATATATATATATATATATATATATATATATATATTTATATATACGCTCATTTGAGTTAAGATCGTTTATTCTTCATGCTTAATAGACGATAGATTGGTTTGATATTGAGCGATTAAATTCGGTACCAGATGAACTATTGGTAACTATATGAGTGAGTAACAGATTATTTCGAAAGTGGAGTAGTTACTTCAAACTATATATTTCTATAAAAATTGTTTGTATTTGACAGGACTACTTGAAACCGGAAGACGATGTGAATTTTTTTTTCTATTAAATAGGAACACGTACTATTATATAACTATGGACAAACTCCAATTATGAAAATAATAAGATAGTGCAAAGTATAATCTTGGAATGTTATAAAACTTTCGACATATATTAATGATTGTAATCAAACACTTAGAAATCAGTTAAAATTCGACATTAATAAGTTGTTGATAAGCCATAAAACAGATCAACGAAACCAGCAGTGAGTCTAAATGACCCTTTTCTAGTCTTCTTACTGATGCATGCGTAAATTTCGTGATTTTATCACTTTGGAAATGGTGTACACTATTTTCTGATCTCAACAATCCATTTTCAGTCAAATGGTCTCAATGAAAATGTGTCTGTTTGTCATGGGAGCAACAGGTATACTGCCAATTTAGCTAGTATATATATATATATATATATACATACATATATATATATATATATATATATATATATATATATATATAATTGTATTATCTTTTTTTATGTTCTTATTCTCAAGATTCAAATGACAAAACTACCCTCAGTATCTAAAATGGCACATGATCGATTCCAATGATTTCTAAGCATAAGACAATTTCATTCAAAACATTGATCTTATCTATCCTAGCAATTTTCTCAGTAGGGCTTACAATATGTCTCTTGTGTCTTCGTCAGAATCATAAGATCTCATAAGAAAAAAAATGTGTCTTGGATGTGACACGAAACTACATTTGGTGATGACGCATCAGTCCTGGCTGACATTGATCCCCTGGTTGCACATATGGCGCATATATATTTATTCAAAAATGATTCGTGATTACAAAAGAATGGAAGAACAGCGATTTAGAAAAAGATAAAATAAATACACTAACGGTAGACGTAATTTATTTATTAAATGCTTATCAAACTTTATTGGTTATCTAATGCCAAATTTATCATTAAAGTACATTAGTAACACTATTTATAAACCTGTTCCTAGAGTATTTGTCCTACAGTGAACATAAAAAGAATGACCGGAGATTGAACTCGCTTACTACGATGTTTCAGGTCAGCATGTTGACCACTTTGCCAGAAGGTGTTTAAAGAAAATATCTTTCGTAATCTAACAAATTGAGATTTTTCCCAAAGCCTATATAGACACGGAGTTGCAGTACTTGTTCGAGTCCATCTACAAGTCAAATCATCATAATAATCGTGCCATGCCGCTATCACAGATTTCCCGGACTCTCAGTCGCATTCTTCTCTATCGTCCATCGCTTCTGACAGGTCTTCCAGTTTACATCTTGTGTCAGTGAAGAGCTGTTGTAGATAAGTTCTTACTGGTCGTCCAACACTTGCTCGTCCATATGATGGGGTCCATTGAAAAACATCGCTTATGCATTTGTCCTTACTTCTCCAGCCGTGTCCCGCATGTCTTGCTCGTCTAACTTGGATTATATTTAAGATAGGTGGTTGGTGGCCGCACAGCTGTAGTTTTGTGTGATATTGCCTCCGGAATTTGTTCAATGTAGCCCGTAGCATTCTTTTGCAATTGGCGTCAAGCTTTTTCTCCGCACACTCCGTCAGCGTCTAAGTGGTGAATACATATAGTAGTATTGATACGACACCTGTTTGGAAAAAAAAAACTGTTTTATTTTATCGGATAGGTCTGACTTCCATATGGCCGATAACTTATCGATAGCTGTCCATGCTTTCGCGAGTAACGTATTACCATAAGGGAAATAGATCTATCTAAAATATATTAATATAAAATACTAACCATACGTATCAACATAAATTTACAAATACACACGCTGACATAATATATTGCCCAGTCGGCTGGGGCTGTAGAGTACACCGACTGCACCTCTGCAGAGGGGTAAGACCCCCCCCCCCACTGAGTGTCCTGGATATGACACTAAACAATCTGATGGTGAGGTTACAGCAATGCTGGAGCTTTGGGGAATGCAGATTACCCCTTCATTGCCATCGCTCCTAGGTCCACTCTGGCTCAGATTGGTAGCACCTGATAAGGGTCCAATCTATGGGTTAAATAGAACTAAGAAATGTTTTTGACAAACTGTGTACTTATGCTAAACTGAATTGTTTTAAATAGAACAGATTATTTATATAAAAATGGATTTGGCGTTAAATAACCTACAAAGGTTGATATGCCACAAAACCGAACAGACCAAACCAAACTGACATAATATAGCAAGAAAATTAAGTTTTAAATAACTTAAATGGATTTGTTTTGATTTGAAAATCATCAAAGAAAAAGTTAATAGATATTAAAACGATGGTTTAAATCAATGAAACAATTAAATAGCTACGGATTCAACGGAATTAACAATAGGTGCAAGAATATGTTTTGCTAAATTTTGTCTTCTGGTCTTTGCTCAATAAGAACATCGTAAATTTGTCAAGATTTGAATTTCGCGACTACAATTATGCTTTGGTACGGAGACTAAGAAGTATACCATACTAGGTGGTAAGATGTCAGAATAGAACTTCTCTGTCTAATTTATAGAATTACAATATATATATATATATATATATATATATATATATATATATATATATATGAGATTAAATTCACTCAACAAAGAATCACTATTGACTTCACTCACAGCCTCCAGACTAATTCTGGATCCCATATACATATATATACGTGTGTGTGTGTGTGTGTGTGTGTGTGTGTGTGTGTGTGTGTGTGTGATTACTCACATTAACCGCTTTGCAGGAGCAGGTGCGAGACAAAGTAATTTGTTAAGTGAAGTCAAGCAGGATTTAATAAAGAGTTTTCCTTCAATTAGACCAGTTTTCATACCAAGAAAAAGAGCCCGTCTGCCCTACTATATACTCATCGCAGAAGGGAAAATAATTTAATTCATAACTTTCCCTAAACCAATTGCCTTTTGGCTGGGCCGTCTGGCATTCGTGTCGGATGGGGTATCGAAACCAATGGCAGATTCGAGGCCGAAAGGCCCCCAACTTCGTTTGGGCCACCCTCGGGTGGGCGAGCTGCTTTTCTGTCCCCCTCTGAACTCTTTTTATAGCACTAGACCTCACGGTCTAGTTCAAGCTATATTCTGGCATACGTTCCCGGATCTAGATTTAGGTCCCTGATACTGCTTGACTCATTAGACCCACATTGCACTTAGTGAGTCAATGACAAGCAGGGTTCGAGTCTCGGCTCGTTCCCGACCTTCCCCTCCCCTTTTATCCCCACTTTAATCGACCTTCAGACTTTTGACCTTGTGTCATGTCCTGTCTGGTTGGAGGAAGCGACAAATATCCCAATTGCTCAATGTAAAATGCAAACAGCCTCGTCCATGATTTTAACTCGAGTCCCTGTGTCATTTCCTACAACGTTAACATTACCCGAAAAGCGCCTCCTTGCGAGCGTATATATATATATATATAATGTCGTAAAAACAGTACAATATCTACAGTATCTTCTAGCAGACCCTACATCTGGCAACAAGATTCGGCGCCATGCTATTAAAACAGAACACAGATCTCAGAAAATTTCTACGACCAATTTATCCCTGACATCTGACAGCTTTACTCCTGAGATTACAATCTTATTGATTAATGTGTGCAGAACATAGTTGAGCGAGAGAGACCCCCCCCCAAAAAAAAAAGAAACTCCGTAAAACACCAAAGATCAGATAAAGACTTGAACAACGGCAGCATTTACAATTCTAAACAATGAGACCGCCTGAACGGCTTGCATGGGATCCAGAATTAGTCTGGAGGCTGTGAGTGAAGTCAATAGTGATTCTTTGTTGAGTGAATTTAATCTCATCTAATTTTGGTTGGTATATCTGATGAAGTAGTACACCACTACTAGTGGTTTACATTTATCACGCCGCTGGTGAGTATTTTATTTTGTTAATGTTGTAAAGATTTCCATTTCATTTCCAACCTCCGTTTGAGTTATTTCTCATTCTGTATAATTTTGTTAGGTTACAACAGTTAGTAATATCTTTTTAAAAATGTAAACAGACATGTTGATTTTCATTTCCAGTATTGACTTTAATTTAATTTTCCTTTTTGTAATTTCATTTCCCTTTGCTTAAAAATCATTTTTACATTTTTATTGTAAAAATAAAAGATATAGATTTTATTCATTGTAAACAAGTGTGTGAATTTACATTCTACAAATTAATTTGATTTTAATCATTATAACTAGTTTTTATTTTAGATATACATATATATATATATATACAAGAATGCTGCGTGCAATCCTGAACAAGTCCTTGGCAGCAACACCCCACAAGACACCAACTGTACGGCCACCTGCCCCCTATCACGAAAACTATTCAAGTTAGACGAACCAGACATGCAGGACATTGCTGGAGAAGCAGAGATGAACTCATAAGAGATGTACTCTTATGGATCCCCACACACGGCCGCGCAAAAGCAGGACGACCAGCACGAACGTACATTCAGCAGCTATGTGAGGATACAGGTTGTTGTCCTGAAGACCTACCTAGGGCGATGAACGATAGGGAGGAGTGGCGAGAGAGGGTCAGTGATATCCGTGCTGCCAGCACGATATGACGATGATGATGATATATACTAACCTACTATCTACCAGCATTCAATGTTACCAGGAAAAAAGAAAAAAAACGCCAGGATCTAAAAATAATAATATCTCCAATTACCGCCCGGGGGACAAAGAAAAAAGTCATAGGACAAAGAAGAAAAAAAAAAAAAAAAGAAAAGGCCAACTTCGTTACACCAGTTGGAAAAAATCAAGAGATATGCAATCAGTTGGTCAAAAGAAAAAGAAAACCCACAGTAAAATGCTGCAATGCTACAATTACAGAGAGTGCTCAATACAAAGTAGAGCCAATTACAAAAAGTAAATCGCGAGTCGGGCCTCTCCTACTAAAGTTTCGCCTCACCGGCTCCTCAGAGAATCTAGTACTCACTATATATATATATACATATATATATATATATATATATATATTGATTTATTATTATTATTATTATTATTATTATTATTATATAATATTTCTGTTACAGATATTGAGCACTCGGAAAATTATACCACATTTGCTCTGCAACAAACCCACCAAGTGACATAGTTGCAACCAAAAACGGTTTTGATACACACACACACACACACACACATATATATATATATATATATATATATATTGTTACTGAATAGGAAGGAGAGGGGCATGCTAACAAGTGTTACAGAGAGAGAATCACAATAAGAACAGCAAAGAGAAGACGTTGCATGTGTATCAGAGAGAGAGAGAGAGAGAGAGAGAGAGAGAGAGTGGAAGGTTATCCTAAATCATAGGAGCAACTGTAACAGCAACGCAGCCGGCTAGCCTAAAAGTTAACGATAGAAATATATCAATAGCTAAAAGGACTGACTGGTGATGATTTTCTGAAACAAACTCAAACCGAAAGTCGTACAAATGGACGCTGAATAAAGAACAGGGAAAGGAAATCAGTTCCAGATTGACAGCAGGGATGAGAAGACTGGACGAAATGTCGGCATCTCTTTCGCAGAGCTCCGAGAAGGAGCAAGCTATTTTGAGCCCAGCAAACTAGCAAGTCAACCCAGGGAACAAAAAGAACTTTGTAATGGATAAGCCTTTAGACAGAAGAATGAAGGAACCTCAGGTGTTCTCTTTGAAGATTCGACGAAGGAAAACAATGAATATCAAGTGACCAAGTAAATATAGCTAAACTGTCTCTTTGAAACAGCTAGATCCCACACGTTGAATCCCCCTCTTTCTCAATCTCAAACTTTCATATCTAGATTTGTTGTTTACACATACCATTCCACGGTTCGATACACTTCTCCATAAATTGTTGCATGCATCGTTTCGCACAAAAGAAACCTTTTCTTCGATAGGACATTCCACCTTTCATGTTGTTATTAGAAGTAGTTTACGTTTGGTTATAAATGTTCAGGTTCTTATCATAACAATGGATTGTGTTCGTCTTCTTCATTCTTCGAAGACCTAGATTCGGCTGAATGGATATCTGATTTTTTTATTTCTTTTTTCCCATATGAATGAGCGACTGGATTTCTGCGAAATATAATATCCGTTTTAGGCGCTCACACATCGGAGTCCGAGAAGGATGTTTGCTTTCTCTACGTCTAACGAATTTTCTGAACTCGTAACAACGGATATTTGTATGTGTGTGTGTGTGTGTGTGTGTGTGTGTGTGTGTGTGTGTGTGTGTGTGTGTGTTTAAGTGTATGTGTGTATGTATACACGCATGTGTAAATCCATATACATGTGAGTGTATAAATGAATACGCATGTGTGTGTGTACGATTTTGACTGTATTTATACTCGTGTCTCTGTAGGTATGCATGCATATATCTATATATACATGTGTGTCAATGTAATCTGCTTAAAAAAAGATTCGAATGATCTTCCGAAAAAATACATTGATACTAAGAAAACAAAATTTCTTTTAAAAATCTGTTTTTCACTTTATAAAAAGTAACTAAGTTTATATATCGTTTCAAATCTACCAAGGGTTTTAAAAAGTGTTGGATTCCTCGCCTCTTTGAAGATTTCATTACATTTGTTTTTAGTGTTCTTGCTTTTATTTGTTGTTCTTTTTTTCAGAGACTTTATTTGTAACACATTTTAAACTGCTAAAATTACAAATTAGTCTTTTCTTTTCTTTTTGGATTCTTTCTGGCGCAGTTTTTGACAATTTTCTTTTACCGAATATAAATAACGACAATAAAATATACGTCTATCAAAATTGGATGATATTTCCCAAAGAATCTGATTTGAGAAATGTCCATTGATCTTTTTTAAAGCAAATTATATTATTGATTACACTTTTGTCTTTATGAAAGAAATAATTTTTTTCTCGACGGACAAACTTACTATCTATAGTGATTTTTTTGGGGAGACTGCTTTTCATGAGGGTAAAGATAAGGCAGTAAATATTCTCTATAGTCTCTGTAGACGAACAAAAAATGTCGATGAAAATAATCAAGGGATATTAGAACAGCTCCTAACCCCTTTACCCAATAGCTATTAAATGTACACCTACAATTTGGTGTGTAGACAAAGATTATAAACAAAGATTGTATGCCAGTATATGAAATTACTGATTTTAAATTATGCATAATGCAATACTAATTTCTGTGAAGACAGACTGAGATGTTTTTGTCTCTTATATGAATACAAAGTAGATACTATGGAAATGTGTATCTTAGGCTTGCTCTTCTCTTTTGCGAAGCCCCGGAGCCTGTTCTGGACTTCGGTCCGGAGCGTGGCCCTGGAAAAGGAACAATGGCAGACTTGGGGCCTTTAATTAGGCACCTAGTTTCGACTAGGCTACCCTCGGATGGGCGAGCTGCATTTTTGTCTCCTTTGTCCCCCTTTGTACGGCACTAGACCATGCGTCTAGTTTAAGCCGCAAACTGGCATACGTGCCAAGACCCACATTTGGGTTCGTGGAAACTGCTTGCCTCATCGGGCTCACATTGCACTAAGTGAGCCGATGAGCAGCACAGACAAGCAGGGTTCGAGTCTCGGCTCGTTCCCGACCTCCCCTCCCCTTTATCCCCACTTTAATCGGCCTTTGGGCTTTTGACCTTGTGTCAAGTCGTGTCTGGTGAGAGGCAGCGACAAATATCGGCTAGCTCTTCTCTTTTGCGAAGCCCCGGAGCCTGTTCTGGACTTCGGTCCGGAGCGTGGCTCTGCAAAAGGAACAATGGCAGACTTGGGGTCTTTTATTAGGCACCTAGTTTCAACTAGGCTACCCTCGGGTGGGCGAGCTGCACTTTTGTCTCCTTTGTCACCCATGTATGGCACTAGACCGAGCGTCTAGTTTAAGCCGTAAACTGGTATACGTGCCCGGACCCACATTTGGGTTCGTGAAACTGCTTGCCTCATCAGGCTCACATTGTACTAAGTGGGCCGATCAGCAGTAGGGTTCGAGTCTCGGCTCGTTCCCGACCTCCCCTCCCCTTTATCCCCACTTTAATCGGCCTTCGGGCTTTTGACCTTGTGTCAAGTCGTGTCTGGTGGGAGGCAGCGACAAATAAATGGAAATGTGTATCTTAATTTTTTAAAAATATTTGTTTCCAGTCACATGGCGTGAAATATATCCTTTTCGAAACGCTATTTCCCGAGTAAATCTGATATCTAAGTGTCTACTACAGGGTGAGTGCAAAAATACTCCTCGATTTCAATCTGTCATAAGATCAAAACTTATTGGAATGTTTCTAAATATGGTGAAAAATAACATACTTTAACTCAATATATTCATTTTCTCAGTAGTAGAATCGTTGTGCACCACTTTCACTATTAGAGGGCAGTGAATTAAAAAATGGCGCTTACATTAAAAGCCGTGTTTTTGTGCTCACCAAGAAGATATTTTTTAAATTCAAATTTCGTTTTATTTTACATGTTTTCTAATTATTTTACTGCTGTCAAATTTTAATGGCAGAAGTATGTAGTGCAATTTTCCTTACATTATCTTTCAATTCCACAACATATACACTCACACATATGTCCGTCTATCTCTCTCTCTCTCTTTGTCTCTGTCTCTGTCTGTCTGTTTCTCTCTCTCTCTCTCTATATATATATATATATATATATACACACACACACACACACACACACACATATATATATATATATATATATATATATACGTGTGTGTGTGTGTGTTAAAATGATAAATTGCTATATATATAAACATTTATTTCTTAAATCAGCAATGGGGATAAAAGCTGAAAGAATGTTTCATCTGTTCAAAAGAAACGACTATAAGTTTTTCGTATTTTCATATTACAGAATTCTGTCATTAAAGAAAATGTGTAAATTTTGTTTGATTTAAGCAACAAATTCACATATTCATGACTTTTCGTATACTGGTGAACCAATCAAAAGTAAAAAAACTGGTTTTTCGTCGCTGCCATTCATGCCAAGACTGTCCTTTATCACACTGTTGAATTTTTCAAAACGTGTTTACTGATTCAGCTTATGTTGTTTTTAAAAGGATTTAACAACATACATTGATGGATCTTTTTTCAAGTGACTCTGTGGTCCTTTACATAGTATTGAACTTGGTAGATATAGGCGATCCAGTTCTATTTTGATTAATTTCTGCAGTTTGTCACGAACATGATATATTACGAATATTTTCTTAGAGCAAATTATTAATCTCAAAAATATTCACGCAAAATATACTACTATATAGAGGTTGAAAAAAACAGAATTGAATAGTTTATTTTCTAACTCTTTCTTTCGTGTTTACAAAACATTATGTTTTTTATTCATTTTAGTATAACATATAAAAATATTAAGAAAATAATCGAAATATAATCAGAGAACATTTAAGCCAAATCGCAGCCATACATTTATACCAAAATCGAGTAATTTTAAAATCTTATTCGTAACGATATATCAGGCTCAATATTTCGTCTTAAGAGCGAGAGAGTGTCCATTATTCGGGATTCTGTGTATATAAATTTTTCATAAAGTTTTAAATAAGTATGGTAAACTTACTCATATGCACGCATATCTTACTAGGTTTGTAAATGACATATATTATTGGACTAAAATTGTGAAGAAAGGTCTCTTTTCGAGTAGAAAGCGTTTAAAAAATGAAGTTGGCTGGTCGTTTGGGTTTTATGGCAGACCAAACTTTGTAGGTTATTTAACGCCAAATCAATTTTTATAAAAAAATAATCAGTTCTATTTCAAACTATTCAGTTTACCATGATTACACAGTTTAATTGTCAAAAACATTTATATTTCTAGGTATTCTGTTTAGTCAAACAGTTCTTATTCAAAAAGTTCAGTTTAGTGCCAGTATAGTTTTTGTCCACACACGGTTAAATGTCAGAATAGTTCTATTTCAAACAATTCAGTTTAGCGGGAGTACACAGTTTGAATGTCAAAACAGCTCTATTTCAAGTAATTCCGTTTAGCATAAGTACGCAGTTAGGTTCTATTTGCCCCATAGATAGGGCCCTATGAGCTACTACCACTCCGGGCCAGCGTGGACCTGGGAGCAATGGCAATGTAATGCTGCTCCGCATTCCCCAAAGCTTTCAGCATTACTGGAACCTCACTATCTGATTGTTTAGTGTCATATCTAGGACACTCGTTGGGGAAGTCTTACCTCTCTGCAATGGTGCAGTCGGCGTATTCTACAGCCCCCGGCCCACTGGGCAACCAAAGATTGAAATCCCGAACAAGTGAAGCCCGTAAATGGGTAACGTATTGACCCCGGCGAAGCTGTCGAAAGAAGAAATTCCCCTGTTTAAATAACAAATCCGGTTGAAGATACCAGGGGATCAGTGGATAACCTTGATTATCGACGGGTTGAATTGAGTATAAATGTGACGCTCGCAAGAAGTAGGTGGACGTCAAATTATTATATAAGCCTGGTGACAGGAAGTTCAGATCAGTTGGAGAGAAGATGCTGGAATGAGAACCATGTTCCAGCAGAGGCTGGGCCCCCAAGCCACCGGTTGAACAGCTCAGGAGAACGAGAAAGAAATGCTGCCGTGGTCAGAAGAGTGGGGGTCAATATGTTACAGGCCTGTTCAGTCTCCAACTCACTTCTCACACAATAATACCTTTCGTAATCCTTTATTACGAAAGGTATTATTGTGTGAGAAGTGAGTTGGAGACTGAACAGGCCTGTAACATATTGACCCCCACTCTTCTGACCACGGCAGCATTTCTTTCTCGTTCGAGAACACTTTCGAATAAAGTGAGAGGTATATTTTTCTAAAGAACTGTGTCTGCTTGTCTTTATTGTGTTGAATATGTTTCTGCATGCATCTACATATGAATATGTTACAAATTACGTTGGATGATTGGTTTTGGCTTATGGAATATCAACCACTGTAATTTATTTAACCCCATATATTTTTATGTATGCATTTCTTAAATATATACAATTTGCTGCCGAATAGTTTGTAGAAACGATATTTTTAAACGTGCCAGATCTCATTTATTTACACATCATTAAATGGATTCAAATATTGCTATGTGATCCAAATAATTAAGTTTATTATCAATCATTTGTTTTACCACAGTTAAGTATTTTCGAGTAAAGTAAATCATTAAAAAACCATAAATGGTACTCTAATAATCACTACCACTCTTGAACTGTGTTGACTTGGGATTAACGTCTAGGGAGGGTTACTTTACATTCTCCACAGGTCTTGAGAAGGGGGCTGACCACCTGATGGTTTAGTGTCATATCTAGGACACTCTTTGGTGGAAGTGTTATCCCACTGCAGAAATGCAGTTGTTGTATTTCACTGCTCGAGCCGACTGCCTGACCTATAACTGGATTGATGATATTTCGTATCCAAATGGAAGAACTAACAAAATCGCCGGATCCAATATCATTTGAGGGTTGTTGTTTTTTTTTTGTTTGAATTAATTTATTCATAGCATGTTTATTATTCCATTTTGATCATAAATAAATATGTTAGAATTAATGTACGTAGAATGGGCATTCAATAACGAAGACATTTTTCATGAAAGCAAAAAAAAAAAAAAAAATTCACATAAAAGTAAATTCGGCATTATTTGTAATGTGTTAAGACGAAAATTATTTTGATCTTGGAATAATATTCATTTTTAGGCTTTTCAAACTGGCAAAAAATCAGAGTGACTTTGGCTTGGATGGAGGTCTGTCATAGAATCTTTGAAATGTAAATCATGAGAAATTTACATAAGAATGTTTTTCTTGTGACTGGGGAATTAAATTTAATCAAAACCTGTTTACAACAGGGCTAAATATAAGTTTTACATTCTGAGACTGAGTCAAAAAGATGCTCAAAGGACGAGAAACACTCTGACTCTCCGGCAAAGATAAATTCTGGCGCTGTGGTCAGTAAAGGAGGTGGTGCTGTCAGTCTTCTAGGACATGAAAAGACACACCACAATTGATTTACTAAAAATAATTGCAATTTAGTATAATTAACCTTATTCATCGAATTATCCCTGCATAAGCATTATTAAACATTATTTGTGTATTATTAAACATAATGCGGTTATTGCTAAACTTTACTGTGTTTACTTTGTCTATGGCGTAGTGGCTAACGTGCTATACTACGATATTGTAATACACAAGTTCAGACTCCAGTTGAGGCATTACGTCCACTGTTGAACAAATACCCTCGAGAAAGATAATAATTGCCTTATCCCACGAGTATGGATTAAACAATCACCTACTGCTCTTCTACAAGGATGGTTTGGGCATTAAATAACCTAAGAAACTTGATATGTCATTTGACAAGCAAACCAAGCCTAAACATTAAGGTACATGTTTGGTAAGATTGTATAGTTTGAAAACTTAACATAGGAAGACGTGATTTTTTGGAGAATCGGCATGAAAATTATGTCTTTTACCTATTTGCCAAAAACAGACCAGAACCAGTGAACAGGAAAAAGTTACCTATCTTCAACTACGAACGAGGAATTGGGGATAGAAATAGCCACATGTTTGTACAAGATTCCCGAATGTTATCCGATTTTGATATTTGTAGAAATATCGGGCTTCTTTTAAATTGAATTTCCAGACCCGATTAGATTCTAATCTCGAACCAAATCAAAATTCTGTCATTGGATGAAAAGATACAGCAAACGCAGAACTACACACGTATAAAAGCACACTCATACACTCACTCATTTTCTCACATACAAATGCACTAAGAAAAAAGACCTTAAAAGACAAGGAAAAATCTAATAATATACAGGAGAATTAACGCATATACTACAGCAAATACGCACACAAAGCAGAAAATGTTAGAAGGTTCATATATATTCACATGCACAAGGACAGGCTGTTGTTTTGAATAGCGTATTCGTGATTTAGTACGAATACAAAAAACAAAAAACAAAAACAAACAAACAAAACACAAAGATTTTGCGATATACTTAATTAAAAAAAAATGAACAAATATGCGCTTAAAAATATGCACGGATACACACTGAGTCGTGTATATAGTCTTATATTTGTGTATATATATATATATATATATATATATATATATATATATATATATATATATATATATATATATATATATATATATATATTATACAATTATATATATATATATATATATACTTATATATATATATATATATATATATATATATAAAGAGAGGGAGAGAGGGGGGGACAATGATGTTATATATATATATATATATATATATTATGCAATTATATATATATATATATATATATATATATATATATAAATATATATATATATGTATATATATATATTCCAAATTGTTTTTGCTATAACTACACTGGTTTACAAAGAAATTGAGGCAAGCACAAAAATACCTGTTTTACCTAATTTGATGGTGCTAAATTCAAATTTTAAATCCGTTTTTCCCCATCACCTTTATTTTTTTTAGATACCCATAGTGTGATTTGTGCATATACGGTATATGAATTCAGGGTTAATTCTGATATTGTGAGACTTATAGCTTATTTTTTTAATTATCATGCACTAAATGTAAGTGATAGCGTTACATTATATATATATATATATATATATATATATATATATGTATATATATATATATATATATATATATATATATATATATATATATATATATATATATCAAGGCTGAGTTTGACAGTTAAGGCAGCAGGTCTCAATCCATACTCTGGCAGTCATTGGATAAGGTTGCCTCGAAGGCGGCGCAGGAGGGTGGTGTCCCTCAACTCTCTTGTTACACATCTTTTGGGTTACTAAATATTAATATTACATTTTCAAATGCACATTTAGTTTTACTTAGTGATATTTTCAGATTCTCCAATGGCTTCAAGCACGTCAAAATGTTGAGGATACCTCAACAAGGCCAAATCTTTCTGCTACGTGTGTGGGGACTTCGCAACAGTTGCACAGCGTCGAACCATCACTTCCCTCATCAGAACTGCCTACTTTCACTATTTTGACAGTAAAATTGGTGATCAGGACAAGTCTTGGGCTCCACACATCTGTTGTAAACCTTGCTACAATGGACTAGCTGCATGGTTTAATGGCAAAAAGCGGCTTTCAACTTTGCAGTCCAGATGGTTTGGAGAGAGCCGCGAAAACACGCAGATGATTGTTATTTTGTTTAACTAATATAACTGGTTTCAATGCATCTTCTACGAAAAAAATCAAATATCCCAACCCTCGATCTGCTATGAGACCCGTTCCCCATTCAGATGATCTTCCTGTACCCACACCTCCAATAAATAAGGATCCTCTTTCCTCATCAGATGAAGAAATGCCTTCAAGGGAGGATTCTGCCGAGTCAATATCTTTGGAAGATATTGAGTCTACATATTCAGGAACAAGTAGCAATAAGCCACACTGGATCACGCAAGAAGACCTGAATGATCTTGCTCGTGATTTGTATCTGTCAAAACAGCAGTCAAAGCTCTTGGCTTCTCGGCTTAAACAGTGGAACCTAGTCCAGGAAGATGTAAGGGTCACCAGTTTCAGGAATCGGAACAAATAAGGTCATTGGTCTTATGGCTATGCAAGCGGGCTTCACAAAGCAGTGTTGTTTTCTCTGTCTCTGGGATATTCGAGTTGTATCCCAGCATTACAAGCAGAAAGACAGGGGGTTTAGAAGCACTTTTGTTCATGGCGAACACAGACTCAAGGAGAATCTTCTGGTGGACATGAATAAGGTGTTTCTTCCTCCTCTTCACATCAAGCTTGGTTTGATGAAGAATTTTGTGAAGGCGTTGCACAAAAATGGTGCTGCCTTCCAACACTGGTGTACTATGTTCCCAGGTCTTAGTGCTGCTAAGTTCAATTAGGGCATCTTTGTCGGACCTCAGATCCGAGAAGTGCTGAAGGATACTGATTTTGAGGAGTTTCTTAACTTAAAGGAACTGAGAGCATGGTTTCCTAGGTAACACACCCGTACCAGATTACCAAGCCTGTATTGAGAAGTTGCTAAAGTCTTACGAGGATATGGGGTGCTGAATGTCACTCAAGATTCATTTTCTCCATTTCCAACCCAACTTCTTCCCGCCAAACCGTGGAGCAGTGAGTGATGACCATGAAGAAAGATTCCACCAAGACATTACGAAGTTGGAGAGCAACTATCAAGGCAAATGGAACCCCCGGCATGATGGGAGACTTCTGCTGGATGCTCTTGCGTAACATTCCGGAAGCAAAATATACCAGATCTTCTAAGAAAACAGACTTTTGACTGTCTGTGGTACTAAGAATTGTGTAATTGTGTATATTGATTCAATCAGTGTTCTTTATCTATTCTGTTATATCTGCTTTAAACTGCTGCAACTCTTGAAATACGCACATATATTCTCTGTTTATACTAAAATGAGACTATTTAAAAGCCAGAAAACTAGAAGTGATAGAGCAAAACTATTTATAAATTTGAATTCAGCACACCCAAATTAACAAAAACACCTATCCCCATTCTTGCCACAGACCAAAACTTTATTTCTGTAAACCAGTGCTATTGAAGCTAAAAGGATGCTTATTTTATCTTACCTGAATATTTGTATAGATATCCTAAATAACTTACGGCCCTTTGAGTACTTTAAAGTAAATACTTTTAATTTAGAATGATACCTGTTTTGCTTAAAAAAACACGAATCAATTGCACATATAGAAGATGCAGATAACTTATGTATATT
Source organism: Sepioteuthis lessoniana (assembly GCA_963585895.1). Lineage (NCBI taxonomy): Eukaryota > Metazoa > Mollusca > Cephalopoda > Myopsida > Loliginidae > Sepioteuthis > Sepioteuthis lessoniana. The sequence continues at coordinate 41,491,269 of OY757924.1, forward strand.
ACCAACGAAATTGGTATACTTCATTAAACTTTTTGAACATTGAGTAATATTCGCAATGGGAGCAGATGATTAAATGCGAAAATATGTACACAGTTATATTATTAAGTTCATGGAAGGCTGAGAAATATTTTTCACATACCATGTATACTTTCAAGAATCTTTTATATTCTATATTTTCTTGATTACAAACCCCTTGTATAACTCGTGTTACACCCAGAATCTCCTTGGGCTGTTGAATATACCGACTGCTTCTCTGCAGGGAAGTAAGACACCCCACAACAAATGCCTGGATATGACACTAAAAAATTTAAGGGGAGGTTGCAGAAATGCTTGAGCTTTGGAGAATGCGGAGTACCCTTTTATTGCCATCGCTCCCAGGTCCACTCTGGCCCGGAGTGGTAGCACTCGATATGGGCCCAATCTATTGGCCAAATTGAACGAAACTGTGTACATATGAAAAACTAAATTGTCTGAAATAGAACTATTTTTGACGTTAAAACTGTGTACTTATGCTAAACTGAGTTGTTAGAAATAAAATTGTTTTGAAATTTAACTATGTGTAAACAAAAACACTATACTTATACAAAACTGAATTTGTGGAAATAGAACTGTTTATATGTCAAAAATTGATTTGGCATTAATTAATAACCTCCAGTGGTTGATGTGCCATAAAATCAAACCAAACCAAACCAAACCAAAATCATCCGACAACTTCCAGATCTATTGATTAAGGAACCTTCTTACATTTTGAAAAGACGAGAAAATCCAGTATCTCTCGTTTGTTCAGTTCTTCTCATCAATTTTCTTTTCTTTCTTGGCCTCTCCTTTTTTTCTTATTTCTTCTTTCTCTTTATTCCGTTTTCTTTCTTTCTTTCTTTTGAATTAAGCAAACGACCCCTAAGTCACCTCTATTCTCAATTAACCTGACTGACCGAGAATCCTTTTTTTTTTATTTTCATTAGCATTCCTTACTTTCCTCACTTTATTCGGGTCAATGCTTAATTATTTCCGTTGCTCAGGTTTCTCTTTCCCTTTGGCTTCAATTTCAGACGACGATAGTATATGATCAGCTTACTTCTTTTATACATTTATCCCTTCTCTTCCTCACGATCCCTCTCTCTCTCTCTCTCTCTCTCTCTCTCTCTCTCCCTCCACACATACTCTTATGTATGTATTACAGGTCTGTCTGTGGATGACAATATATATATATATAAATACATATACTTAGCAGACTGAATGAGCAGGATATGACAAAAGCTCTATTTTTAAGCGGAATGTAACGGATTTGAATTCATAGTTCTCTCCTCCTGAACATATAAAATTAAAAAGCCTAATCTTACCTACCATTTGCCCATAGCATGAGCGAGAATGCTTGGATCAGTACATTTTCCAATGGTATTAGCGCTATGGGAAATGCACACTACTTCGTCCATGATCTGAATTCGGGTGACCATTACATTACAAACGCCCCAATATATATATATATATATATATATATACACACACACACACACACACACACACACACACACATATATATATATATATATATATATGTTAAATATATGTATATATGTTAAATTCCCGTGCTGACGTTGAAGGGCAAGCTTGGCTTAGGCGTATGTCATCAGCTTGACGTAATGATAGGCAGGTTTCGATGCTAGCAGGGACTGTCGCGCATATCTTGGCACACGGAAGAATTGTGATAAAACGAAACAGTCTGTCTGTGGATAACTATATATATATATATATATATATATATATATGAGTGTGTGTATGTGTGTGTAGCTTGCGTGTACATGATGTTAATTAGAATAAAGAATGAAAGATCCTATTGGGAACCTATGAACATTTAAGGGGTTTTCAGTTCTTAAAAATAAAATTGGAAGAGATTGTTACTTGTTCTCCTAAGATGTCAGAGTGTGACACAAGCACAATTTTTAAGCGGAGTACAACTGGCTTGATTCAGCGTTTTCTTTATCCTGAAATGATTGTCTTTTTATTGTTGAAGAACTAAATCTGCCTAAATATTTACCTATAGCTACGGGGTGGAAAGATAAATGCATGCCTTTCCCAAAGACAAAAGCGTGAAAGGGAAATATCAAATTGTCCAGGATTTAAAATCTGGTTGCAAAGACACTAATTGTTCCACTAAGTGCGCCTCCGTTATCATTATTACCCAACCCCTCCGCTCGGGCAGGATATGATACAAGATCAATTTTTAAGCGGACTTAAACAGGTTTGAATTCAGAGTTTTCCTTCTCCTAGGCTAGTTGCCTCACCAAGGGTGAAGAACCTAGTCTGCCCTACTATTTACCCATAGCTGGAGGGAGAATAATTAGATTCATACCCTTCCCAAGGGTATTAGTGCTATATGAAATGCAATCAGTCCAAGATTTGAACTCATGTCACCGTGTCCAGTTCCTGCCACGATAACCATTACACCACAGGCACCTCCAAGTGCGCCTCCATTATTGTTACGATGTTTATTTTTTAAATCGAAAGTATTGCATAAATATCCTTAATAACAGCTTCAATAGCATGTGTTGGAATCTTTTACATTTTATATAATGAAAATGCATAATGCTGGAGGTAACATAACAATATTCTGGTTTCATTAGGTTTAATTTCATTTTTAAATATCATTTTAACGATTGTGAATTATCTAGTCCTTATACCATTCATATAACAGAAATGTTCCACAATTATTTAATCAAAATCAGGGGAGATTATAAATGTCGCATTTTTTCCAAGGGCGTTAATCCAAACGACGGGAGTTTGAACTCGCTTACATGTCTCAGTCAAGCAAGTTTGTCACTACCCAATGAAGACTCTCCCAAATATTCTGGTTTGCAAACGCATCATTTGTTCTACTTATGTTCGAAAAAATGAAATTTATTACTTAGTGAATAAAAAAAAATAGCTTTTGGTAGTTTAAGTACATCCTGCATCCATACCTGTGACGTTTCCTTTGACAGCAGAAAAGAAATGTAATTGAAAAAAGAAAGTATATTAGTTTTATTTAATGAGACATTTATAAAAGTGAATTGTTTCATTAATTTAACTTCACAAGCATGAGAAAAAATGAAATCGTAATTTCTATATACTTTATCTATGGACTGATGTTTCTAAATAAAATGTATATTAAGCAAAATGTGACGTGGTATGCCACCGAGAGAGGAAAAAGGTAAGATTTAATTCCCCCTACCCTCTGTGTTTGAACTAACGAGTCCCAAGACTGACTTTTAAATGGGAGATATGAACGAAAGTCAAATTGCTTACACTCCATGATCTATAACGAATCCAGGTCAGAATGAAAGCCCAGGGCTGCCTGCGCTCCATGACCTGTGACCGGGTGGACGGAGAAGGGAATGTAAGTTATTGAGTAGTATGACTGGTTGAGATGGAGGAGGAGGAAGGAGCCAAATGATTGGCCAGATTCTTTCACGCCAAAAATAGCGCCTTTTCGTCAGAGGAAATTTGGAAGGGGATCTTTAGTTTTGAGGACAGAAGTCGACGGATAAAGACGTCGGTTCACAGCCGCTTCGGGAGAATGCCCCGTAAAAAGCATAGAACAGAATCTTTGGACAGTAGTCAGCAGAAAGGCTGACCCAGCCGATTATGAGGTAGATGTCACTCGTCTGTAAGAGAAAGGAACATGAGAAGTAAACACTTCGAAAAAGATAAGCACATCTTAAAACTGTTTTTCCTTCTACCTTTCCTAAATATTTGAAATTATATATACACATATATATATATATATATAAGGAAAGAAAGAGACTGAAAAGATTTGTTTCGTCCACCATAAATGAACGTGTGGTCTTAGATACTCCCTCAAGTAAAAGAAAGAAAAGTATAAAGAAAAGAAAAGAAAAAAAAAAAGAAGAGAGAAAGTAAAGAAAAAAGAAGAAAGAGAGACATATGTCTGCTGGTTTAATATAGTCGGCACCTTAAAAAGAAAGAAAGAAAAGAGAAAGGAATTGTCTCTAAAATCTCATAATTTATTGTTTGGTCCTCACTTATTAAAGTTTTGTTACATTTTAAATGTCTCCTTATGTTGAAATCTATTTGTTATGTTGTTTATCGATCGAGTTGCCTTCTTTTGCACATATCTTTTTCAGCTTCGTATCGCTTTCATTTATTCTTGCTAAATGTCTTATTCGCCTTAAAAACACTATAAGGGAATTTTGGAAATTTGACTACAGTGAAATATATTTTGTTTTAACCTAGAACTCCATGCTTTCCGTTATCCGAGGGGGTAGAAAACGAAGGACTTGGTGGTGTATGTAAACGTGAAACTGGAATCCCACTTGCCATCGTCGAGATGAGTCTGGCCCCAAATTAACCTCCACATTATTTGCCAGTTACCTTATGCCCGAAACAGAAGTCTTGACTAGGAATTATTTTGCGAGGAGTCAAGTGCCAGACTGCCCTGACGTCACACGTGCGTAAAATAAACTCGCGTTATGAGTAAATATTTTAAGCCCCGTAACACAAAGATGATTTGAACTGATAGATTTTTCATGTCATTGTGGCAAACGTGCAGAACTGCAAAATTGTCGTAAGTTCGAACTCTTGACATTATATTACGTTCGAGTTCGGACTAATCCCATTAGGAAAATAGGAGGTCCTGTACCTCCTCCACCTCATCTATTGTTTAATTCTTACCACTACTGTCGTTCTGCAAGGATAGTTTGGGTTTTAAGTAAAGGACGAACGTCGAAATATCATTGAATAATGAAACCACACTAATATGCCAAAGTCGTCACCATTAGAAAACTTAAGTGTATCACAAGCCGTGGCGTTTAGAAGTTTTTTTTTTCTGATTTAGTTGTTTGACTATAGCAATTCCATCCTCATGAAAGCCATTCCAATAATACTCCTTAACAGAACTTGACGTTCACACGGGTGTGGAGTGAGAATAATAGCATATTAGATCCAGGAGTATATTTCCCATAGAAGCACCTGTCCTTTCCCCGAAAGGGGTTAGGAGACTTTGTTTCCTGCACGGTGCCAGTGATGCATCTGAAGGTAAATGTCGACGGGAATAATCAATTTTAAAAGTTGTTTAATGAATTGTTATCTTACTGCTAAGCATTCCACATTAAACCAGCCGTTTTATACATTTTCTTCCCATAGGAGTCATATAAATAAATGCCTATGATTGTATAAAAAATGACTTAACCATATTTACCAACCACTCGGCTTGGGTAGGATATGACACAAAGTCAATTTTTAATCGGAATTTATCTGGTTTGAATTCTGAGTTTTCCTTCTCCTAGTCTAGTTGCCTCACCAAGGCTGAAGAACCCAGTCTGTCCTACAATTTTCCCATAGCTGGAGGAAAAATAATTGGATTCATACCTTTCCCAAGGGTATTAGTGCTATGTGAAATGCAATTAGTCTGGTCTGGGGATTTGAACTTGTGTCGCCGTGTCCTATTCCTACGACGATAACCATTACACCACGGGCACCTCCTTAAAAAGATAACTATTTATCTAATTCCAGTGAATTTGTTTATTTACCTTTGAATCTTATCAGAGAGTATCTGTTCTTCTCATAGAAGTTATAATTCTTGACGTGATATTCCACAATCTTAGTATACCCCGATTTAATTTTTGTCACACTCAGATAACGGCTTATTGGTCATCTGCAATCGAGTAATCATAAATTAAGATATCAAATCAAGGGAAAGACAATTCTCAGAAATTTGCTCTCTTTTGGTATTGCTGTGAATTTTGTAAGAAATTTACTTTACTAAGAAAACTTTTACAACAATCATCAAAGAAAATACCACTTCCTATGTGCAAGTAAACTCTTGAAATTTCATGAAAATGTGTGGCAATAATAGTTCAGTTTTTCTTTGTTTTTTAGCTAATAATACACACTCACAAACCACCCACACCCACACACTCGTATTTATATATGTGTGCGTGTGTGTTTGTATGTGTGTACCTGACCAAGCCGAAACATTTCTGCATAGTTTGGAACGAGCAGCAGCAAGCATAGGCCTCCATGTTAATGCACACAAAACGGAATATATGTGCTATAACCAAACGGGGGAGATCTCCACTCTAAAAGAAACCCCTCTTAAACTAGTAGACAAATTCACGTACCTAGGAAGCAGCGTCGAATCAACCGAAAAGGACATCGAAACGAGGTTAACAAAAGCATGGACAGCTATCAATAGGCTATCGACTATATGGAAATCAGACCTAACCGATAAAATGAAACGCAGTTTCTTCCAGGCAGCAGTCACATCGATACTGCTATATGGATGCACTACATGGACGCTAACAAAACGGCTGGAGAAGAAACTAGATGGCAATTACACAAGAATGCTGCGTGCAATCCTGAACAAGTCCTGGCAGCAACACCCCACAAGACACCAACTGTACGGCCACCTCCCCCCTATCACGAAAACTATTCAAGTTAGGCGAACCAGACATGCAGGACATTGCTGGAGAAGCAGAGATGAACTCATAAGAGATGTACTCTTATGGATCCCCACATATGGCCGCGCAAAAGCAGGACGACCAGCACGAACGTACATTCAGCAGCTATGTGAGGATACAGGTTGTTGTCCTGAAGATCTACCTAGGGCGATGAACGATAGGGAGGAGTAGCGAGAGAGGGTCAGGGATATCCGTGCTGCTAGCACGATATGATGATGATGATGACTTGTGCAGCTCTTAGTCTACTAGTGTCTATTCTGTTTTGTGAAGGTGTCTCAGTACCTGCTTTGAGAAGAATCGTTCCACTAAAATTCTTCTTTTTTTTATTTCAATGCATCTGTCGAGAAATTATCCATAAAACTGAAACAAAATGAATGGTAGTAAAAAAAAAAAAAAAAGAAGTCGCATTTCTCGGATCTTCGGCTCATATCTTGCCAAATATTTCAGATGACTGACAGAGACAGAGACAGACGTGGGATTAGAATGTCAGAAAAGTGACTATTTCTGACGAAAGGCAATCCTCCTATCCAATCATCTGAGAAATGTGGTATTGGGCAGAAATCAGCCTGGATGGTAACGCTTGGTATCTTTTTCATATTAACTTTTTTTCCCCATGCACGTCAGTATTGAGTCGCTTATTTCAGTAATGCCGTCAGTTCACTTCTCTGAGCTGAGGGAAATCATTGCAGAGTTTCACAATTTCTGAAGTTGGTTGAGTCGAATTATATTTTATAGGTTTGTATTAGTAAACCTTAGAGTTTGTGTTTATATATTATTTAGTGATTTTTGGTTTGAATATTCCTCCTCATATTTTTTTACATTAAAGTACATTTTTGATTAAATTAATTTATTTCAAAGGAATAGGATTCTGTTGAATAATAGATTGGCCGAATTAACAACTAATATCCTTTAAACGCAGTTGAAAACTTATCACTCATTGGATGATTTTAAAGCTAAGAAATTAAAATCTGTGAAGATAGAAGCTAGATTTCAACTTTAAATTCGTATAGCAAGAGTCGTTGATAGTACCAGATCCAATTTCCATCAATTCCTCAGTGAATGGCACCGGGTTTTTCGTACAAGTTGATTTCGTTATTGAGACGACGTGTACCTGAATAAACTGGAGGCGTTCGTGGTGTAATGGATACCGTCATTGGAAATAGATACGGCTTGCAGAGTTCAAATCAAAGACCAGGCTGTTTGCATTTCACATAACGGTAATACTCTTGGGGAAGGTATGAATCCAATTATTCTCTCTTCATCTATGGATAGACTAGGGCAGAAGGGCCGTTTTCAATCTTGTGATGGCAACTAGTCTAGGTGAGAAAATAAACAAAATAAAAAAAATGAATTCAAACCAGTTTAATTCTACTTAAAAATTAACCTTGGTAGATCCTGATCGTGCTGAGGAGAAGGTAAATACATAAACGAGCAATGTTTTGTGGGACCACAAGAAAAGAAGGCTTTGCATTTGTTATTAATCACAGCAAAGAGAAAATAGTGGCTATTAAAGAAGATGGAACAGTGAGAAAAAAGAAAAAGCAAAACAGGTCGAAAACCAAGATGGCTATCCAACAGATTACTATACAATTCGACCCGAAAGAAATGAACTTCAAGAATATTAGATTTAAAAATTATACTTTTTAGACGATAGAACAAAGGGTGTTTTATCGTAGTTTTGTTTGTTGTGTATAAAATGGACTATTTTTCGAGATTTTTCTGTCGACAAACTATAAGTACGTGTCATAACTATTTCTTCCCGGCCACATGAGTAACCATGTTTGGGACGGGAGAACCAAAGTAAGTTATATCTATTATCGAAAATGTTCTAACGCTACATAGAAATATTCAATGGATTGCGTGTTAGTTGACATTTTTTTCTTTTGGGAAATTAGTTCACCGAAATTTTGCCACATTTCGTGTGAAGATATCTTTACTTTTCAGCCCAGTCGGCTGTGGCTTAAGAATATACCGACTGCATATCTGCAGAGAGGTAAGACTCGCCCATATAGGACGTATATGATATTAAGCGATCTAATTGTGAGGCTCCAACCTCGAACTTTGATGACTATTGCGTACCTTTTTATTGCAATTACTCACAGGGCTACACAGACCCGGAATGTAAACACCGGGTAGGTTTTTATCTATGATTCTTGCCAAGTCGGCTGGGGCTGTAAAATACACCGACTGCATCTCTGAAGAGGGGTAAGACACCTCCCAACGAGTGTGCAAAATATGACTCTAAACAATCTTTGGGGGAAATTCAAATAGTGTTGGAGCTTTGGTCAATGCGGAGTACGCCTTTATTGCCATCGCTCCCAGGACCCCTCTGGCCCAGAGTGGTAGCACCTGATAGGGTCCTATCTATGGGTCAAACAGAACTAAACTGCATATTCATGTTAAACTGAATTGCTTGAAATAAAACTATTGGGAATTTTAAACTACGTATTTCAGCTAAACTGAATTTTTTGAATGCTATGTTTAATTGTTTGAAATAGAAATGTTTTTTGAAATTGAAACTGTACATACGCTAAAGTGAACTTTTTGAAATAGAACTGCTTTGAAAAAAACTATACTTATATAAAACTGAATTGTTTGATTAGAACTGTTTTACTAAACTGAATAGCTTGAAATAGAAATGTTTTTGACAATTAAGCTCTTTACTTATACTAAACTCATTTATTTGAAATAAAACTATTTATTTGTATAAAATATATTCAGAATTAAATAGTCTACAAACGTTGATATAACCCAAACAAACAAGCAAACAAACAAACATTATCTATAGATGATATAGAACTATTCAACATTTAATAAATAAATCCTGCTAAATTGAATTGTTAGAAATAGAACTGCTGGATCATTTTATTATGTGTAACCAAATGACCGTTTAATTTTATAGTTACTTTTAAATAGCAATGCTTAAAACGATTTAATTGGTTGAAAAAAAGAACTTTGTCTCATTGTAGACTGTTATCAACAAAATATGTAAACAAATCATAAATATCTGATATACGTGGTGTATTCAATAAGTTTCCAGACTATTTTTGTACCGGCATTTAAAATTGCTGTAGCCTTCTGAAAATTCAGTATGTTATTGCTATAAAGCTTATGAGATGACTGACTAATTTTTATGATTTCAGGTTCAAATCAACAGCTACAGCAGCAATTGGAATACACCCAACTAAAGTCTGATTGTCACAGCTGGTGAATTTCAAAAATGCAATCTGTATTTTAGAAGATCAGTATGCAATAAAATTATGTTTTAAACTCGGAAAAATGCCACAAAAACGTATGGAATGCTTCAGACTTCTTTTGGAGCATTTTGCATGAATCGAGCATCAGTTTTTGAGTGGCATAAGAGATTCAAGGAAGGCAGGGAGTCTGAAAAGGATGTTGAGAGGTGTGAGAGGAGTAAGGAAATCAATACACCAGAGTTGATTGGCCAAAGGGTTAGGGTTAGGGTTACTATGCTGAGGTTTTAAAAGAGTTCACGAAGAGATTCCGCCAGAGGAGGCCAGCACTCTTCAAACCGGGTCAATGGCATTTCCACCAGGACAATGCACCAGTCCACAAGTCCATCCTTGTCACAGACTATTTAACCAAGATGGGCATCAAGACAGTTCCTCACCCTCCTTATAGTCGAGACCTAGCTTCCTGTGATTTTTTGGTTATTCTCTAAACTCAGAGGCTGTCTTTATGAGACAATTGAGGAGATGAAAGAGCCTATGACGAAGGTCATTGACACGCTCACTCAAGAGGACTTCCATAGGGCCTTCCAGAAGTTGTTGGAACGGTGCAACAAGTGCATTATAGCTAGAGGATATTACTTCGAAGGGTACCAGAGTTTCATGTGTGTACTATCAATAAAAGTGCCCATACGAAAAAAGTCTGGAAACTTACTTAATGATCCTTATATATCTGGATAAACAGGATTCGACATTAAATGACCGACAGTGGTTGAAATGGCATAAAACTCAACCCAACCAAACCAGACCATATCCTTGATTTTACTTTGTGTAAATATTGTGTAAAACCTATGTTTTTAAATAATATATGGACTAATTGATTTTTGATTAATAGCCGATAAAGTCCAAATAAAAGTTAAACAAATGTTAGATTTTAGATTAATTTAGCAACGAAAAATTTCAAAATGTCATTGCATTTTAACAGAGAAAATGTTTGATATGAAGAAATCCGTAACTGGAATTTTGGGATGAGTATTATACACGAATGCGTGATATACACGACTAATTACGATGTTCTTCTATTTGAAAATTAGTGCGATGATTGGACTACAACATGACCGAAAAGATTAGGTTTTATTTGATTTCCTCGTTTAATGGCATATATATATAAATTTTGTCCTTTAGAATACAGAAATTATTAGGCTTCGAATGAAGGATAATCTAAGTATTGGTGCTATTGCAGAGATTGTAAACAAGTCAAAAAGAATTGTTCACGGTATTTTTAAGGTCTACACGGATTATGGTTTGTTTGAAGCAAGAAAGTCTATTGGTAGGCCGATAATAACGATCAAGAGACAAGATCGTGCTATGGTAAAGTTGGTTAAAAAGGACCTATTTAAAACTGCTGCTGCCGTTTCTCGCGAAATGGGCATTTAACTGGGAAAAACCTTTGTCTCGTCGTTTAGTTGAACAGCAACGTTTTGCTAGACTACCTGTAGTGAAACCACTGATATCCTCCAAGAATAAAAAGTGTCGTCTTTCTTTTGCAAACGAACATTCATTATGTTCTCTAGAAAAATGGCAAACGGTGCATTTCTGTGATGAATCTAAGTTTTTCTTAATTGGCTCAGATGGGAAAATGTACGTTCGTCGTAAATAGGTGAAGAATTGTCACCTAAGTGCCTTAAGGCTAGTGGTAAATTTGGTGTAGGAAGTGCCATGGTTTGAGGGATGATATCTGGAGATGGGGTTGGCCCTTTAGTGCGATTACAAGGAAAGGTAAATGCAGGAGTTTATAAACCACTCGTAAAATATCATATCTTGCCTGTGCTGAGAAATTCAACTAAGCAACCCTCCATATCCATGCAGGACAATGCCACATGTCACAAGGCTATGGTAGTCATGAACTTCCTCAAGGCAGAAAATGTTACTGTTTTGTTTTGGCCTCCTCATAGCACAGATCTTAATCCTATTGAGAATGTGTGGAAGACTCTGGGAGAACGTTCTAAAACCAGAAATCTAAAAACAACAGAGCTATTATAGAATGCCCTTCAGGATGAATGGAATAAGATCACTCGGCAAGATATCAATAAATTAATTTCTGCATGCAGCCGAATATGTCAGAGTGTGATTGAAGCTAAAGTGCTTCACACTAAATATTAAATAATTTCTGTATTTTCTGTAATATTTGAGTATTTTGTTCATTTTTTCAATCGTTCTGATCATTTTGGCCAGGCTTGGTTTTGCAGTAAATCAATAAATCATTCAATACTTTTTTTTTATTATCATCTCAGATAACACGGAAATTTCACAAAATTACAATTAATATCGTATTTATTGTCTGTAAAAATTATAGAATCTAAAACAACTTAGATAAAAAGTTATACCTACTTTTTCTGACGAAATAATACCGTTCTGAACATTATGACCGCCACTAATATATATATATATATATATATATATATATATATATATATATATATATATATATATATATATATATATATTATGTATGTATAGAGAGATATAGAAAGGGAGGAAATTACTTTTAATGCTGTTTTGCAACATCTCTTCTGAAAGATTTAATGAGAGAATGAAACAAAATAATTATTTTAAATATCTATTATTTTGACATACAATCTTTCTCCAATCAACTTCTCTGATTCTCTACCACTTATATTCATGAAAGAATATCAACATGAATTCTTTCTAAATCTTTAAAAGTACACCTATATGTATATTTTAGAATATCTACAAAATATACCTTTCATTAATATATAGTTTATTCTTTAGATATTTCCAAGCTAATTCGGATCGTTGATATATCAGCCAAAATGTTTTTATTTATTTATTTATTGATTTCATGGAATTATGTTTTAATGATATACTGTATTCCATTAAAATTCCGTAATATGTCGAATACCATTTTATATCGACCTATTAATTTTGTTATATTTAAGTGCTATCCATTAATTAGGACATTTGAGCATTTCGACTCGTCCGTGTGAAAACATCGATTTAATTCAAGAAGAGTATAAGTTTCTTTTAAGCTGCAATCTTTATCATAATCTGAAAATATTGTGTTTCCTTTCATTTGTTATATATTGTCTCTCTATAATTTTGGTTTTTGTTTATAGTTATTCAAAGAACTGTCACATATTTACATAATTGGAGGCCTTCCCTGTTTTCCTGTTAAAACTTGAAGAGAAAAGTACGATAAAAAGTTCAGCCTTCTAATTAAATCAAAAGACACTACGGCAGAGAGAGCAGCAATAATAATACCCGTTAATGGGCTAGTGAGGCGTTGCTATGGCTCGAAGAATGTTGCCGGAGACAGAGACGTGATCAAGAGATAACAACAAGTTCATATCGAGAAAAGGAAAAATCAGATACAGAAAAAAATACCACACATTTTATTATTGGTATGTCAAACTTCCTCTTGACCAGCCTCACAACCGGAGACGTGAGGTATTATTATGGTATTGATAAAAGAAATACTAAATTGTAGCTCATCCGCGAATTTGGGTCGTACTGAGACGTTCTGTCTGTTTCAAATGGACTGACTCTTTTAAATATTTCCAAAGTTGTGCGAACGTTTCTCGCACCAAGTCACAAGAGTAATTTTGGTTAACTGGCGTCAAAATGACTGGTAATACTGGGTGACCAGAAAGCTTCACACGTTTTGGGCAACAAAATATATCACAAAATCATGACTATTAGCTATGGATTAGGAGGTGCCCGTGGTGTTTTAGGAGGTGCCCGTGGTGTAATGGTTATCGTCGTAGGAAATGGACACCGCCACACGAGTTCAAATCCTGGCCGAGACTGATTGCATTTCACATAGCGCTAATATCCTTGGAAAGTTATGAATCCAATTATTCTCCCTCCAGCCATGGGTAAATAGTAAGGCACACTAGGTCCTTCAGCTTTGGTGAGGCAACTAGTCTCGGAGAATGAAAACTCTGAATTCAAACCTCTTAAACTTCGCTTAAAAATTGTTGAGGAGGATTTAAATAAAATTTCAGAATATATTTTGAAGGCATGCAAATCATTTCGAAGGTGTGTTGATACAATAATTGAAAAATCACGACCATATTGATTAAATTTACTGTTTTGTGTCTATCTTCGTATATTGTGGTTTAGTTTAAAATTAAAATTCATCTTGTATTATAACAGAGTCGTTTCATATTATAATAGAATATTCCTAATTTTGTTTCCCAACAGTGTAGAAGTAATACTGTTTGTAGTATACACATTTATTTCGTTGAATTTTAATCTGGGATTGTTATTTAATGATATTAATTCTTAGCAATCAGTATCCATCTCATCCAGGATATAAACTTGGGTGATCGATTTTACACCATTATAAACACCATACTTTTTTAATCAGTTGTAACTTCTGTTGGAATATATTGGAGATATTTATTTCGGAGTAACTCGAATCTGATTTGAACATTTTTCTTGAAATCTGTACATTCAAAAATTAGAGCATTCACTCTTTTCTCTCCATTTCATCTCGACATCTAACATGGCAACACACTCTGGGTTATAGGGGGGTCGTCTTTCTGCTCGAATGGGGTTGACGTAGTCTACGTAAAAAAATAATATAACAACTTTGATTTCTGAACAACGACATTCATAAATAACGATGGTGAGCAACTAGTGTAAAAAAGAGAAAAAAATGTACATCAAAAATCAGTTTTTCCGTTGCGATTATTTCTTGGAACAAAATCCTTATCAAATTTCAGCGCATGGTAGATAGTTGGACGCCTTTTGAATGGACGAAATATTTATGAGTAGAATCTACAAGAGAAATACACTGTTAGATAAAACAATCCTATAACAAGAAAATATACTTAAGGTCTTCGGTATATATATATATATATATATATATATATATATATATATATATATATATATATATATATATATATAATATATATTATTCCTCTGTGTGTGTGTGTGTGTGTGTGTGTGTGTGTGTGTGTGTGTGTTATTGAAATTTTCAAACCAGTGCTAACGTACATAAATGTTTTTAGCTACTGGCACTATTTAGAGAATTACATTTAAAAGCAAGCGCCATAATTTCCAACAGCAAAGACGTCCTTACACAGTAGTAATTTGCTAAAACAAAAGTTACATCACTTTTGTAACAGATTCTCCCCTGATGATGGCCCAAAGTCGGGCAGAAAGTACTAGGGATACATACAACTATGGACAATACCTAAATCAATTCCCCCCGAATACGATAAAAGTAATACGGGAATTCGAACGGATCCAAAAGAAAATATGTAGCATAAAATGTCTATTATTTTTAATGAAATTTGCATTAACGAAGAAATGCTGCCAAAATATACATATATATATATATATATATATATATATATATATATATATATATATATATATGTGTGTGTGTGTGTGTGTGTGTGTGTGTGTGTGTGTCTGTGTGTGTCTGTGTATGTGTGTGTTTATAATTGTTACGTATAGAATATTTTGACTGACGGTGTGTCTTAGATCAAGTTTTGACTTTTGTAATGTTTATTCTGAGTCTTTTTAGATGAATCACTTGCTTTGAAACTGAACTGAAAGGATCTTGTATTACAATACGATGATTTACAATGGCTTATATATATATATATATATATATATATATATAATGGGGTGTATGTATGTGTGTGTGTGTGTGTGTGTGTCTAGAATTATGATTAAATCTGCGCTAGAAAGCGCTTGTAATCCGTTAAAGATTTGCAGTACTTTATGCCTGTTAAAGCAGAGAAATGTCTCAATATATTTCTAGCTTGAAATAAGATAATATTAAAGTAGTATAATATGATATATATATATATATATATTTATATATTGGCAGCATTTCTTCTTTAATACAAATTTCGTTGAACATTATAGACGTTTTCTATCTACATATTTTCTTGTCGATCCATTCATAATTCCGTATCGCTTTTAACGTATTCGGTGGGAATTGATTGATGTATTTTCCATAATTGTATATATCGCTAGTACTTTCTGCCAGACTTTTGGTCATGATCAGGTAGGATCTATTACATAATGATGTAAATTTTGTTTTTGCATTACTACTATTTAAGAGCGTCTATACCGTTGGAGTGTGTAGCGTTTGCTTGTAAATGTGTTTCTATAAATAGCTAAAGACATTAAAGTGCCTTAGCAATGGTTTGAAAATTAATTCTGTTAAGTGTCAGTTGCATGTTTCTAATATGTAGAGTTTCGAGAATCTGTAGTTTTTGTTTGTTATTTTGATGTTCACTACATCAACTTGCAAAAAAAAAAAAAAACCTCTAATAATAACTCCTGTACCCTCAACTTTAAAAGTGAATTCTCCTTCAGATAAAAAAAAAATCATGCCTAACAACAAAAATAAGAAAAATTCTCAACGACGACACAACAATATTAGAACATCAAAATATATACAATTTTGGAAAATATATCAATCAATTCCTGCCGAATACGATAAAAGCAATACGGCAATATGAACGGATCAACAAGAAAATATGTAGATTATGTCTATTATGTTCAACGAAATTTGTATTAATATATATATATATATATATATATATATATATATATATATATATATATATATGCGGTGCATTAAAGCTGTCGTGGTAGGAATGATACAATAATCACAAATATTCTTTCCTGAACGAGCAACGCGCAAATAGGAAATTTCTAAGTTTATCTTTTTGTTGGCAGGGATTTAGCTTTTAATGGTTATATTTTGAGTTGTTTAGAGGGGGAAATAAATTAACTCTGTTATATAAGCTGCATTCAGACATCTTTTCATTGTGTCAAAGTGTAATTTTGTCAGTGTTGTCCCATGAAGAGATATACTTAAATATCTGCAGAAATATGAGGGGTGTACTCACTTTTGAGATACACTATATATATATATATATATATATATATATATATATATATATATATATATATATATATATATATATATATATATATACTAAAATTTTGAAAAAAAATCATGCTCAAGGCGACACGTTGGTGGTTTAATTTTCGGGGGAAATTCTCTCAATTCATTTAAAAAGAATATTGTGCCTTTAAGAAAATCATTTAAGTTCTAAGAATATTTTTATATGGCTGTTCCAAATTACCCTTTTTATATTCACGGAAAGGTTTGTTCATGAGATAAGACACAAACAATAAAGGCTTTTTATTGTCTATTGAAGATAGAACAAACCAATATACAGCCTAAGAGCCCTAATAGCTCAAGATCCTCATTGTAAATAAAGTTAATAACCAGTGAACGTAAACTAAAAACTGCTTCCCTGATCAATAGGCACTTCTAAAATTGATCGGTTTTAGCCGAGATTTTTGCACGAGCCAACAGGAAATAAATTTGCAGATTTGTCTCTTTAAGAGAAGATCAGAAATTCAAAATTAAATTAGAAGGCAAAAGGGGACACACTTTATTATCATTAAATGTTCGGTATTTTTGTCCCCTTATCGAGTTTAACGAGTGTGCTCCGCTTTATTCACCAGCTTAACGCTGATCTATTAACCGAGAGACGAGAGGAAATGTTATAATGGCCTAATATACTAGGAAATACACGCTTGTAAAAACAAACACTGATAATAAAAAATGACTCGGGATGGAAAGTTTTACATCGTAAAAATGTCTATTGTATTCACATTGGCTTTTAAGATGGACTTGATGCATTATTATATCTGGATTTAGTTTGCTCTTTTCATCATGGCTATATTTAATTTATTTATTCATTTATGAAAAAATAAAGATTGAGTCTCTCGGGGTGCAGTGGTTAATGTGTTGAATTACGACATTGTAGTTATCGAAATCAAACTCCAGTCGCTCTATTACGTTCACTTTCGGACTAAAACCTTTAGTTAAAGTATTAAGTCTCTTTTCCCTCCAGCTATTAGTTAAATTGAACTCCGACTCTCATTCTACAACGATGATTTCGCATTAAATAACCCAAAGATTAAAGAAAACAACAAAAAAAAAGAAGGGTGTGAAATGGCAAACCTACGTCGAGTTATTTATTAGTATTTTCAATCATCGGAAAGGAAGGAATCATCTTACAGTGTCAAGCTATCTAAGGAAAAGCCTCATTACTGCCATGCAGAAATACTTGAGAAATCATGCTGATTGTTTGATTTTAACGGTATATCAAACCTTTTGGGCTTATTTTATGCCAACAGGTTAGGGAATCACGTTCATTGTAGGTTTATATTTACATTGCTTAATCATTAATTTTTATTTTTTGCTCATCGTTTACCGTTACTTTTTAATAGATTTGTCTCATTAATAGACTGAATTAATGAGGCACCACTATATAGGGTCGGAGTGGACGTGGGAATAATAGCAATAAATGAGTAGGCCACACTCTCCAGATCCCCAGAACCGGAGAATCACTGTCAGATGCAAGCTTGTTTCATTCCAA
The DNA here is from genome assembly GCA_963585895.1 of Sepioteuthis lessoniana. Lineage (NCBI taxonomy): Eukaryota > Metazoa > Mollusca > Cephalopoda > Myopsida > Loliginidae > Sepioteuthis > Sepioteuthis lessoniana. The sequence continues at coordinate 41,509,362 of OY757924.1, forward strand.
GAACGACCATTTGGACGTGGGGGTGTTCTTACATCTAAGCAGGAGATGCAGCCAGCATATTCTTAGCCTAAATGTATGCTGAGAATAAGCCCAAAGGAAAAAAAAAATATATATATATATTGAGTGAGAGAGAGAGAGAGGGGGGTAGAAAAAGACAGAGAGAGTGCAGAAGAGAGACAGAAACATAGTGAGGTTGTGTTTCTTTCAAAATTGTTACCACAACAGTCTTTTATTCAATAAAGCCCTCATTCTTTTATGACATTTGGAGTTATCATCTTGCCCAAGAAGCTCCATGACATATTCTGAAAAGAAAATGAAGTCTTTCAAAAGGAAGAGACTCTTAAATGCGGTACTTCCAGCAGAGACAGAGAATCATCGGTAGAAGATGCAAACTTGTTTAGAGAAGGCAGGATGTCAAGTAATACAGTTCCTAAAAGGATCACAGAATCAACAGGCATGCACATTGTCGTACGATCAAGTAACAAACAAACGTAGCAGAATGTAGTAATAGGCGACTCTGGTTGAGGAAAATCGACTCCAAATGCTCCTAAGAATAAATAAAAAAGGGAAAATACTGAGAAAAGTGGAAGGAAATAATTTTGTTTATTTCATACCGTATAAAAATAAGTAGAAAGAAAAAAAGAAAAAAAAGAAAGAAAAGAAACTATTGAAAAAAAAAGTAGGAGAATTGAACTCATGTAAATTAAAACAGAAAATATATTTAGACAAATCTTTTTTTAACTATCTGCTATCGCTCAAGGATCGTTTTACAAGTGAGTAGCCATCTCTGGAAGTAAGTGTTTTATTGTTTGAGTTATTTTAAATAAATACAAGGGTCATTCAATAAATAAGGTTAATTTCCTTAAAGGGGTCGGTAAAAGAAAGCAATGTTTAATGTAACTTTTTTCAAAGAAACCAATAATGATGGGTCGTTTCATGTCCGATAACATTATACGGACTGTAGCGTCCGATAACATTACGGACTGTAGCGACCGGAAAATTTTCCATACTCGATGACATACTTCTACTATTTAGATAAATCACTATTTTGAAGAGCCTCAAAACTAATGTTTTAGCGAGAGTAGTATTATTTTTGCTATAAATCTATTTCAAATTATCCACTATTTACATGCAAGTAAAATTCTGAAAAAAAAATTCAAAAATATCCCGGAATGTTTTAATAACCCTCATATACTTTTAATTTTAATCAATTAATACTTATATATATATATATATATATATATATATATATATATATATATATATATATATATATATATATATTAGGACACGATCATTGCTAAGGATTCATGTGTCAATTGGCAGTTCACCGTTGAATCACCGAAACTGCTCTATGATAAGTAATGGATAACTCCTTTAATTGCCAACCCATCCCAGAAAGAAATGCAAAATATCTGGGTTAAAACATCATGCCTCAAGTTTTATCATGACACTTTTAGCGTAAATATATGACAACTCATTTTTTATCCAGTTGTATTGGATATTGTGTGTCTTTATTTCTATTATGAAGGAAAAGTACGGTGTTGATAAATACTAACCTTATCCCCAAAAGGGAATATATTTCCAATTATTAAACCTCAAAACACGTGCCTGAAACAGATTTAGTGCTATTTTGTACATGTCGCGTCAACAATAATGTGTTGTAATTTTGACTAACAATGCTTTTTAATCATAACTTACTTTTCATCGCAATTTATCGAGGTCATCAATCTCCGATGAAGAAATTATGCAGATTGGATATATAATTGACTGAATGTATTTATAAGTATGTCAACCCCTACGAGGTTATTTTATGCCTACTTCTTAGAGAATCACGTACATTGTACCTTTGTATTAGCATTTTTCGTGTAGTTTCCTAAGCGATGTTTGAATCCTGTTATAAATCCAATATAGATATCTATAACAAATAGGTTCCAAAAGGTTCAATTTCCCTCATAGATTTGATCATAATAGGCATTTTTACCTAGGGTATTACATGGTTCAAAGTGGAAGTGGACATAATAACTATTAAAGGGTACAACATACGTCATAGAACTTCAAAACTGCATTTTAGTTTTATACTTAAGACAACACTTATTTTGGGACCTTATCAGGGAATACAGTCGGCATCTTCTAAGCTCTGCCGACACAGATTAGAAATAGGGAAGAATTGGATTTTCATCGATTTGCTCTGATTTCGGATCTCATAAAATCTTATTGCTCATTGATTCTTGCTTGTTTTATTTTTCTTTGTCTCCGACAGAATTCAATGGGATAGAAAATTATAGTTCTAATGATAATAATGGTAGAAATTAATTGTTTGTCCAATAAATGTAAAATGCATTTAAATAAAGCGACCAATAAAACCCATCGTAAATAGAAACATATACAGTTTTTTAATATAATAAAAAATAGACGAGCAGGATTAAATTACATAATTTCATGAGAGGATTGTGGCTGAATAAAGAATCTTATTCTAATACAACGCCGGTTATTTTATTCTCCGCTTAGCCTCAATGCGAGGCAATAATGAACGAGGACCATGAAAGTCTAAATTCGGTCTGATACGACTATGTAGAATGGAGACTTTATTTTACAGACCAAATCAGAAAAAAGAATGAAGAATCTGAAAGAAACGTGTGGCTAAACAGTTCATTCCTATCGTTCATTTCACATCGTTTCCTGCTTTCAAATCAAATGCTCTCTCAATCTGCATGGACATATTCATTAAATTTGCCTTGGTGCACGAGAATGAATTTAAGTCGGGTTATATCCGGTGTATCACAAAGAGTATTTTCATCTATAGTCCCTCTCAATGGTACACTTATCAATAGAAGATGTCTTCAGTAGATTCGTCACTGTTCGATTTAACGGAAAACTCTCTCTCTGTCTCTCTCTCTCTCTCTTTATATATATACATATATTCATATATGTACGAGAGACATTCATTAAACAAGGTTGATTGAACCGAAAGACTTGGCAGCAGGAAACACAGCTGTATCTTTTTCAAAGAAATCAACGCATCAGTCCTTTCATGTTTCAGAAGGCAGTCACCATGATCTTATTTGCGTATTGTGACGCCTGTAAATTTTCCTTACCAGAAGGTCAGTGCGTTTTCTCTCCATGAACTGTCTTTACCTTGTGAAAACCCATGTTTACCCCAGTTGTAAACATGCCTTTGTCAACAACCACTTATCCGTTCACATAGCTCATTTTTCTGTAAGTAATATATTTAATGATGGTAATTTATAATATCAGTTAATTATTTCGTGTGTATTAATAAAGTGTAAGTTAGGTAAAAACATTGAAAGGAATAGTAAGTTAGGAAGGCCATAGGCAGGCATATATCACATCAGTGGCAGGATATCAAGTTAAAAGGCTGTTCTGGAAATCACCTAGGATGTTATATTGAAGATATGTTTTGAAGTGGTTGTTGTAGGCGGGATATAAAAAGTAAACATTCTGTCACCTGACTTAGGAAGGTGACATCACACTAGAAAGTTTATAACGTGTTCTTCTTATTATCATTAGTGAATGGAGTAATCAAGCTATATTATATAAATAGTTATTTATTTCAGATGAGAATTCGAGTTCAGAATTTAGAGTCTGGTGCTGGGGGTCGAAGCTGCAACAACTTCCAAGGGCGAAAGGCTTTTTAGGAGCGAAGAAAAGTGCAGTAGGCATTTTCTTTATCTATCATTTACAAACGTGATAGCATGTTTATGACATTAGTAAATTCTTTTACTATATCTCTCCCTCGTATTGTAATAGTTGACTACAATGAAATGTTCCTGTCAGAAAGAAACTATTCATGTTGGAAAGGAGGAGTCATTTTGTACTTTGCAAAATATAACATGTATGTATCTTCATAAACTCGAAACGTAACATGTAGATTTCCCATCGTTTACACTTTTTAACCATTAAGGAATTTACGGCAGGTGTCTGTTCTAGTCTGAACTATGCTGTTGGGTTTTATCAACTCTTGAATAGTCACAAAAATATTTTGCAAGATAAAAATATTTTTCGCTGTAAAGCAATTTCAAACAATGCAAATTTTATATTTGTCGAAAATAAATTCGGAAAAGAATATTCTTTTTTTTTCAAATAATTCTCCTATTTACAGAAATATCCTTGTTTCAAGATTTAGCGATAAATTGTGAAAAAATAGGATGAATGAAGATGGAGGAGTTATAGTTATAGATTGTTTCACGTGATATGGATTTAGGTAAATAATGTTATTCCAAAATTTTATTTTAGATTTCTGAGAACATAGCAAAATATATTTTCATTTAAGTTTCGCCCGAAAATAGTTTTAGCATCGTTCGGTTTGGTTTTTGGTTTTTATCAACTATTGTGTCGAAGTTATAATGTATATTGTACTTGAATGTAGTTCACACGTGTCGAATTACGCGTCGAGGTGAATACTGGCTTGAGCATGAGTAAGGGACGATTTTATGCACATCGAGGTGGTCTAGTCCAGTTCACGGGCAGTGATTGGCTGCCAGCCCAGGAGTAGTTATCGTAGAGTGTATATATACTGGTCCGCTCATTGACATATTTTTGTGTCTCCGCCAGGCCGCCAGCTTCCGTTGTTATTTCATCCTGAGTGTTTGTGCAGTGGTTTCTTCATATTGTTGGTTAATTTCAAATGCTTTTTATCTATTTATTTATAATGAGATACTCCACATTCCTCAACGCTCCAAAGCAGGAGCGTGGCCATCAGATAGTTAAATCTTATATATCGCTGACACTCGTTGGGAGTAGGGGTCTTACCCCACCGCAAAGATGCAATCGGTTTATTCTACAGCTCTAGCCGACTGGGCTTTGAAAATAGTTTTATTAATCCTGTAACTGGAAAATGTTATGAGATTAAGTCTATACATTGACCAAAATTATGTGAAGATTATGCAAGCCCTGTTACGTCTCCAGTTGTTTAACATTAAACGTTTAATATCACCGAAAATCTGTGGTAATCTTATTATGTTGTGTTGGTTGGGTTTTAAAGTATATTAAACTTTGTAGGTTATTTAACGCCAAATCCATTTTATACAAATTGTTCTGTTTCAAGCAATTCAGTTTAGGATAAGTACGCTGTTTAAATGTAAATACAGTTTAATTCTGAAAAACCTTTCTATGTCAAGCTGTTCTAATTCAGCTAATTCCGTTTAGGTTTGGTTTCTTTATTTAATGGCATATCAACCTTTGTAGGTTATTTAATGCCAAAGCCGTTCTCCTAGAAGAAGCAGTACTATTTAACCCATAGCTGGGAGGATGAGGTGGGGTTCATACCTTTTCCAAGGGTATTTGCCCGAAAGTGAACGTAATAGCGCGACTGGAGTACGAACTCGCTTACTACGATTCCGCAGTCCATTTCTTTACCCATTACACCACGAGGACACCCCCTAATTCCGTTTAGTATGAGAACGGATTTTGTTTACACACAGTTAAACGTCCAAACAGTTCCATATTAAACAAATCAGTTTAGTGTAAGAACAGATTCAATGACAAAAAACAGTTCCATTTAAAATAATTCCGTTTAGCGTAAGTTTATAGTTTAAATGCAAGTATGGTTTAATTGTCAAAAACATTTCTATTTCAAACTATATAGTTTAGTCAAACAATTCAGTTTAACATAATTATGTCGTTAGTTCTATTTCACCAATAGATAGGGCCCTATCAGCTGCTACCATGTCGGGCCAAAGTGGCCCTGGGAGCAATGACAATGAAGGGGTGCTCCGCATTTCCTAAAGCCTCACTGGAACCTCACCATCAGTTTGCATTAGGGGTGGGGTTTTACCCTTCTGCAGAGGTGCAGTCGGTAAATTCTACAGTCCCAGCCAACTGGGCAAGGTAATCTTATATATATATATATAAAATAATCGCTACCCATTGTAACGTCATAGTTGACCTTATGGTAACTTAGATGGCTAACTTCTTCGGAACATTGTTTGTTGGTTGATTGGATGTTGCTTTATTTCATTAGATAACCCTTAGTTAGTAATTTAATGCTATCATCATCCTGTCGTGCTGTCATCATGGAAGTCCCCGACCCTCTTTCGCCACCCGTCTCTATCGTCCATTGCTCCCCAGAGGTCTTCAAGACTATATCCTTTATCGACACAGAGCTGTTGTAAATAGGCTCTAGCTGGTCGTCCGGTTTTTGCTCGTCCGTGTGCGGGGAATCACAGGAGGATACCACTTATGAGTTCGCCTTTACTTCTCCTGCAGTGTCTCGCATGTCTGGTTCGTCTAACTTGGATGGTCTACGTGATGGGTGGTAGGTGGCCGTATACCTGCTGTTTTGGGGGTGTTGTCCCCAGGGCTTGTTCAATACAGCGCACAGCATTCTTGTTTAATTGCCGTCAAGCTTCTTCTCCATACGTTAGTTAGCGTCCTTGGTGGGTTCGAAATAATTGCGTTTTATTTAATCGATCAGGTTTGACTTCCATATGACCAAAAGACTATCGTTAGCTATCCATGCTTTTGCTAGTCGCGTGTTGATGTCTTTCTTGGTTGCTGAGACACTGCTTCCTTGGTAGGTAAACTTGTCCACTTATTTCAAAGGCCCAACTTTTAGTGTGGTGATGTCATCTCTTTGGTTAAAACTCATGTATTCCGTCTTGTCTGCATTGACATGGGGGCGTATGCCAGCAGCGTCTCATTTCAGACTATGTAGCAGAGTTTCAGCTTGCGGGGTGTATTTGCCAGAAGTGCTATGTCATCGGCGTAGTCCACGTCCGTAATTGTTTGTGCGGGGTATCTTTTTCTTTTTTCCTTTGCCAGCTTGAAAGCGTTATCTTTCATTAAATCGATAGACATTCTAAACACGTAGTCTAGGTAGATGATAAACAGGTATGGGGCTAATATGTCTCTTTGTCACACCCCTGCTACAATGTCGAAGTAACCTGTGTCTCCATCTGGAGAGCAGATTTTTACTTTCGTGTTTTTATATAGCATCATTATGGCTGCAACGATTTCTTTGGCTAGGCGAGTAGTATTTGCTCTACATTCCCTTTGTGAATGGTGTCAAAGGACTGGGAGAAGTCTACAAATAATATTGTTGCGTCAAGGTTTTTTACATGTACACCTTCTAGAATTTTTACATGTACACCTTCTAGAAGGGGGTGTCCTCGTGGTGTAATGGTTAAAGCGATGAACTGCGGAATCGTAGTACGCGAGTTCGTATTCCAGTCGCGCTATTACGTTCACTTTCGGGCAAATACCCTTGGGAAAGGTATGAACCCCCTTATTCTCCCTCCAGCTATGGATAAATAGTAGGACGGACTAGGTTCTTCAGCCTTGGTGAGGCAACTAGTCTAGGAGAAGGAAAACTCTGAATTCAAAACCTGTTAAACTCCGCTTAAAAATTGACCTTGTGTCATATCCTGCCCGAGCGGAGCGGTTGGTAAATAGTACCTTCTAGAATTCTACGGATAGTCAAAATTTGTGATGTGGTGGATGAATTTCTCCGAAAGCTATTTTGGTTCTACTTAAGTATCTAAGTTTCGTAGTAGAACATTATAGATCTTGGCCCCTATGGATGTCCGAGTTATACCTAGTTAGTTCTTTGCTATTCTGAGGTTAAACCACTTCTGGAAGGGGAGGGTGCATCCCTTTGTCCATCTGTTAATTCTGTTTTGGTTATATACGCCATTACAGTGACGGAGCAGTATGTCGACGAATTCCCTAGTCTTCAGTACTTCTGAGGGTATTTCATCAAGCCCTGCTGTTTTCTTATTTTTAATCTTTCTTAGTACTGAGTCGAGTTCTGGCGTAAACTGTCCTAGTGTGATGTGTAATTGATAACTAATAATTTTTGTGATGAGTTCATGCGTAACATTCGGAGGTTTTTCGAGTAAATCCTCAAAATGTTTCCATAGGTGTATTTCTTTTTCTTGGCTGGTAGCTTTCATTTTAGTTTTCGCAGTGCTCTTCCCTCTGCTCACTTCGTTTACCCTCTGCCAGGCTATCCTTGATTGTCTATTTTCTATCGAGTTTCTAATCTTATCGATATGATTTTGTATGTATTCTGTTTGTTTTTTTCGGTAGATGTTAGTTTATTCTATTTGTGCATTTTAGCTTTCTGGGCATTGATATTGTTTCTTTCCCCCTATTGCATTTGGAAGCGGTTTTCACCGCTGATGTCTCCCATGAGACTCTAGACTTAGCTGTTTGTTTAGTTGGTATGCATTCTGCTGCCGTTTTTAAATGAGCATTGACGAAGTTCTCATATTCGGCCTTTGGGGTAGGTGTTTCTGATACATCCTGAAGTGCATCCAGTTTGTTTCCTAATGTTGACGTATATTTACCTCTAATATCGCTGTTGTTAAGCAGGTCCCAGTCATAGTGTCGGGTTGTTGTTATTGTTCAGGCAGCATTCTTCCGTTGGCTCAGTTAAATTTTTGCCGTAATTATTTGATGATTGAAGGACGCACCCTTGAAAGAGGAGTATTTCTCGCAATTCAATGAGCTATTATACAATTTCTTATTTATAAAAACGTATTCTATCTGTGTTTTAATACTATTTGCGAAGGTGTAAGTCCATTGTTTTCTCTTTCTTTTCTGTAATTTAGTATTGAGGAACGTTAATCTATTCCCAAGCGGGAAAAATGTTAGATGTTCCCCATTTCTTTTTGATGAGTTGCGCAAGCTGAATTTGTGGTTTACATTTTTACCAATTTGGGCATTTAAGTTTTCACCGAATACTAAAACGTTTTGTTTCAGGATTCAATGAACCAGGGAGGATAGCTCGTTATAGCAGGCGATGTGGTTCGTTTTTTCATTAACATTGTTAGGGCTGTAGCAGGAGATGATTGTTGCGCCGGGGTTGCCATTAAATGTAGTAACCAACACTATCGGTTATATTTTCTCAATGCTATTTTGTGATTTTACAGCCCATGGCCCTATTAGCATACCTACACCTCCTATCGTGGCATTGGCAGAGTTTTTCCCGGCAGATGCTGACACAAACGTCCATCCATTGCTGGTATGGTGATATTTAATATCTTCGCTATGAATGTATATGGGTTCTTGTGAGCATATTATGACTATGTTATGATCTATCGTAGTTAGTTCCGGTATTAGGCCTATTCTATTTAAAGTTCTAACGTTGAATGTCACGATTTGTATTGTGCGTTTGCATTTTAGTAATTTTTGTTTTAGTTTGAGCTCTTTAGCTGATTTTTTAGAGCACTGGGGCCAGGGCTCCAAACTCAGCAGGATGCGCCCCATTTTTTAACTATCAAAAGAGCGATGCAGTTTGGACAAGTGATTTGAGTGTGAGTCATGGCAATCTTTCTATGGGTTTGTTTTTATTCTACCCCCCCATATATATATATATATATATGTGTGTGTGTGTGTGTGTGTGTGTGTGTGTGTGTGTGTGTGTGTATGCTTTGTAAGTGAATAGTTTGTGGGTAAAATATATTTAAACCAATATGGTTAATTTCATTGTTTTATGGCATATCGAATCGTCGGGGTTTATTTAAAGTCAAGCCATCTCTGAAGAAGAGCAGTAATATTATTTAAACCATAGCTGTAGGACGAGGCCGTTCAGTAGCTTTCCTAAGCATATACATCCGAAAATAAGCGTAAAAACTCGTCTGGTGTCCAAAATTGCTTATTTCAAAGACGCAGTCCAACACATCAGCCATTATATCACAGGTGCACGCTTAAACCTGTTGCTAGAGCTCAGTACATACATTTAAATGGTTTCAATTATTGCTATGAAAAATTAATAATTCCATTTAATATGAATTATTTATTTGCACACAGTTAAATGATTTCAAATATAGTTGTTTAACATTACTTATATATATATATCAACTATTCCTATATGATATGAATTATTTGCAGACAGTTGTATAGTTTCAAAAAGTTGACACAGATATTTCTTAGTAAATGATTGAGCAGTTCGACTTGACCCATAGATGTGACCTGAGTCAGAGAGGACCTAAAAAAGTACCCAAATTTTCCAAAGCGCCCGGACTGGAATATCCCAATTAGATGCAGTTCAGTGTCATATTCAGGACACCTTAGGAATAGTAATTACTATAAGCAATATGTAGCCTAAGTGCCAGATAAATGAGCGCTTCTTCAGGGTTGATATCACTATTACGCAATCAAATATGACGGGACATTTTCAGCACTTATTCGGTAAATTCTAATAGAAGGAATTTTTATCCGTTTTTTTTTCAATTAAAGAAATTAATTGTAAAATGTTGTGAGGATAATTTAGCCACAGTATCGTATATTACGTTGATAAAATCATTTGATTGTTTATTGTATTGTTTAATGGCAAATAAACTGTCCTGAGTTATCTAATTCTAAAGCAATCTTTCGAGAAAGAACATTGGTGATATTTTTTTTTAAATGAGGTTAGAAAATATAGGGATTTATGGCTTTCATTACAGTATTAGTCTGAAAGGGAAGGTAATAGTGCGATTGGAGTTCGAAGTTGCTTTATATGAAGTTACAGTCTAGTAGATTAGCCATTACCCCATGGGAGATCTTTTAATATCATTTAAGATGGAATTTATTTTTCACATAGAGACATATACTGTAAACAAAAGTTTAGCAGGGAAGTGCTATTGTGTTGTATCATCGAGGTGAATGATACCCCGTGAACATCTCTCAAGTGATATAATTTAAAAAAGAAATAACATATATATATATATATATATATATATATATATATATATATTACTGTCTGTTTATAAGGTAAATATTTTTCAGATGCATTTTACATAAATTAATTGCACATTGGTGAGATATACATATATTGTGGCGCTATCTATTTCATTTTATTTGATGTTAAAATCTGATATATTGATCTTCTTAGATTTTGAATAAGCATATCATAGTTCTTCAAAGATACAAAATACAAGGCATGATGGGTAAGAAGACCATTTCTTCAATTTTTTTTATTACATAAGATGTCTTTACAAATACACATTGGAAATCCGACCTTCTACCAAGTCGTCAAGAAGCCTTTAATTGCGTAGAATTTGTTTGTCTTGAAAACATATATTCAATATTGTAACTTGACAATGTTTAAATCACTAAAAAACTTTATATATATATATATATATATATATATATATATATATATATATATATATATTTGAAATACAAAGACATTTATACCTGCTAATACTGCATTGTTTTACACACTGAGGTTGATCACTTCTGTTATTTTAATTTAGTTGTACATAATATAATAAAAATATGTAGGACACAAACATTTACCCTTAAAGACAACATATTTTGGCTTCATAAAATACATCTAATAGCTAAAATAAATAGATAAACAGGATTATTCTGTGTGATGGCAATTTTTCTTTAGCAATTTATCATGAAAAAATTGTAGGGAATAATTCAATGTTAAGGGAAAATGTGGAATCATCTTGTAATTTGCATTCCTAAAACATGCACCGGCAGAAGCCTATTTATACAAATAAGTCTTCTCTTAAAGTCAGTTCTTGCTGAATTCACACGAACGATTGTGAATATTTAAATGAAATAAAAGATAGTTCCCAAAATGACCAACCAATGATAACAATCCTAATTCTCAGTCAATAATGCATATACAGTAAAATAAAAAAGGACTACGAAAAGGTTTCTTCCACAATAAAGTTATTATCTGTCACCCGAAAAAGTTAAAACCATTTATATTTATAATTCTTTAAACAGTTAAATACCAGCTTAAAAGAGTTAAGGATAAAATTCAAGTAAGAAGAGAAGCAAGAAATTATGACTTCAAACATTTTTTAATCAATGAAAGCCTTAGTTTTTCCTCAGTTATTGAGTGATTCCATTATATTTTCCTCTGCGTCACTTAAAAAAGCACAAATTTAAGCAATGTGATTCAGGCTTTGAAAGGTAGATTTCATGAAACCAGATTATTTAGTTAATAATTTAAAAATAAAAATCGGCGTATTTTCTGCTGTTCTTTGATTTAATGTTAAATTGGTTTTAAAAAAAGTGAATATAGCATATAAAATAGAACATAAAATATATAAAAATCCAATCTACAAATTTATAATTTTTATTTCATAAAATTGAGTAAAAAGTTTGCTAAAAAACAAAATACAAAATATTTTCTCGAAAGGAAAGAGAATGTAAGCCAAAGTATAGATATTTTAGTAGTAGTAGTAGTAGTAGTAGTAGTAGTAGTAGCAAATTTATGTTAAAACTAACGTTTACAATAGATAAATGGTGTTGAAATTAAATACATTCTTGAAAGAAAAATCTAGAGGTTTTCACTCGAAAGAAATAAACTGAAAGGTATTTGTGTAAGCATAGACAAATCCAAAGTTACTGAAGAAATATTCATATCTTCACTGACTCGTGTAATCTAGGTCGGCTCAAAATTAGGAAAACATGTTGATTATCTTTTAATATACTTGGTTAAGATGTATGATATTTGATATTTTTGTTCAGAAAAGATTTAAGAATTATTAATGGCTTTGATTTTTACTGGCGAACCTACACGAGTGAGTTCGATTCTAATTGGGTGCCCTTTTCATGAGGCCTTGTGCTACATCTAAGCAAAAAAAGCTTAGTAAATTACAACTGTTGGCGTTTGCCGAAATGTCTCAAATTACAAAACTAACACAATGGAAATCATTTGAATCCCCATAGGACAATCCTCTAAACGTATAATTCCATAATTATTCCAGGCTGAGAATTTAATAAATTGCACTTAACCTAGAAGTAGTCAACACTTGTTGGTTGACTAATGATAATTAAGTTTTCTACATTTCTACACTTATAATAGTTTATGAGTCGATGTTTATATATTTATTCGTCACCTTTAAATTTGATTTAGTCTAGCAAAAAGACGCAGGGGTAAGACACCTTCAGTGAAATAGGATATATAAAACGTCTGGTTCTTTACTGGACGCGCATGAAGTGGTTAACTTCCAAGTATGTATTCGGTCTGAAAAGTAGGTAGATAATTTATGTATGCAAATGATTTGGCAAAATCTTATGTATAATGCCACCAGTGGAGTGAATTATTTATATTGAATTTCAATTGCATTATCTCTTGACAGCCTCACAGTTATAGACGATATCTACTGGCAGTTCTAATGATAAGACAAAAGTAAGCCACGTGATCGATCGAATTTCTGCAAATAATTCTAAAAAGTGCATTGTACCTTGGTGCTGTAAAAAAAAAGTTCCATCTATCCAGAAAATATTACTGAGTTAATTGACAAAAGTTGCTGATGACTATATACATAGTGAATAAAAAGTCTAGTTTTTTCAATTAATGTACAGTTTATAAATCAAAGTGTTCAAGGTGTTATAGCGGCTATCCTAGTTCAAATCCTAAACGAAGCTGCTTGCATTTCACATTGCTCTAATACCCTTGAGAAATGTATGAATCCAACTATTCTCTCTCTAGCCAAGAGTAAAGAGTTAGGTCGATAGGGCTCTGTAACCTTGGTATACTAACCAATACCAAAGAATGAAAATTCTGAATGATTAAAAGGTACACTATTCTTCCCCATAACGCATTCCATGAATAGCACCTCAGCGAATAAATTATGTTTCAGGGTCAGAGATGATAAAAATAATCAATATTAGTCTTCGATATTTCATAAACTGAACCAAAGAAATTCTAAAATCGTAATACGTATATATATATATATATATATATATATGTGTGTGTGTGTGTGTGTGTGTGTGTGTGTGTGTGTGTGTGTGTGTGAACTATGTACGTGTTAATGAACTTCTCTTCTTCATAGATACTAGCCGTATTTACTCACGGGGAGACTTCCTATCAGCAGAGGGGAGCGTATGAACTACTCTCTGGGTGGCGCTGGGCTGAGACCCACTTCAGTCTGCCGTGTTGATCGGTACACGGATTTAATCAGGTTTGTCGTGGTTCCAGTGGCAGTAGGTCAAGGTGGGCTTTGACCAGCATCCTTAAGCCTCAGGCGGTCGTTTCCACAGTCTGTAACCCTTTTTCGAGGGGCTAGGTTTATCACTTGACCCCTGAGGCGCTATTTTTTAGGAGAATGCCGACAGGGCCCGAGCCATTTTTGGAGCCACCGGGCGTGTCTGGGCAACTGCCCTGGGCCCTGATCCACCTAAAGACAACCTTGAAACACACACGTCCTATGGGTGGGACGAACGACAACAACTGACTTCCTCCTTTATCTTCTTCCGTCTCTATTTTCTGGTCCCTAACAGGCCACAACAATATACATGATTAAAATAAGTGTAAAAGTGGATAAATCAATCACTTGCAACGGGTTTAGTAGTAATATTTCATTCTTTATAAACGGAAGAATTTCTTCAGACTATTTTTTCTTTCCTTGTCTGTTTCTTGTGTTTTGACCATTTCGCTCCTTTTATCCTTTTTTTAAAAACTTTTTTACCATTTTTCATCTAGTTCCTCAATAGCTAACATGTCTGGAGTAGAATGATATCCGTTTACACTCGCTCAGTGCATGTGCACAGAATTTCGGATATCTAGTTTTCCTTAGTCATTTTCGGTCTTGTTATTTCGCGACTACTGTTTGCTTCATGAAATATGACCCGTACTTCTATCTCATCTTTTCCTTTCCCTTCAGTTCAGTCTTCGGTCGTCCTATCAGTCGTCTCATGTCGATCTCGTATCGCTGTCTTTGTTTTTGCTAGTTATCGTCTGTCGTTGTCTACCTTTGTTTGAAGTTCTTGGCTGAAATGACAAATAACAACGCGAGCATATGTTTTAACCAGGCCTATCACTTTTATTTCCTTGTGAATTTTCAAATTACCCTAATCCATCTGACAAAACGGGAAGTCAGTGAGACTACTAAAGAAGGAGCAATTCGGTAGCCCCTGTTGAGCTTTTCTCATTAATGATCTTAAAATGACCAAGAGTTCATCAGGCATCTTACAAACCAGGTGACCCAATAGTTTTCCATTCCGTTTTATAACATCTTTCTCTACTCGCCAAATTATAGTTTCCTCCTAACAATAATGTAATAGATACATGATCATTTCATTTTATCAAACACTGTAGTGTCAATTTCTTCATTAAAATTTAAGTGTTCAAATTTTAAAGGGTAACGCTTTAGTAGCTATAAATCTATGTAAAACCGATAATCATTGTTAGATACTTTTGCAATTTAAGACGTAAATATAAATAAATTTTTATAGCAGAATCTGATTTATTCATTTGTTTTATATTAGCAGATAATTGAAATTAGTCAGACAGGAAATTAGATGTCCCGTTTGAGATTTCTCGCCCGACTATTTTAAAACAATTGCAAAATAACTTAAATATAAAAATAATAAAAATGCATTTATTGCATCACAAAAGTGTCAGAATATACGTTCTGTATAGTTTTGCCTCATCTGAAAAAAACTAAATAAAAAATATACTTTTTTGTAGCCTTTTTCCCAATTACAGAAGAATTGACAATAATGAGACTCGAAAAGTACGAACACTATACTCTTATTGTAGTATATGTTTATTGTAAGAAATATTATATTTATTTACTATAATTGTAAAGAATTTTAAACTTATTTTTCTTTTTACTTCTCATGGTATTATTATACTAATAGTTGCGAGTTTTTTTCACCCTAGCGTTAGTTGATGGTCTTTCATCGAATTCTGAGTGACAGAATCCTCCTCGAGTTTCCAGGACTCTTTTGAGTATCACTGACCGATCTTCACCATGTTGTAGTCTGGATTGACTCAATTCTTCTTCTGATTTCCGACTGCTCCAGTACCCTTTCCATTGATTTGGAGACCGTTCCAAGCACACTAATTACAAATCGTATCAATATCACCCTATACACATAGCGATTTTTTCACATAAGCGTTAGCTGTTGGTATTTCACTGGAGACTGAGTGACAGGAAATTTCCTCAGGTCTCTACTAAGTTTGGTAGGTTGTCAGAATAAACATTCAGTAGCGTAGTTGAGTAAGCCTCTTTCAGAACTGTGAAAAAGGATAGTTATTTATGACATTTTGGGGACATTCCATTTTTCAACGTAGGCAAGCCTATTCACTGGATTTTGATTGTTTGCTGTTGTATGAATGTACATGTCGGGCATTTCGACGATCTAGTTCCAATATTCACCTGTATATTTGGTTCCTGGTATCCCCCTGGTATTGGTGTGGAGTTTTCGAGCAAAGCACTAGGAATGGGAAGTGGTATTGCGGAGGTCTCAAGCTTCCTGAAGAATCTATGATTCCGCAAGTTCGTTCTACTTTACACGTCAACTCTGATCTGGTATTAGTGGTTAAGGAAGGTTTCGATGACTTGGCTTGTTGTGTCCTAACAGCGAGTGTTTTGGCGTTGTATTGAAACTATTGGTACCTTTTGAAGTGGGAATAGGGTGTGTGCAGTGCGATTGAATCACTCGATGAGGTGGACATTGCTTCGAGACAGGATTATCTTGTGTTTTTGAGCTGCGGCTATCCTGTACGCTGCACCTTATTGAGTTTGGTAGATTGTCAGAATAAACATTAAATCGCGTGACAAGTTGGGTATCCTTCTGCCACAAATCTGAAGAAAGAAAGTTATTTATGACACATGGGTGCATTCCATTGTGCCCACAAGGACAAGTCCATTCTCTGGATTGTGATTGATTTCTGGTGCATGAATGGACGTTTTAGAATATAAATACCAGCTTCAACTTAGTAGTGGCCCAGTTTCTGAATTAAATTACAGTCCGTTATACTTTTGTCTTACAACTCGAATCAATTCGGAACCCTAGCCGGTAAGTGCTTGTGCTATTACTGTTGTTATTTCACTGTCTCCAGGACTTTCCTCATTATTCTGGCTCATCTTAACAATGCTGTAGTTTGGATGGTTTCGATTTGTCCGCTGATTTACAACTCTACCAGAATATTTTTCAAGACTTTGGAGATCGCTTCTATTAAGATTGGAATCACCATTACTATTCAGCTTTTTTAGTTCTCAGGTAAGTACTGAACGTTTGTCACTCCTTTCGTTTTCTTTGATTTTCTGAGAGAAAATCAAAGAAAACGGCAAAGTCTGCTATACAACAAGTTCTCTTTATTTGTTGGTTATTCCCTGGTGTATTCTTCTCGCTATTTAATGTAACTAAACGGCTCATAGGAAAGTGAATGAATAGATAAATAAATAAATAAAGCAAACAGTAGTCGCTAAATATTAAGGCCGAAAATGACTAAAGAAAACAAGAGGTCCGAAATCTTGTGCATATACACAGAGCGAGTGTAAACGGATATGGTTCAGGTCCCGACATGACAGGTGGAAGTGAGGGGACGACATGTCATTTTGGAAGTCGACGACAAGACGCAATAAAGCGAAGACGCCATAAGAGCACCAGCCACGAAGATGTAAGGGACGAATATTTACGATCCCTTATTTGGTGGGAAACGTTCTAAATGGGGCGTTAGACTACGTGGCCCAGCGGATAAACATGTTAGAACCAGGGAAAAAATCAAGATCTTCGTTTGCTCATTTTTTCTCACTAGGATATGTTGATCATTTTGTCTCGTTGACGGTCGTCTCATGTTTCGATAGTCCCAGACTGTCTCCCAGCGGCTACTTGCAACTTACATGTAAATAAACCATTGGTGTATGTTTTACAGTTTCGCATTCGTCAACTTTTTACCACGATGATGTCACGACGGGGGTTTTAAGTCTTTTTAGTACAGCAATGGAACACCTGGGTATTGGTGATCCGTTGGTATCCGAAAATCTCAGAAAATTTTATGCATTTTCTTCTCCTGGATGGAATTTTTAATTTGTGCATTATCAGTTGACATTCAGACAAATTTTAGCTTCTTGTGTAACTGGCAGACGTTCCAATTGCTGAAACATTTTCCTAATGTGGATTGCTTTCAGCAGATTCCCGTCAAACTTTGGTATACATTTGCATCCTCTACAAAAATAAACGTTTAAATTACAATGATTAAAGAATATTTAGTGTGAATCCAACGTCAAAGCGGGGATATCCTCGTGGTGTAATGGTCAAAGCGATGGACTGCGGAATCGTAGTAAGCGAGTTCGTATTCCAGTCGCGCTATTACGTTCACTTTCGGGCAAATGCCCTTGGGAAAGGTATGAGCCCCCCTATCCTCACAGCTATGGGTTAAATAGTCCCACTAATGTTCTTCTATTAGAATGGCTTTGGCATTAAATAACCTAGAAAGGTTTATATGCCATTAAAAAAGAAAGAAAAAAAACAATCCAACGATAAACCAGTCAACCAGTGTGGTGTTCTTGGGTTTCGATTTGTGTTATCGGAGACGAAGACAAAATGAATATATGACGAAAACTAGCACTTTGTTTTCAAAAACAAGGTGATTCGAAGTGGTATTTTTGAAGTTAATAAAAAACCACTAAATTTTATTCCATTATCTATTATATAATGAATTGGTTGCCAACAAATGTTCTAGAATTCAAAATGTATTAATTCAAAGGTTAAATGGTAATTTGTTAGAAGAAGAGTCAACGGAAATAATCAGTAATATAGGAGACTAGATTTGATCCCAGGCTGACTTTTTTAGCTGTTCTCTGATTGGTTTGTTGAGTTAAGAGAATGGGTCTATTAGGTAGAGGATTAGAGTAGTAGAAGGGGCCGTAACGAACGGACGCCGAAAATAACTCTTACGCCAGCCGTATTGTTGACTTGAGAAATTGTGTGAATAAAAATGTCACACATCAAACAATGTCTTCATGTCCATTTATAAGAACAGAAGTGGACACTGAGAATTAAGTAAACCCAAGACAATCCGATAAAGTCCAAGACAGAAGACCGGAGTATCCGGCCAAATTTATAGTATAAGAAAAAGAAAAAAATGTGTAAATCTTAGTGGTTCCCTGTCTATCCCGACTCTCCCTTTGCCCAACTATTTTGCCAACTAATTTCGTTCCTTTATTAATAAACAAAAAGAAGAGATAATATTTTATATATAAGGTTGTCGTCTCCTCATTCCTGGGATCCAGCAGGAGAAAGTGGCCTAGATAGCCAGAAAATCTACCTCGTTACTTGTCTTCTGCGGCTGACTAACTGACTCACTGATCCTTTTTAAAAATATCATGTATCCATTTCTCGTAGATATATAAAGAGTTCACAATGGTGACACTTTGGTGTAGGTCATCAATTTTATCGGGGGTAGGAAGTTTACGGTTACTTCACACTAGTTCATTGAGTAACAACAGGCTGGAGTTTGTCTTTCCACCTCTGAGCAGAAAGATACGCCAACTGCGTGCAACTAATTTTCCAGAAATCTCACTAATTTCTGAACAAAGTATACATTAAATGCTTTTAAAAGCTGGACTTCAATTTAAAAATTTATCAGTGATTAAAAATCAATACGGTATCATTCGGAGTCGTAATAGACATATAATTCCTGTTGCTTCCAGAGAAAATAACTATTCATTAGTAAATACATCCCGTTAAGACTTCCGAGGGGAATTTCTTCCCTATGGAGAAGGTTAATGGAGATTTTAAGTCATTCAGGAATTTTACACACACACACACACACACACACACACCACACACACACATATAGTATATATATATATATATATATATATATATATATATATATATATATATACGTTTTTGAAAACGTATACACTGATAAAATACAACATGATCTATTACGAGCATTAAAAAGGCCTTAGGCTAAATTTTTTATGGTACAATGATGTGAAAAACTATCCATCTGAAGATATTAAAGAAACGTTAAATAATATCCTGATGATTATAAAAAATGTTCATAAATAGTATCAATAAGGAATTATGAGGATCAATATGGCTACGATATTTTAAAAGGTAGATAATACTTTGAAACGGGACACTTTCGGAGAAAATATATTGAATTCATCAAAAACATGTCATTAATAAGCATATCCTGATTTTTAACCAGACTAAGTTGACATACTGTGTCATTTCTATTACGTTAGGATATATATAATACAAGGTCCAATTGTCCTGCGTATTGCTGAAAGGAATAACTTGTCTGATAATTGGTTGGTTGGTGTGTCGGTTTTTTTGACATATCAAATTTTTCTTTATTTAATACCGGAATATGTGTTTACGTAGATATTAGATATATAGAATTAGTAAACATATTGTAAATGACATTTTTAAATCAAGTTTAGCACTTTTTTTACTCAGTAAAATGATTCTAAGTATTGTTATGTAATAGTCACAATTTAGCATCAGTCGTTTGTTTATTTTATTTCGATCAATTTCATTTGACGTCTGTCAGTAGTTTGCACACACTGTAAATGTGGAATAGATCTATTTCTCTCATAAATAGGACCTTATGTGGTGATACCACACCCGGCTCAGTGTAGACGTGGGAGCAATAGCAATGAAGGCGCACTCCACATTCCAGAAAGATCCACAAAAAAAAGCCTCAACTTCAGATGGTTTAACGTCCTAAATAGGACATTTGCTAAGAAAGTCCAACCATTCTGCAGAGATGCAGTCGGTGTATTCTACAGCCTAACCAGACTAGCTTGTTTGGGTTATATATATATATAATATATATATATATATTATATATATATATATATATATATATATATATGAGTGGCGAGAGAGGGTCAGGGATATCCGTGCTGCCAGCACGATATGATGATGATGATGATATATAAATATATGTATATATAGGGGTGCAGTTTTGTGTGAGCGGTTTGTCAGAATGCAGTTTCTAGAAATAATTATATAAATACACAAAAACGCGTATGGATTTTGTATATATATATATATATATATATATATATATATAGAGAGAGAGAGAGAGAGAGAGAGAGAGATAAAAAGAGAGAGAAAGAGACAGAGAGAAAGAGAGAGAGACACACAGACAGACAGATACACAGAGAAAGACAGAGAGACAGACTGATAGAGACAGAGGCAAACTGACCGAAAGTCAGAGAAAGAACGAGTGATATGATAAGAGGAGGAGTGAGAGAGAGAGAGAGAGAGAGAGAGAGAGAGAGAGAGAGAGTAAGGAGAGAAATGAACTGAAACAAGCTAATTGATAGAAAAATAGTGATTCCGTCTATCACCTTTCTATGTGTTGCCGCAAAGAGCAGCTTCCTTGTATCCTTGTAAATAATATATATATATATATATATATATATATATATTATATATATATATATATATATATATATATATATACTTTTATAAATTAGCACAAAGGTCATCATCCTCCATTGGAGCTACCACACAAATGTATCAATCAAGTCGAAATATTATACACAGATTCGTATTAAACCCAATTTTTCAAACAATAAGCGTTGATCACAATTAGGTCACACGGTATGGATAACCGAACATTCAGTATTCCGATGCTCGAGACGGGTTTCTTTTTTAACATTTACCTTAAACAATTTATTTCATAATTAGGAATTATTGAACTGTAAGTATTTTTCTGTCGCCAGGAATCCACAAAGAGTTGATGTCTCATGCCTACGCATGTGTCGCTTGTTTACAACAAACACATTTTTCTTTTATATTCAGAAAAAGTAACATCTAAAATCTCTCTTAAAAAATTTCCGGATGCTTCTACAACGTACGTGGGTAGATACACGAACACCCATCCACACACCCACATACCCACATAGAATCACACACACACGTATATACACAAACGTACCCTCATAGGATAGTACATATTCATATAAAGAATGAGAGGGGGAAAGAAAGAGGTAGAGAGTGAAAGAAAGTCTTGTTTGGTGTGTATATATATATATATTATATATATATATATATATATATATATATATATATATATATATATACACCCACACACAGATATGCGTATGAGCATATATATATACCACCCACACACAGATATGCGTATGAGTATATATATACATTATATATATATATATACACCCACACACAGATATGCGTATGAGTATATATATATATATATATATATATATATATATATATATATATAGCTATATGTGTTCGTACGCGCGCACACGCGCGTGTGTGTGACGAATTACAAGCTGTATGTAAACATATTTTCGAAGCTGTTGCCGTGTCCTTACGGCTGCACTGCATGGACTTTTATGAATTGCTTGGAGAAAAAGCTTGTTGTGTATAACACAAAGATGTTGCGTGTTATTTTGAACAAATCCAGGAAACAGCACATTCCAAAAACACCTGCAATATGATCACTTTACGGCATCTCATAAACCATCCGAGAAACACGATTTGTATTGTTTGGTTTGGTTTTATGAAACATTAACCATTGTTGGTTATTTAATGAAAAATCCTGCTTTTACATATTGTATACACACTTTGTATATACACACAGTTAAATGATAAAAGAGTTATGTTTCTAACAATTCAATTTAACATAGTCAGCTAAGTTAAATGGTTTCAAGTATTGCGATGTATCAGTTACAATTCATTTAAACATCAGGCTTTTGTTTACACAAAGTTAGATGATCGAGCCGTTTTATTTCTAAGAATTCAATTTTGCATGTCATTTTTGCACCTCCATAAACCTTTGGATTGTATATATATATATATATATATATATATATATATATATATAGTATATATATATATTTGGATTGTATATATATATATATATATATATATATATATATATATATATTTGGATTGTATATATATATATATATATATTATATATATATATATTAGATCGTTTTATGATTTTTCTTTTCTGGTTTCTTTTTGTGGGGGTTGTATCTTGAAATTGTCTCAGAAAGAAGACATATATTAAGTCACACTTTTCATTATTTCAAGTGAAAATGTGTTATGAAATCAACGTTGCCGAAAACACATGATTCGTTGTTTTTTTAGAATTTTGAACATTGTCTGCATATTACGCAATGTTTCGTTCATTGTGTATAGTCAGTTGTTTCATATTATATAATATATTATCTTCTACGATACGTAACAATACCTTAAATGCTATTCAAACGTGAATATTTCAGGCTCCTATTTTTGTAATTGGAGATTTGATAATTTTCCGCTAAATTGGGTAACGAAAAGTCTGTAATACTATACTGTAATTTGGACATCAATACTATATTTTTTTTGTAAATGATATTTATAACATCAAAATAAGTGGTTTCATATTTACTTTATAATGAAGGTTTCGTGCCAAATTAATCCTGACTTGTAAAAATAAAAGATTACCTGATTTTTCCAACAGACATGAAGTGTATTATTGTTGTCATAAGGTTACTTCACGAGTATAGTCATTTCTGACTAAACTTATCGTATATGTAGAGCAAAATATCAAACTTTATTTCTATTTCCTTCCTACATACATATTTATTATTTTCTTTTTTTTCATCTGTTTTTATAATTTTACGTTTTCCCCGTTTATTCAGAAGGTGGCTAATCAAATATTTATGATGATTTACAGAAATATTAGACCACAAGCAGTTTCACGTATAGTTATTTTTTTCTTAATATTATTCCGTAAATATTTCAATAATTTGTGAAGATCTTGAATGCCGAAAGAAAGAAAAAAAAATTCAGTTTTATTAAAGATCAATACCAGTTTTTTTCTTTATTGTCTTGCTTGTCGACTTGACCCATTTTACATGGCTGTTTGATTTGGAATTAATAAAAACGCGCAGTAATGGAAGAAAGGTTCGGCATAATACAGGCAGAAGATCCGAGAAAACGTTACCGATAACATTTCTGGGAATTGATCATTTTATTAAAAAAAAAAGATTAGAAACTATGTAAAAATAAAAACTTTTGAGAACAGAGATATTTTTAAGTTACGCCCTCTCTTTTTACGAAATTACTAGCCACCCAGAAGCATAAATAAATATGTATAAAATTGATTATATGTGCATATATATGTAGGTTAGGGGATTTCTATATCAGTTTTCAATTTTGCGTTTGTCGCCTTAGACTTTCTACAATAAAAAGAATTATATAATGGAGACTGCGTTCACATATACATGTGAGCACAAAAAAAAGAAACGTTTGTTCTCATAATGCCCAAATCAAATCATATTAATTCAAATAAATAGATAGTCCAAAATATACAACAGCAAAAAAACGTCAACACACACCCAGACACAGACAAACACATACATAAAAACACACACACACAAACACATACATACATATATACATACATACAAACACATGCACACACACATACACAAAGCCCACAGACATAAGCAGAAGCAAACACACTAATTTATATATATATATATATTATATATATATATATATGTGTGTGTGTGTGTGTGTGTGTGTGTGTGTGCCTGTGCATGCCTGAGCATGCATGTGTAACTGTGTATATGCATGCACTCACGTACGTGTGTATGAGGATTGTGTGACAGTGTGCATATATTTGTATACGTTCAGACATATACATTTGTGGAGTATAAACACAAATTCCGTACAAATAACCAATATATATATATATATATATATATATATATATATATATATGGGAGGAGTACTACAAGAGGACATGCTAGCTCCATACCACTTTATCATTTGTCTAGACAACGTACTTAGAACATCGATTGACAAAATCAGAGAGAAAGGCTTCGAGCTGACAAAGAAAAGAAGCAGAAGGTACCCCGCAAAAACGATTACCGACGCCGACTACGCCGATGACTTAGTGATACTGGCAAATACACCCAACCAAGCCGAAACGCTACTGCATAATTTGGAACGAGCAGCCGCAGGCATAGGCCTCTATGCCAATGCACACAAAACGGAATATATGTGCTATAATCAAATGGGGGACATCTCTACTCTAGACGGAACCCCACTTAAACTAGTAGACAAATTCACTTACCTAGGAAGCAGCGTCTCATCAACCGAAAAGGACATCGTCACGAGGTTAACGAAAAAATGGACAGCTATCAATAGGCTATCGATTTTATGGAAATCAGACCTAACCGATAAAATGAAACGCATTTTCTTCCAGGCAGCGGTCACATCGATACTGCTATATGGATGCACTACATGGACTCTAACAAAAGCTAGAAGAAGCTAGACAGCAATTACACAATAATGCTGCGTGCAATCTTTAACAAGTCCTGGCAGCAACACCCCACAAGACACCAACTATACGGCCACCTGCCGCCTATCACGAAAACTATTCAAGTTAGACGAACCAGACATGCAGGACACTACTGGAGAAGCAGGGACGAACTCATAAGTGATGTACTCTTATGGACCCCCACACATGGCCGTGCAAAAGCAGCACGAACATACATTCAGCAACTATGTGAGGATACAGGATGTTGTCCAGATGACCTGCCTGAGGCGATGAACGATAGGGAAAAGTGGCAAGAGAGGGTCATGGATATCCATGCTACCAGCACGATCATGATGATATATATATATATATATATATATATATATATATGGTAGGGGTGCCTGCATGCATATATATGATAATTACGTTTCTTCCTTTGTATTAAAATGTCTTTTTAAGAATATTTAGTTCGACTTTTAAATTTCAATCATTTCTCTTATTTTTATTTTTCGTTTGTCATTGGGTAGACTTTTGGATCTTATAGACTTATGAATTATGAACAAATATCTGTCATATTGGCGAAAAAGTCGGTAGTAAGAGAGATAGAACTCTGGTCACGCTTTTACGATAATTTCTGGATTATACTTTTGGGAAAGGTATGAATCCCTTATCTATATCCCACAAAGCTTTAAGGTTAAATGGTACTTGTCTTCTTCAGAGGTGACAGTAGCATTACATATAAGACGAAGATTGAAATGCCATTAAACAAGGAAACCAAAGGAAAACAAAACAACTCTCGTCTTGTTAGTTATACTTCATAAAATGCGAAATTTTTTTGATAATTTTTAGTGATAGAGGAAAATTCTGAAGGTAATTTCTTTCGTCCTTATAATTTTTTTCAGCTGTTGATTGACTTATTTGTTATTTTTATGATATATCAACCCCTGGTTCACGATTTCATGCTGGAATCATTATCCTGCATAAAAAGTACATCTTTGTAATCATGTTTTAAAAATCAACACTTCAGATGAAGTTACAGTATCATTGTTTTAAGAGAAAAATACTTTTAAATCATTTTGAACATTATTTCAGACATGATTATTTTACCCATAGATGTGATCCTAACAACTACCAATATTCCATACACTGTCGGCAGGGCATAGAATATATCGACTCCGTCTCTTTTGGAGGGGTAATCCAACAAAAGAAAAATGCACGTTCTGATTTGACACTAAGTTTCACACAGCTGAGGCTCCATTTCTAAAGCTCTAAGTGTCCACGATAAGAAACGCTACCTTAAATTCTATTAAAACGTGTGAAACATTTTAGGCTCCTTTTTGGTACTTGTAAAATTTATTATATTCTGCAAAATTGAGTAAGGACACTCTGTGGTTTTGAAAACTTTATGGTTTATAACGTTAAAAGTAATTAAGTATTTACTCTTTGTTTATTACGTTAAAAGTAATTAATTATTTACTTTGTGTTTCTAACGTTAAAAGTAATTAAATATTTACTCTTTGTTCATAACGTCAATAGTAATTAAATATTTACTCTTTGTTCATAACGTTAGAAGTAATTAAATATTTACTCTTTGTTTATAACGTTAAAAGTAATTAAATATTTACTCTTTGTTTATGAGGTTAAAAGTAATTAAATACTTACACTTTTGTCGTTGTCTCCCTAGTCCACTCCTACACAATCATCCCATATATTGGTTAAATAGATGTTCTATTCTTTAAAATATTAATAATAAATATGAATGCTTGAATCTACATAATTGTCGAGAAATTATTCATATTACGAAAGAATTCTTAAAACTACATAATTGAAACAAGATATATGCACGCAAAGAAAATATTATGATTATTCAATAGGAATAGTTACTTGAAATTTATATTTGTTAGAAAAATATAAACTAATATTTACACAAAATAATACGTCATGTTTTGATATTCCGTAAAGACAAGCAACCAAATTCTATTCCCAGTAAGAGTTGATCTGGTGGTAATGTCATTGATGCAGCGACACTTCCTTCATTAGATTTCCGGAAGCAAGACGTCCCCTGTAGATGAAGTTTTGTGTCTAAAGAAGAACACGGTTTAACTTTAAGGGATTCCGAAATTTTTGCAACAATTCTCTCGAAAAATTAAATTAAAACTCATAAGATTTGGGAAATTATTTCCTCAAAAATGTTTTGCTTATTATAAACTCTAGAGTGATGTGCTGATTAATTAATCATGCGGGGCACTGCGGGAGAAGCAAAGGCGAACTCATATATGTGACGTTCCCTTTTGGACTCCTGCACGTGGACAGGCGAGTTTAATCGATCCAGAAGAACTTACATGCATCAGCTCCCTGCTGACACAGAATGAGGCATCGAAGACTTGTTGGGAGCGATGAATGATAGAGATGGACGGCGAGAGAGTCAGGGAACTCGACTTACAGAGTGACTTGATGATGATGATGATATACGAGAATCGTTCAAAATACTCTGGTTATGACTCAGAAAGAAGGGCATATCTGAACATTTTTATTTTAACGCCATATTAGCCTGTATGGATACTTTTTATGTCAATAGTTTAGGGAATTGCAAAGAATTGTACGTTCATATTTACATTTTCTGTAGAGTTAAATCATATGATATGAAATATTCTTATCTGCTACAAACTATTTTCAGACAGATCCATTTGACTAATGGATGTGACCCAAACACATATGACACAGAAGAACTGGAAGTAATAGCAATATGAGTACTCCACCCTCACCAGACTTCCAAAACTTGATCCTTGCCATCGGAAGCAATTTAGTATCATAACCAGGACACCAAATTTTAGGGTGCTTTATCCCTCTGCAGGGAATGCATTCAGCGTATTATAAGTTCAGTCGATACAACGGCTTATGAAATCTTGTTTCTTTGTCTTATGCGTGCATTTGACGAGGTACAATCCTTTTTTCTCTGCATGTTCAATGGTCACGAAAACCGTCAATTTATTTCCTGATTTGCTGATTAGTCTGTTCTTTCAGTAATCTTGATTGTCTTTGTAGTTTGGAAATCCGTATTTCTAAGCTGATTTCCCAAGACGTTCTTAGTCCTTTCTATTATGCTTTTCTTCTGGCTTATTGAGTTTCCCGCCAATATTTTTATATCCGTGTAAATAAGGACAATAAACTTTCTGATGCTTGTTTTTCTTTCAGTATATTGGAAAAGTCTGGTGATTTTATCGGTTTCTGACTTTACATTCCTTCCTGTCATTGCTTTTAAGGGATAGAATTATTTCTTACAAAGTTATCGGTAAATAGTTTGCATTTAGATTATTGTCTTTGACAAATAAATATTCATAAATCTTTTTGGCTAAAACTTAAACCTGCCATTTCTTTTTTGATGGCTTCGGCTCCTCCGTTTGAGCAGTATCTCATAAATTGATGGATTTATTGATTGATTAATTGATTAATTTAAACGATATATAAAACCAGCTAGGATTTATAATGCCTAGAACTGGGGGTTTCGCGTTCATTTTTCGGTTATAACAACCATTTTTGTGTAGATGTGTTTTAGCTATTTTTTGCCCTCGGTCCAATCAAATAAGGATAAATTTTAAACCGATCATTTTATCCCAAGATGGCGCCAAAATAAATAAAACCACTCGAGTTAGAGTGGACCTAGGAGCAATGATATTGAAGTAGTATTCCACATTTCCCTGATCGTCGGAACTGGAGTATTACCGAGGACAGTCCTTTTTTTAGGGGAGGTGTTACTTCTACGAAAGGGATACATTCATCTTCTTCTAAACTCTGATGATAGATCAGAGAGATGTCTAGGGTTAACATGTTATTCAATGAGCTTATTCAGGGGTTCATTTAACGTTTTTTTTGGGGGGATTAACCGTAGCTCTAAATGTGGTGTTCTTTGTAAAATGTGTTTGACTTCATCAAAAAGCTGGGTACTCGTCTAAAGTCCCCCAAATATTCCATGAAGGAAATGGCTTCAGAGATATGCTAAAATAAACAAAGATATTTAATGCGAATATTCACCATTAGAAGAGCATGTTTCTGCCATTCCTTTCAATTTTTTACCAACAGTTATTACTTGGTTCCCGAAATCAGACATTAGCAACCAAGCGTAAACCTGCAGAAGATTGGGGGTTGTAAAGACCAAATAATATAGCCCCTGGGGGAATTGTAGAATGTAAATAAAAATACCATGGTACTGATAATGGTCAAACATTTTTCCCGGCATCTGCGTGGTAAAACTCCCCCATTGCCACCTTAGGAGATGTGGGGATGCTTCTCTGAGTTGTATAGCCATCTACATAATTCAATGGACAGACGAACACACTTTATTCTCTAATGGGTTGATGCTTCTGTAGTGGGTGAGAGATGGGTGGGGAGACATGTACTCAGAGAGAGGGTTTCTTCCCATATCTTCTTCCAGGATCAGGGGGGTGCCAATGTTTGCATCCCATTGCAAGCTCGTCAGAGACGCCTCAGATCGTTTGCTTGTCCCACGCACGACTGCAATCCTCCGCCGTCTGTCTAAAACTGACCGCGTGGTTCTCATCACGTGATCCCTTTCCGGTTACACACCTGTTCGACGTGAGTGCCCTGACGACAAGGCATCTTCCTGTTTACTAATCAAAATGTGACAGCTTACCAAAGCACACGGGGTCACTAGGAACAAACCGAAAATCCATGTCATATGTTATATAACATCTGTCCTAGAACCATGAAATAACTTAGTAGCATTCAGAGAAACTACCTAGAACTATGTACCGTACATTTAACGGCAAACCCTGCACGACAATCATCTCTCACTACAGTCCACTAATGCCTGTGATGAATCAAATATTTCAATCTTCTTCGACGGGTGATTTGTACTTCCTTGAGACATTCCCAAACTCAACGTTCAAATCATCGGTGGAGACATGACTGCACATATAGGTAAAGCTGAAGAAAATAAAGTGTGTTTACACAACTCTCCAAAGAGAAATGTGAATATCTATAAGATTTTTTAAACGAAAACTGTCGGTCATGCCTAAAAACTAAATCCCAATGAAGGAGGGAAAAACTATGGGCATATAACAAATCAATTAATACTAGAACACAGCTAGATTATATTCTCAAAAATAAGGAGTGGATAAATTGTGTGTTGAATGGAGAGCATTACAACTCTTCTGAAGGGGTACAATTCGATCACAGAATCATCTCGGTTAAGATACGCCTAATTGCACGCAGAAATAAGAAGGAAACAATCAAAACCATATGTCATGAGTGTCCTCAAATACTAATTGAGATATGTGCAATAATTATATCTGTAAGAAAAAAAATAATACTCTTCATGACACATCTGAAGGACATACTACAAATAACAAATACGAGAAATTAGTTAGTGCCCTTATGAAAGCAGCAACCGAGTGAATACGAACCAAACAATAGCCAAATATAGACTTCAGTAGGAGTTATTAGTTCTTACGAAAAAATTGATAATTAAAAAAAACATCGTTATTAAAAAGACACCCTACAATTGCCAAAGCGGGAAATCTTAAGAAAGTACAGAGAGAACCAAGCAACACATACCGAAAACAATTAAAATATATTCGAGACCAAATCAATAAAATTAGTTATTTAGCAGAAGACAGACAAGAACGATTAGTATGGAAGGCATTAAATGACGTATGCGAAAGGGTCAGAACAAAAAGTTGCCTTCTAAGAAGAAAGACTTTTGAAGTGAAAAGAACGTTTCAAGAATCTGCACAGAAACCTTCAAAGAATTACTGATAGACGTATCCCAAAAATTATAAATAGCCAACGAAAGAGTACACTTGGTCAATTAATAGAGGAATAACTTGACTCAGTATTCGAAAAAAACGAAAGCAGAAAAGCCTTATGTTTCAAGGAAATACTTCCAGACTTTTGGGAGACCAAAAAAATGACCGAATAATTATACTATGTTGTGTAAAGTAAAATAGAAAACTTGTCGAAAAGTTTAATACTTCTCTTCCCCAAGAAAGGTGACTTCAGAATCAGAAAGAACAATAGAAGCATCACTCTTCCAACTATATCCACAAATGTTTATAATTCCCTGCTTCTACATCGCATCCGACCGAAATCAAGAAAAGTGTAAGGAAAAGTCATAACAGTTTTCGAAGAAAATGCTCCACAACCTCAGAGATTCAGACAATCCATTGAATCCACGTATGGGCAAATAATGTTGACGCAAATATTTGCTCATAGATTCCTCAAAGACTTTCAATTCAAAACACAGAGGAAGTAAAGATCAAATACTACAAGGATATGTTCTCACAGATACGATTACAGTTATAAGAATGTTCAACAAAATCATGAAAGCATTGGTTCGCTCAGCTTATAGTGACACCAACTTCTCCAACATTGTCGCTAGAGTCTTGATATAAGATACATTAGCACCATATTTTTTTCATAACTGACAAGATTATATTCTTCGAACATCCCATTATCTAATGTTGTCACTGTGAAAAAAAATCAACAAGCAGATGATATCCCACGGAAAATATGAGTGACGTACACAACGCAGATGATCTAGTACCTCTTGTAAATACATCAGCCAAAGTAGAATCCCTATTCTATTGCGTGGAGCTTATAGTATCTACCTAAATACAAACAAAAGAATGTACATGAGGTTTGTACAAGAAGGAGCCATCTCTTCCCTGTATGGCAAGTCTCTAAAATTAGTTGACAAGGTCACAACCCTCTGCACCACCATCTTATCGACTGAAAGTGATGTTGACATATGTGTAGGATTTTGATCATACGGAAATCTTATGAATCAGTAACAATTCCCCAACAATATTTGGATGTACCATATGGATACTTTTAAAACGAATAAAGAAAAGGCTACATGAAAAATTCCACAAGAATACTGCGTGCTGTTATGGACAAATCCTGTGAGCAACACCCCACAAAACAAGGGCTGTACGGCTATCTACCTCCCATCTCAGAAATCATTCAAGTAACACGAAGAAGACATGCGGGGCACTGCGGGAGAAGCAAAGGCGAACTCATATATGTGACGTTCCCTTTTGGACTCCTGCGCGTGGACAGGCGAGTTTAATCGATCCAGAAGAACTTACATGCATCAGCTCCCTGCTGACACAGAATGAGGCATCGAAGACTTGTTGGGAGCGATGAATGATAGAGATGGACGGCGAGAGAGTCAGGGAACTCGACTTACAGAGTGACTTGATGATGATGATGATGATGATGATATACGAGAATCGTTCAAAATACTCTGGTTATGACTCAGAAAGAAGGGCATATCTGAACATTTTTATTCTGACAACAAATTACCACTTCTTATAAAATTAGGAAAATAATTATAATTTTCCTAGTTTATATGAGAACTGTTAGAGTGTTGCCATAACAAACATATTTAGCTATTTTCTGGTTGAGGCTTAGAACTTTCTGAACTATATATATATATATATATATATAGTCCCTAGAGATATATAAGAATTCTCCACTCTAAGAAGAAATTCTCTCATTATCTTTTATACATGAAAAATAAAATAAGCACGAATCTGAAAACCAATTTTATCTAAAACCAAAACTTTCTGATTTCCTTTATAGCATCACAAAAAAGATATTACTGCTCATTATTTCGTTGCCCCTCAACTGGTTTTTATGAAAACTTCAGTTCTTCGAGCATTCACTTGACTATGTGCCCCCCGTCTCTCTTCCTCTCTCTCTCTCTCTCTCTCTCTCTCTCTATATATATATATATATATATGTGTGTGTATGTGTGTGTGTGTGTGTGTGTGTGTGTGTGTTGAGTGTCTGTTGTACAATATTACAAACGTTTCCTCAGAGGCATATTCTAGACAACTGGCAAAAGTTGTTTTTTAGATGATTTTATTAACTTCATTTTTCCACAGTTATTTCCATGTTAAATTTTGTGCATCGGAGACTATTTTCTTTTGTGTCGTAAACGACTGCGATTGTTTGTTAATCATAACAGAGATATCGGTGATGTGCCAGTTATATGATTCTTTTTATTGCTTCTACCGGACGTGTGACTCTAAAGGTATGTCAGCAATGTCTTTCATTTTATTGAGCAATTGAAATCTCTTTCCTAAATACCATTGAAAAAGGCATGAACCCCCTTATTCTTCAAGCTGCTTGTTAAATAGTACCACTGCTGTACTTTGACACCATCGATTTGATATTAAATAACAAATAAAGTTTGAGATTGAATTAATGCATTAATCCAATGAAATGAAACTATCTCTTTCCTGTCCGAAGTCAACGTTTTCTTATTGCTAGATTGGTAGCGTTATCAACTGTACCCATTGCTGGAAAGAAGAAATATAAAGATCTGTCTTTCTCAAGATCCTTAGCATAAAGGAAAATGCAAACAAATGATTTCCAGTTGTGACTCGAGATTCTGAATGGAAACATATGGCCCTACTAGTTTAAAATTCAGACTTGTCCTTCTAAACTTGTAGCAAATAAGAGACTCATTTGTCTTCTTTAACCCCTAAGAGAGTGTGAGCAAAAGATGTCGACATATTTTCCCCTGGGACTTAGCGTAATTTACCCAAACTGTCTCATCAAAAATTTGAACTTAGGTTGCCGATAGCATTTGCTGGTGGTTAAACGTCCGGCTTGGTGATCAGACCTGTTTAAATATATATATATATAAATAATATATGGAGTATTTGTAAATGATTTGAAATAGCATTATTGTTGTGTTTTTAAATGCTTCACATTGTTTTAAAGTATACAATTTTATTATTATGTACTCCTTTAGAGTTTTTCACATCAGTGTTAGCTGATGGTTATTATTATTATTATTATTATTATTATTATTACTCATTAGTGTTTTTCACATCAGTGTAAGCAGATGGTTTTCACTAGAGATTGAGTGACAGCAAGTCTCATCAAGTCTCCAGGACTCTTCTGAGTATTCTGGCTGTTCTCAATAATGCCGTAGTTTGGATGGTCTCCACTCGTCTGTCAACTTCCAAGTCCTTCAGTCCCTTTAGTAATCCTTTAGTTACTGTACTAAAAACACCGATTACAATAGTTATAATTGTCTCCTCCATGTTTCACAGTTATTTCAATTCCCTTGTAAGGTCCAGGTACTTATCCTATTTTCACATTCTTTCAGTTTTATTCTGCGGTCAGCCGGGACAGCAAAGTCGACAATTTTGCAAGTTCTCTTTTTTTTTTTGTTCATTATTATTAAGTCTCGTCTTCTGGCCGAGATTAGGTGTTCCATGTGTATGTCAAAGTCCCATAGGAGTTTATGTATGTTATTTTCCAGGACAGGTGCTGGGTTGTGCGTATGGTCAAATTTAAATTTCTTGCACATCTCCCAGTGGATCACCTTGCCGACCCAGTCGTGTCTAGTCTTATATTCCTTCGGCACTAATTTGCTGCATTCGCTTATTATGTGAGTGATTGTTTCATCTCTATCACTGCATAGCGTACATTTGTTATTTTGTTGCTTCTTATCTATTCTCGCTTTGATATGATTGCTTCTTACGGCGTTGGTTTGTGTTGCTATTAGAAGAGATTCTGTTTCTCTGTTAAAGTTTCCTTTTCTTTGCCATGTCCAGGTTAAGTCGAGTGAGATGTTGTTTATTAGTCGTTTAAAACGCCCATAGAGTTTATTATTATTATTATTATTATTATTATTATTATTATTATTATTATACGTTTTTCACACCAGCGTTAACTGATGGTCTTTTACTTGAGTCTGAGTTAGACAAGTTTCTTCGGTCTCAATGATTTTTTCTGAGAATTCTAACGGATTGCAACAATACTCACGCTTTTTTTTCCAGCCTTTGGTTTCAGTTCCGCACACTCCAATTATATTGAATAGCAACTTCACCGAGCACACCCATAACAACAGGTATGACCGTCACTTTCATTTTCCATGCTTTTTTCAGTTTCCTAGCAAGGTCTAGGTACTTATAACTCTTTTTACTTTCTTCAATTTTTACTGTGGTCAGTCCACAATTCACTAGAGCTTCTTTTTTTTCGTTGACTATCCATAGTTCTGTTTGTTGATCTGTTTATATCTCATAATCACAGATAATCCCGTACGTCTCATTCTCCAGGACGGATTCATAGATGAGCAAATACCATTCGTTCCTATAGTAACAGAAGATAAGTTCTTGCAGCATTCCTAGTGGACATTCCCGATTAGTCGTGTCTAGTCTTATACTTTTTTGTCCTTCTTTGCTTCATTCGCTTATTATATGATTGATCGTTTCGTCTTTGTCACCATATAACCTACATCTGCTTTTTGTTGCATCTAATCTATTCTTGCTTTGATATAATTTGTCCTTATGGAATTGCTTTGTACTACCATTAGAAGGGATTCAATTTTTCCCTTAAAATTTCCCTTTCTTAACTCCGTTCACGTTTTCTTGTTTGTAATTTTGCATATTTGTCGCAAAGTCAAACCTGACTGATAAAATAAAACGCAGCGGTCGTGTCGATATGATTGGTTCTTGCGGCGTTGTTTTGTGTCGCTATTAGAAGAGATTCTGTTTCTCTCTTAAAGAGACACTTCACGTGGACGAGTAAATGCAGGACGACCAGCTAGAACCTACATACAATAGCTCCATGCCGGGAACGATGGACAATAGAGACGGGTAGTGAGAGAGGGTCAGGGAGATCCGTATGGGTTGCGCGAGATGATGATGATGATGATGATGAAATGATTATAAAGTTCTATTTAACCCATTTATCTGAAACTAACATATACTTCTACTCCGGGTTAGAGTTTACCAAGGAATGGATGTACTGCATGGACGCTAACTAAGGGTATGGAGAAAAAGCTTGACAGCAATAACACAAAAATGCTGCAAGGAATATTGAATAGGTCATGGAGGCAACACTTCACAAAACAGCAGCTGTAAAGCCACCTACAACCCATCACCACCAAAGTTAGACGAACCAGACATGCAGGACATCGTTGGATAAGTAAGGACAAACTCATAAGTGCTATACTCCAGTGGAACCCTTCACATGGACGAGTAAATGCAGGACGACCAGCAGGAACCTACATACAACAGCTCCATGCCGGAAATGATGGACAATAGAGACGGGTAGTGAGAGAGGGCCAGGGAGATCCGTGCTGGTTTTGCGACATGATGATGATGATGATGATGATGAAACGATTATAAAGTTCTATTTAGCCTATTTATTCGACACTAACATATACTTCTACTTCGGGTTAGAGTTGACCAAGGAATTATAGCAATAAAGGGATAGTCTACATTCTCCAA
The DNA here is from genome assembly GCA_963585895.1 of Sepioteuthis lessoniana. Classification (NCBI taxonomy): domain Eukaryota; kingdom Metazoa; phylum Mollusca; class Cephalopoda; order Myopsida; family Loliginidae; genus Sepioteuthis; species Sepioteuthis lessoniana. Next base: position 41,545,602 of record OY757924.1, read on the forward strand.
AGCTCTAGCAAGGAAGCCTCACCCTCAGATGGTTTAGAGTCATATTAGGACACTTGTTGCGGCGGGGTTATCAACCTTCTGCTAATGTGAAGTCGGCGTATTTAACAGCACCAGCCAACTGGACTTTTGAAATAATAGGTTTTAAAAGATCTGATATCTTTTCAAAGCTAATATTACAAAAGACTGTAAATACAATGTAAATTTATTAAAACATGTCTGGTCAGATGATTTAAACAAAACTCCTTGAAGATATTTATATGTAAAATATGATATTTCAAATTCTTGAAATACTTATGCCTAATGGGTATTATCACTTTATGAAAAAGAAGTTCCGAATCTCTGTCTGAAAAACATCATTATAAATTCGAATTTTCATATAAAAAAAATGGCTTCCTCATTTCCTGTGAACAATCATCGTACAATAAAAGAAAGCTGCTTCGAATATTTCGAATTGATGCAGGGATCGGTATATATCTTGATGCCTCTCTTATCTTTCTGTCATTTCTCTCTCCCATCTCTTTTATTCTCTATCTCTCTGTCTCTTTATCTTTCTACCTCTCCGTTATTTTCCTTCTCTACATCTAAATACACATATGTCTCTCAATCAATATATGTGTGTAAATAAATATATATATGTGTGTGTGTGTGTGTGTGTGTGTGTGTGTGTGTGTGTGTGTGAGTGTGTCTATCTCTCTCTGTCTCTCTTTCTGTGCCTCTGTCTGTCTGTCTGTCTGTCTCTCACTCTCTCTCTCTCTCTCTATATATATATATATATGTCGTATGTTGTGTCTGAAGTTTCTATATTTTAAATATTTCAAACTTTTACTGATAAAGCTCATATAAAGACGTGAAATAACACTTTATTTTAGATTTATTCTATTCTACTGAATTGTTTGAGACTTTTCTCGATTTAAGAAAAGCAGTTTTATCATGATTTCTAGTATATATATATATATATATATATATATATATATATATATATATATATATATATATATATATGTCACTAATGTCTTTAAATGTTGTTGTCAGTTTAATTAGTGTTCTGGATACTTTGAATAGATCGTACGTACAGAGGTTAGTGTTATAAATAAAACAACTAGATAAAACTTATAGTTTATTGGATTTTGAATATTCTAATAAATTGCAACACAGATTGAATTTTCCGGAAGTTATCTTTGTTAAATCTATGTTTCTGTAGACTTCTATTCAAAACCAACTTAATTTGCACCCAGTTTATATTCGGTGTTTTCTGTCTACCAGTCTCGTGGCACATTAAAGTTCTTTTGGTGGTAGCATTACCTTATCTTTATAAAACTATGAAATTATCAATGTCAATATATATATATATATATATATATATATATATATGGGATTCATTTAATATATATGGTGATTTTTGAGAAAGTACTTGTCATTAAAAATTAATGTTCACATCTGCATATAAATATAAAGCAACAGTTGTTGGAATTCCATCGTAAGGCTTAGTAGCAATGAGACAATGCTCACATGCGTAATGAACTACGTTTTGTAGTAAAGAGTTGAAGTGATATTAAATAGACATTGGGACGTTCCTCTATTCGAATGTGGCCAATTCCATTCCTTGCACATTGATTAGCTGCTGACCCAGTGAGTGGGCCTGTTAGTGTATACATACACCGGCTTGCTTCAGTCATTTTTCAGAGGTCACTGGTTGGCCATCCCCCATGCTTTTACCCACTTCGAGATGTGTTATTGACTAGTGCCTGAGTCACCCCTAATAAGAGGAATGACGACGGGGCCGAATGTTGTTTTTTTTGGCAATGCCGGATGCGTGTGGGCTTTGCCCAGTTACCGGACCCAACTTAAAAAAGCCTTGAGCCACATTTGTCCTGTGGTGGGACGGATGATAAACACCAGAGTTCACTGGTTCACCTAGGGCTCATTACTTAACTGTGATGGAGTGGCTTACCAGTCGATGGTCCACGCTTAGGTCAGCCGTACCTGCCTGGGGCAAGGCTCAGGCCGGGTGGTGGCTTCTTCACAGGAGATTTCCTCGGGTCTCAGGGGCCCATCCCCCACAGGCGTTTACTCATTTCGGGGTGGTTAGGTTTAAGGCACCCCTAATAAGGGAATGCCGACGGGACCGAAGTTAGTTTTGGCCACCCTGGACGAATGTGGGCTTCCGCCCTGAGAACAGACCCACCTTAAAATGGCCTTGTGCCAAATTTGTACGTTGGTGGGACGTAAGATAAATACCCAAATACCCAGAGGTCATTGGTTAGCCTTCCACTTTAGGGGGGTTATTGCCTGGCGCCTGATGTACCCCTATTAAGGGTAATGACGACGGGGCCGAAGGTATTATTGATAATGCTGGACGCGTGTTGGCTACGGCCCTGCGACTGGAACCTCCTTAAAAAAAGTCTTGTGCCAGATTTGTCCTGTGGTAGGACGGATGATAAATACCCAGGTGTTACCGGTTCGGGATTAAATTACTGCCCGTTTTACTTTTGTCTGCCAGCCGGGTGCAAGCTGGAGCCACTGAGTCGGTAAGTGTTGTTATTCTTGTTTTTTCTGCTTATTAGAGCAGTGGCTTTTAAAATAGTGATGGTTCCTTTAATGTACCTGAATACTATCTGCATAATTTTCTTTTTTATTTACTGCTTTTTGAAGTCCTCATTCGATGGATTGTTTTCTGATTAGCTCGTAGTGGCATGGTGATATTTTGCTGATTTAAATAAGTATTTAAATTAATGCATGTTTTAGCGCACACATCACACTTTATTCTGCAAATTACACAAGATTTTAACTCTTCTGCATTCAGAATGTCATTGACAGATACCTGTTCAAGTCTGGTGCAATCCGATGTTCGATCATTTTGAATGTCCTCAAAATAAATATTTGTTGCGATAAAAGTTAGTTTGCAATAAATCTCTTCCAAACAATGCAGAGTTTATATTCATTGAAAAAAATTGTAAAATATCTGGGGATATCTATCTATCTATCTATCTATCTCTATATATATGTGTGTGTGTCTGTGTGTGTTTATGTGTATGAGAATGTAACTATTGTGTTTAGATGTTGCACTTATTTGAGTGAGAATGATGCATTTTGAAGAGGGACTTATATATACAGTTGAAAATACGAATCAAAACTACACAGAAATACTAATGAAGAATATAATTTAACCATGAATTATAATTATTTAATTTTCAATTGATTGCAACGCCTACTGAAGCTAGCTTTTTTTCAAAATCTATTGTTCTAAAGACTTCGATTAGTATCGTTGTGTAATGCGAGTAAATATTTTCTTCTGTTCTAAGTCATCTATCTATCACAGACTCAAAACATTTCTAAAGAAGTTTATGGTGTAGTATTTTCTTATTCCGATGGAAATATAAAATTATATATATGTCAGTAAATTTGGCGACCCTAGTTGTGGGCCACCCGAAGGCTCCCTTTTCAATAGTTACTACACCAAGGTGTAGTGTAGGGCACTACTCCTTTCCCTAGATTGCTCCACTTTACTCTTGATACGTACCCTGTAATGTTGAGTGTTAGGCAAGAAGGTATCGAGTACGATTTTTTGAGTCTTTGATACGACTCCACCGGGTATTCAAACACCCTCTCCCAGGCATTTGGTGAACACTCTACTGATTGGCCTAATACATATATATATATATATATATATATATATATATGTGTGTGTGTGTGTGTGTGTGTGTGTGTACATATATATATATATATATATATATATATATGTATAATCATTAAGTGATGTTAATAGCTCGGATTCCTATGTCTATCTCTTGCCAAACGTCCCTCTCGTACATTGTTTTTGATAAATCGTCCAGAAGGTATTAAATGTTTGTACAGAGCTATAGGTTTTGCTGGAGAACTGTGCAGACAAGTCCGTTCTTATTTCTACATGTTGTTATGCCAGGATTCGTTTAAAACAGCACACAGGAATCTTGTGTAATACCCGCGTAACTTTTTTCTCTTAGTACTCTCTCATAGTCTCCAACGATATAACATAACTACGGATTTGGAGGAACCCTCGTTTTATGTTATCAGATAGGTAAGATTTCCAGGTGTCGACAACAGTCGATTTTTTTTAAAAGTCCAAAATTCCCTTGCCTAATTGTTTGGTGACTGTAGCAAATGGTCCACTTACCATTGGTATCACCGTCCCTTTCACGTTCCTTATTTTTTTTCTTTTCTCTAGCACGGTGTAGCCTGCTTATCTCTCTTTTCATTTTCCTTCAGTTTTACCTTCTGGTCAGACGGCGGAGTCGACTACTCGGCAGGTTCTCTTTTTTACCTCTTTGTTAATTATCACTAGGCCTGGTTGTCTAGCCGAGATTAGATTCTCCGTATATATATGTTGTATAGTGGCTCGTACCACGTGACTTCCGGTATCGTGGAGGTATAAAAGACGTCGTGTTTCTTAAGCACGGGTGTTCTACACGATCTCGGTCAGTAGTAAGACGAACTTTGGAAGTAATACCCACAGCGCGAGACTTATGATATATGTTCGACTGTACCACTTCAGTTTATGAATTATTAACTCTTTCTTTCACAGTGTATCTCTTCCTTACCACGATACAAAAATATCTCAAAATCCCGAAGAATTTTCTGCTTCTCATTTACTATGACAAATTCCATTTTGTGTATTTTCCATTTGTTAGTATGGTCAATTTTAAACTCCTTGCACAATTCCCAGTGTCAGCAATTTCAGCTGATGTGATTTTGCTGACGAGGTATGTTGAGTGGTCTACGTATTTCCGAGGATTCCCGTTTGGTATGGAGATAGCTTTATCTTGTTTAAAACACATAAATTATGTTTTACCTGAGTTTATATAGAGATTAATGCGTCTTGATGCATGTTCCTGGCAATGTAGTATATATTCGGCTTGCGCAGCTTTATTTATGAGAAGCGTAGGATCTTCTGCGTAGTTTGCATTCGTCACAGTTGCTGGGGGACATCGTCTTCTTCTCGCTTCTTATGCGAGCAACTAGGCAGTGTACATTAATTTTAGTATGTAATAAGCTTGCTAATAATATCAAACTAGCATCATAAGTATATGATTCGTTGTTTATCGTCTGGTCTCGCCATATCTCAACATCTAAGTCAGCAGCTTTTCAGTATTTGTTGGGGCGTGACCAAATGAATCTGAAGCTCTCGAGCGACCTCTCTGCCGTGCGTGACCACTCAAGCGGAAGGAAGAAGAAAATCAGTTTAAGTGGAATAGCAGCAGGATTATTATCTATTAAGGAAATAAAACTCAATCAGTAAAGCTTCAAGTGGACCGATGTACGGCGACGTCATTATTGGATGGCTTCACGAACAGCCGATGTTGTATTGGAAAGTTTCATTTGCCAAAAATCGAATCAGCTTTTGGCTCGACCAAGACACTTGTAAATTACATATCCTCCTCAGACTCTCTCAATCATTCCACTCCGACATTTCCATTATAAATTTACGAACGACACTCTTTTAACTTAAAATGCTTTATTTTTCGTAACGTCCTTGTCGGCAGACGCCCACTGACCTTTAAAAGAAGGACTTAGAATTATTCTATTCCTCTTAAAAACGAAACATTTGCAAATGTTATAATTAATTCTAACTTGTATTTTCTTTATTTCTTTCATTTTGAGTATTTTTGGTTTTTATTGATTTACGTTTATCAGTTCTTATTGATTTTGATTATTTTATTTTGATAATTTGGACGAGAATATTCATTTTTTTTCTTAATTGATTTTTTTTTATCTCTACTCAGTCGGATTGTAGATCTTCAGCAGCTGAGGACAACGCACATAAAAAAACAACCTGTATGAATTATCGAACTCACGTAATACCTGTCGATGAGACATGGAACACGTTATTTGTATCTTTTACAGAGGTGTAGGAACCAATCGCCCCCACAAAAAAGGAGAGTCCTTAGTGTGAAGTTAAACTGCAGCTAGTAGAGAGGTTCCATTTCCGGAGATCTGCTGAGCATGCAGAACCCCTTTCTTAACATTAGTTCAATATCCACTCTGACCCAGAGTGGTGGTATCTATTACGGTCTCATCAATGGGTCAAGTAGATTTCTTTAAACGTTATTCATATACAACGAGACCGTGTAAAGCGAAAACAATTAGTGTATAAAACTCATACGAAAATATTTGAATACATACTTATGATGAACGCGATTCTATAACCTCTACACACAAAATAAACCTTGACGCGATAACATGCCGTTAAAATCAATTAAAAATCGAATGTATTGATTACACATCAGCTTAACCGCAGGGAGACATGATTAAACACTGAAACATTTTCTCTGAGTGAACTCTGAAAAGACGCTGGTTTTTCAGGAACTCAATACAAATATTTGAAGTTATGCCTCTTTCGTTGTTTTATTCACTCTATCGATGCACAGTCCTTCCCAGGGCGTCAGTGCAAAGTGACTATCAACAGCCCACAGCTAGTTGGTTCATGAATTCTCTTTTCAATATCTACAACTGCTATACACGATGCAATGTAATGTAACAATAAAAACCACAGGAAGCGGAAGTGGCAAATTCGAATAACAGGTTAGTTTGTGTTCTCATCAATGCCTTTTGGAAAGGCATGGATCCCATGCCTCCAGCAATCAGTAAAGAGTTATGAAATTGAAGATGTTAAATCGTTTGAATCAATTCATGTCAAATAATGTTACTTTGACCGGTAAAACCAAGTGTTGATGACTCAGTTTCTCCCTTTATTTTGTTATAAAGGATGAAGTAGTTAGCGATCTAGTAATATTTATAATGTAAATATAGAATCAACGGAGTTTACCGTCGACTAACACAAGGCAATGTCAAGAAATGGGTCACTCTTTGTCCGTTATAGTATAGTCTTTTGTTCTATGTTGCGCCTATTTACGAACCAAATTGAAAATGCTTGGGTATCGGAGAACATCTATACAACTGGGTTCTTTGTTGAATGGAATATCAGACCTCGTGGGTTATTTAATACCAAAGGTACCTTTTCAGAAAAACTGCAGTGTTACTCTTTAACCCATACCATACTGGATAAGGGGGCAAATACCTTTCCTTAGTGTATTAATCAAAAAGTGAACGCTATAGCATTTGCCACTATGCGAATGGAGATTCCCTTATATGTATGACTACGTATTCTTATTAGCATAACGTATATATATATATATATATATATATATATATATAAGTATTATTTGCTCCAGTTAAACCGGAATTGGGAGTAATTCCTTCAGGACAAGAAAACTATTCAAAAGTGAACATTTACATATTCCTGGTAAAGAGCTCAATGTAACAGACATTACAGAGCAATAATTTCATTAAGAAAAAACACAAACCGGTCACATTAGGATTATGCATTTATTTCCATCCCGTAATGTGTTTTTGGTAAAAATCAAAAAACACGAAAAAATATTAACAGAACTTCTTCAGATCTTATGGATAAAACAAATCAGAATAGACACAGAAAAGACGGGTGGGAGGGGATAGAAGAGGGGTGAAGAGTTATCTCCTCATTTAGCCCACCATCGTCTTATATATATATATATATATATATATATATAATGCTTGAATGGAGATGTTGTATTCACTGGTAACTGGTTTATTCTTAAAGTTCTAACGCTAAATATCCCTAAGTTGAAAAAGGTTTTGCATCAAAGTAGCTTTTGTTTTGAGTTTGGGCATTATGGCTAATTTTCAAACACTTAGGCCAGGGTTCTAGCATTAGCAGAACGAGCCTGTTCTTTGCTTACGTGAAAGTTAATATGGTTTGGGCTTACGATTTGGAATAGAATCATGGTAATCTTTTGTTTGTAATTTTTACTCATCAATAGACGCCACCCTTAGAATAGCGGTAGTTTTCTGACGGAACTATTTGATCCCGGCTGTAAACCATATTAGGTATTTCAACCCACCTTACTTCACATCCACCATGCTGCATTCCATGATTTCCATTGAAATATATTTGAGTAGCTTGTAAAACACCCTCTTCTTTCTAAGGCTATTATCAAGTTACGAGCCGTGGCAGAATATCTCAATGCTTATTGATGCGAGCAAGAACACAGATTCTTCCATAGCTAATTAGAAATGAGATACCAGAATACGAGTGGAAATTTTTCTCGTTATTTACGTTAAAGAAAAATCTCGTCAATGCCGTCAAAGGAGTTGGAGAAAACCTTGTAAAAATATCATTAAATCACTAAATAGCATTGAGAAAATCCAACCGGGAAGGATGTATGTTTAATTTAATGCCTATCCCAGTACAACAATCGTCTCTTGCGACAGTTGTAGCAATAGTAGTGATAAAACAGGCTTTATTACCTTCTAAAATGAGTTATCTTCTTTGTCTTACACATTCCTAAACATAACGTCCTTATCATTGGGTAGTGCTCATGTAGGTATAGACTAAAATAAGAAAGTCTGCTGACACAAATCGCTAAACGGATATGATGACTATGTAGCAGATCCAACGTGAACTCGAGAAAGCTTTCAACTAAATCCTCGAAGGAGTACGTGCAAAAATCTCGAGGTAACAGTATTGTTTATAGATTTCTCCAATGCATTTGTTTGATGGTTTGTTTATTTTCCGACGCATTTCGACTTCAGTCTCTTTTGAATGCAAAAATGTTTTATCAAAATTATTTTAGTATGAGAAAAAATTATTATAGATAAATTTTAATTTAGTAAGAAGTCTTCATCAGGGCTTGCAGATCTTGCTATGTGCAAAAACGGATTAATTCTGTTTATTTCCTAAATAATAATACTGGTTGATATGTTCAAATTGCGTCATATTATGCGATGGAATTTTTTTGGAAAAGTAAATTGCGTTTTGTGGTTTCAGAAACGGATTTTTTTTTAATGTTTTATTGTTTTAAATGTTTCAAGAAATGGGAGTTAATCTTTCGTGTAAATTTTGAAATCTTTTAATCTTACCTATTTTTTCTCAGGATTAAAAGAATTCAAAATTCTTTGTTGAGACTGTTTGCATAGCACTATTTTCCTAGGGTAAGTCATTAATCCAATTATTCTCCCTAAAGCTATGTAGTAAACAGTAGGATAGACTGTGCCACAAGAACATTTATTTAGTGGAGTGTGGTTGGTTTTTATATCAGCAATTTCTTCAAGAAGACCAGTTTCTCTACCAAAGTTAAAGAATCCAATCTGTCCTACACTTTACCCATAGATGGAGTGAGGGGATATATTCATATCTTTTTAAGGGGTATTAGCGTGAAGTGAAATACACACAGCTTCGTCGAAGATTCGAACTCGTGTCCTTTAGTACAATAACTGGTACACCAAGCACTGTCATCATAAATGTTATATAGAGACAGTAAGGTTAACTCACTAAGCATCAACATAACCCCATTATAAAGATAAAAGAAAGTATATTCCCTGTCTTTTGAGTACACTAAGCCTTTTGTCTCCGTCGTTTTTCAAAATTTTATTTCAAAACTGTTTAGTCTTAACAAAAATCATTACTTATTTACAGGGGTCAGTTAATGTAGATATAAATTTGTTTTCACTTTTATTATTCCTGAGTTATGATCATTTCAAGTTGAGGTAAATTTGTTTTCACTTTTATTATTCCTGAGTTATGATCATTTCAAGTTGAGGTTTTAGTGTGTGCTTATCGATTTCTTTGATCAAGAATAATCAATGAATCGTCAAATAGCCTTGACTTCACTTTCTTTTTCACCTCAATTTCGATCCCCGTGTTTTCACCCTTTATTTTCACATCGTGAATACTTTGAGAGTTTGGGGGAAAGTGATAAAACTAAACAAGCGTATGAATAAATTTCTTTCGTTTAATCATTGATGGAAGCGTATTTCGTAATAATTGCTTCGCTGCAGTCGTGTAAAATATTCATTTCCCCAGTTCATTCAATAAATAAATCAGTTAGAGCTTTTGTGCAACAAGACACACGGTACTTGAAAGCATGAGTATAAATACATATCTTCGATGCTTATGAGAGGGTAAGTTTCTAACATTAAAAATTGTCTAAATTTAAGACTGCATAATTTATACCCTTAAACGCAACAACAATCGACTGACATAAAAAGTGTTATCCCTATGAAATTAGCTGTCACGTAAGCTAAGTATTCTACGATGTAATAAATAAATTCTATTTTTAGGATAATGCAAAGGATTAAAAGAAACCACTTAAAGCAAGTTAGAGGAAAAGAGACAGACATACAAACTGACAGACGGACGGAGTAACCAGTAAGGCTACACTACTTAATCGCCTTCTCTTTATTTTACTTCATTACTTTCTTTTATTTTCTATCTCCCTGTAGATTTCCATACATCTGCCTCCTTTCTGAAAGAAATCACTCCGTATTTCTCCTTCAGACCATTTGAGTGAAGCGCAAAATGCACGGACAGTATACCGAGCAGATAAATTATTCCCCAACAAAAAACTGTGCTCTGCACAAAGTTGTATCTAATGGCGAGGCTCCAGTTGTTGATATCTGAAAGCGAGCAGAACTCTTTTCTTGCCATTATTTTAAAGTCCTCTTTGACTCGGAATGGTTCTACCTACTAACGTAGATTTTTATTACAATCATTGTGAGGACACTTTTTAAAAAAAATAAATGAGTCAATTGGATTTTAAATTATGCCTTCCTTTTCTCAAGCATATATATGTTTGTAGTAGGTCTGTTCTAAAAATTCTAAGCTTGACCTAGATAGAAAATTATATCTGAAAATTTTTCGTGGTGACAACATCATACCACTCCTTATGAGATGAGGAAAACTAATTTTCATTTTTCTAGTTTTATCAGAAAGAGCCTGTTGCTAAATAAATCTTCACCTATGCTCTTTTTCTGAGTTAGGCTTAGAACTTCTTGAACACACACACACACACACATATATATATATATATATATATATATATATATATATATATATATATATTTGTTTCATTTATTGATATAGTGTACTCACTATCGGAGTTCGATGATTATGAGTTTCTCGTCAAAGCGATCATCAGACCAGGAACGATTTTCACATCAAAATTTTTGCGAACAACAAAAGAAAATGTCATTTTTTTTTCAATTCTATTTTAATTTTCTTTTTTCCGAGAAAAAACATACATCATGGGTTGTGAATTTGTTTTTGTAAATTCACTTTTTAATGTAGAATGTAGATTTATAGAAAACCGTTTCTTATATTTGCATAAATTATATTGAAAATATATACACGTCTCAGGATTATTCATGAAACATCACTTCATGGACCTACACATACGCGAATAAGAGTAAAGCACAGATAGACTACGTCCTTATAAACGGGAAATGGGAAAAGTGCGATGAATTGTGAGGCATACTCCTCTTTCGAGGGTGTGTCCTCCGATCATCGAATAGTTACGGCCAAAGTACGACTAAGCCTACGAAAAAACGTCACACGAAGAGCGACAACCAAGCACTATAACTCGGCCCTACTCAACAACAGAGATATTAGAGATAAATATGCATTGGAATTAAGAAACAGATTCGAAGCACTACAAGAGAAGGCAGAAATAGGTACCCCAAATGACGAATATGAAAATTTTGTAGAAGCACACCTTGAGGCGGCAGCAAAGTGTATTCCAACAAAATCTATAACTAAATATAGAGCCCCTTGGGAAACGCTAGCGGTCAGAGAAAAATGTACACTTGTGAAGACTGCCTCCAAAACCTATCAAAAGAACCCAACAAACACAAATGCACGAGAACTAGAAAAGGCACAACATCAATTAACAGGAATATACCTAAAAGAACAGGCTGAATACATACAAAATCAGATAGATAAGATTAGAGACTCGGTGGAAGACAGACAATCCAGGATAGCCTGGCAAACAATAAACGAAGTAAGTGGAAGGAAGAGCACAGCCAAAGCAAAATTGAAAGCTGCAAGCCAACAAGAAAGAGTAAAACTGTGGGAACAGCATTTCAAAAATCTACTAGGAAACCCACCGGAAATAACGGATGAACCGATCACCAGAATTATTAGCAAGCAAAAGACGTAAAACTAGGTCCTTTCACCAAAGAAGAACTCGACTCAGTTCTCAGAAGAATTAAAAATAGGAAAGCGGCAGGGCTAGACGAGATCCCCCCAGAAGTGTGGAAGACTAGACAATTCGACGATATACTGCTCCGGCAATGCAACGCAGTCTATAGTCAAAATAGGATAGAGAGATGGACGAAGGGATGCATCCTTCCATTCCCTAAAAAAGGCGACCTCGGACTAGCCAAGAACTACCGAGGGATAACACTTACATCCATAGCAGCCAAAATCTACAATGCCCTACTACGAAACCGCATAGAACCCAAAATAGACAACATCCTTAGGAAAAACCAAAATGGCTTCCGGAGAAATAGATCCACAACCTCACAAATACTGACCATCCGTAGAATCCTGGAAGGCGTTCGGGCAAAAAACTTACTGGCGACATTACTATTTGTCGACTTTACCAAGGCCTTCGATTCCATACACAGAGGGAAGATGGAGCAAATCCTACTAGCATACGGCCTACCAAAAGAAACAGTAGCAGCGATAATGATTCTCTACAGAAACACCAAAGTGAAAGTACATTCACCAGATGGAGACACGGAATACTTCGACATTGTTGCAGGAGTACTACAAGGAGACACACTAGCCCCGTACCTATTTATCATCTGTCTAGACTATGTGCTTAGGACTTCGATCGACAAAATCAAAGAAAATGGCTTCGAGCTGACTAAGAGAAGAAGCAAAAGATACCCCGCAAAAAGAATCACGGACGCCGACTACGCTGATGACTTGGCGATACTAGCGAATACGCCTAATCAAGCAGAGACACTACTGCATAGTCTGGAACGAGCCGCAGCTGGCATTGGCCTCCATGTCAATGCAAACAAAACTGAATATATGTGTTACAACCAAACGGGCAACATTGCCACACTAGACGGAGCCTCTCTGAAACTAGTCGACAAATTCACCTACCTAGGAAGTAGCGTCTCATCAACCGAAAAAGACATCGACACACGACTGACGAAGGCATGGACAGCTATCGATAGGCTCTCGATCATATGGAAGTCGGACCTAACTGATAAAATAAAACGCAGTTTCCTCCAGGCAGCGGTTGTGTCGATACTGCTATATGGATGCACCACATGGACGCTTACGAAGCGGCTGGAGAGGAGGCTGGACGGAAATTACACAAGAATGTTGAGAGCAGTATTAAACAAGTCCTGGCGACAACACCCCACGAGACTCCAACTATACGGACACCTGCCCCCCATCACGAAAACTATACAAGTTCGACGAACCAGACACGCAGGTCACTGCTGGAGAAGCAAGGACGAGCTCATAAGCGATGTACTCCTGTGGACCCCCACATATGGATGTGCAAGAGTGGGACGACCAGCACGAACATACATACAGCAACTATGTGAGGACACAGGATGTAACCCTGAAGACCTGCCGGAGGTGATGAATGATAAGGAGAAATGGCGAGAGAGGGTCAAGGATATCCGCGCTGGCGGCGCGACATGATGATGATGATAAATGGCTAAAGCAGAATCTATTTTTCATTGGGTGATAGATGAAAATTTCCTTCCTATCCATTTTTTATGCCATGTTTTACAATTTGTGCGTGAGTGTAGAGGGGTGTATGTATATGTGTAAGTGTGTGCACTTGTCTTCGTTTGAACCCATCAATGAAGCTTAGAATATGCAACCTATATCCATTGTTGAGAGCTCATACCTCGCTGAAAGCAGGGGCCGAGCGCGTGTGGACCTAATAGACTTCTGTTCGTGAAGTTTTCTTTTTTGTTGTAGAGAGCGATATATTTTTGAGTATCTCTTTATGCCATTAATCTCAGGTTCACTGTGAACATGAATGGTAGTACTTGTTAGAGCTCTATATATTTCAAATAAATCTGTTTAAAAGCATTAGAGTTTGATAGGGTCTTGTGCACAAAAATAAAGAAAAAAAATAGAATAAATAAAATAGATTAAAAACGACACTTCTACACCAGAAATGTAAATATGGGCATACAATGAACACCATCCACTTGTTTGGTTGATATGCCGCTAAAATCAATCAATCGTTCATTCAAACAATTTAGTGTTCAATCCACAGATAATGTGGTCTAGTCCATATCTTAAAGAAAAAAAATCGTTTATTAAATGATAAAAACATTTTGTACTGAGGAATTGAACAGTTCAAGATGATGAACGGTTAATTTGAACTTCAACAAGATTCGAGATTTCGTGTATGTTACGAGTTTCACTATTTTTCAAATCTATTAGCTAGCTTTTAAAAACAAGAAGGCGTTGTATTATCATAGCATATTTTTTTTCGAAAAACAGTTCCTTAGAACTGTTGATTTATTCTTTACAGTAAGATATTAAAACCATGCCGGCTCAGACATTCGATTTTACTACGACTGTTCCACACTGCTTTAACATTAATAAAACCGCTTAAGGTATGTTTGTGCGTTTTTCCCTTCGAGTGTTTGATTTTGTCATTTTTCAAGTGATATAGTTTTTATTTCCATTTTTAATCTTTGTTATCCTCTATCATAAAATAAAAAAAAAAGATTGTTGAGTGGCGGTCAGCCGAGATATAATGGATGACATATTCTCTGTTCAGTGGTGTTTCTTTTACAGCCTAGAATAATTCATTTGGCGTCTGTTTGTGTGCACGATTGCACATACTCACATAAACAAGGACACAGAGGCAAACTGTGTTGAAAAAGGTAGAAAAGAATATAAGGAGACAGAGACTGGGAAAATGAGAGGCAAAGTTATATATATATATATATATATATATATATCATCTGAGTATACAAATAGATGGAAATATTTATTTTTCAATAGTACTGAAAAGTTCTCAGCCCAACAAGGATGAAATAACCTTGAGCATGAAAATTTATACTACTGCATATATTAAGTCAACTTTGTGAAATTACACCATAAATATGCAGAACATAAGTATCATATTTCAAGGTCCTTGCATCCTGAGTCGCAGCAAATACATTTTACACCTAAACGTGTCTGTGCATGAGCAAGTAGATAGATAGATAGATAGATATAGACAGCTTATATGTATGTGTGAGTCTCTCTCCCTCCCTTTCGCTTTTCGTATATATATATATATATATATATATATATAGTCATCCACAGACAGATTTGTTTCGTTCTATCAGAACTCATCAGTGTGGCTAGACATACTAGCTTCCCGTAGCTGGGATCGAAATCCGGTTGACTCAAACGCCTATCCAAGCTTCTAACCCTTCAGCCACGAAGTGCTAGTGGCATCGAATTAAATTTTAAACGGTTATGAATCACAATTTCTATTGTTTACATACATCCGCTTAACGGCTGCCGAGATCTCAATTCATAAATGAAAAGGCTTGCAATAAACGCTAATGGCAACGCGATTACTTCATTCGCAAAGAGAACTCAACTCTACGGGGGTAGGGGAGTATATATATATATATATATATATATATATATATATATATATATATATGTGTGTGTGTGTGTGTGTGTATGTGTCTTTGTGCATGGGCATGTATATGTTGTTATTGTTGTTTGGTTTCATAGCATATCAGCTGCTGTTGGGTTATTTAATGCTGAAGTCAGCTTTTTAGAGTAATTATATAGTTTTCGTATATAAAAATGAAGAGAATTCAAAAACAATATTCAAGAATTAATTATTAGTGTGAATAAGTTGAACATACTCATATAATTTCGAGTATTCCTATCTATTATTAATACGTTTTAAACACATTTGTTTCACCCATAGATGTTTCCCATCTAAATGATCTAAATAGATGTCTTTAAAATATGTTAATAACAGCTGAATTGATCATATTTACCCAACCCCTCCGTTCGGGCAGGATATGACTCAAAGTCAATTTTTAAGCGAAGTTTAACAGGTTTGAATTCAGAGTTTTCCTTCTCCGAGACTAGTTGCCTCACCAAGGCTGAAGAACCTAGTCTGCCCTACTATTTACCCATAGCTGGAAGGAGAATATTTTGGATTCATACCTTTCCCAAGAGTATTAGTGCTATGTGAAATGCAATCAGTCAGGTCCAGGATTTGAACTCGTGTCGCTGTGTCCATTTCCTACGACGATAACCATTGTACCACAGCAGAATTGATAACAGAAACAGGCTGACTACAAACTCCTTAAAACTTCGGAATCTTTTATTTTCCGGAATCCCTCGTGGCATTATCACACTCTGCTGAAGGGTCCCGTCAACAGTGTGGAATGGGAATTACTCAAGGGTTCTGCCTACTGTTTTGAACAAATCCTGGTAGAAGCAATCTAGAAAAATATCGTTATGCTGCCACTTAGCCCCCATCTCACAAACTATCTTATTAAAACGAGCAAGGTGTGCTGAGCACTGTTGAAGAAGCAAGGCTATTCACAGTATCAATATCACTTTTGGACGGCTAACAAAGCGCACATCAGTATTGGACAATCAACAGAAACTTACATTGATCTCACTCATTGCTAACTCTCAAGGCCGTTTGGAGAACTTAGCATGTGTAATTGCCGATAAAGATATATAGCGATAGAGAATCAAAAGAATCGGAACAGTCTACACACTATAGTGAAGATGATTATGAAGATTATCATGGATACTGTTACCCTTTTTCTTGGCCTTGAATTGAGCCAATCAGTCGTTTTGTTTATGTATAGTTTAAATAAATGAGTTCGATAAGATGAAACATAAAGATGAACAGTATTTTTTAAAAAATAATCCAACAGTGTAAGACTGACCATGTATTTTTTTCTATACTTCAGATGCAATATTTCCTTGCTGTTTAAATTCATTCTCTACACTCAACCATAAAGGCTTAGAAAACACTGACAGTATTCATTGGAGAGGGGTAAGACAACCCTCTGAAAAGGAGTGTCCGGTTATGACACTTAGCTAGTTGTGATGGTTTGGGTTTTTGTTTTATGGCATATCAACTCTTTTTAGGTTATTTAATGCCAAAGCCATTCTCCTAGAAGAACAGTAGTGGCACTATTATAGCTGGGAGGATAAGGGGGTTCGTACCTTTCCCAAGGGTATTTGCCCGAAAGTGAACGTAATAACGCGACTGGAGTACGAACTCGCGTACTACGATTCCGCAGTCCAACGCTTTAACCATTACACCACGAGGACATCCCTAGCTAGTTGTGAGGATCCAGTTCTAGATAGCTGGGTGGGTGGAGAGAACCCATCAATTGCTTTTAATATCCACCTATTCCTCCCGGGAATCGTGTAGTGTTACTTAAGAGGTTGAAATCATACTCCTTTAACTATCAGCCTTACCGTAAAACAAGTCAAATACAAAGCGCTTCTGTTTGTTTTGTATGTAAAAAATTATTTGTTTTCGGAATCTGTTTCTAACAATCGACCCAAAATATAAATAGAGAGGAAAAAGCTTGAGCCAGCGGGAGAGACAGATCGTGAAAAGGGCGAGATACAAAGGAGAGACGTCAGACGACTTTTGTTATTTTTTTGCTCACTGGGTTTTCTGTGCGTGCGTGGCTGGTCCGTGTGATCTTTATCTCTGCCTTCGTGTCACCCTTTGTCTTAAAATCAATCCTTGCATATATATATATATATATATATATATATATATATCCCTAAAAATCATTAGTTACGTAATCAATCTTCGTAAAGGGACATGTAAATTTCAAGTTACAAAAATATCAGCTTTTTCTAAACAATTGTTTATTTTTTGATATTTTCCATTGAAAGTCACAAATATCAGCTGATTCTAAAAAATCATTTATATTTGGATATTTTCCATTTCAAATATTTAACATTCTGAGTTCGCAAACAAACGTTTATTAGTGTAAGTTTTACATTTCTAAGTTTTAACTAATAAACAAATGCCTATTCTAGTTTTAAATCCTAAATTATATATGAAATTTTCCAATCCAGATATAAATTCAAAGTATAAAAAAAAGAATTAACTTCTAGAATAATAGACTGAAATCCTTAATTATTTGACATTGATAGTCCTTGTAAGGGTTTCATTTATGGCTCCAAAACATCTTAAAGACTTATTCGTTCTCGAGAGAACCACGTCAAATAAATCTTCTAAAATAACAGCACAATCATAAATGTGGATGCGATAACCTAAACTCTAGACGTAAAATAACCCTTGATATGCAATTAAAATCAACCAATCATAATCATGTTTAAGCTTTTTGAAATTTAAAGATTCATTCAAAAGAAGAAATTGTTTACAGAATGGCTCTTGCTCAAAATCATTGCAATTTAATTGATTTTTCATACAAAAAACGGAAAACTATAAATTAACCAAAAAAAATGTTATCCCTTTTTGATTCAGTCATAATTATTTTTTAAGTTTAAATACTCATATGTTTTTCCTTTCTTAACCAGTTTCATTTCCTCTGAACTATGATATCTTGCAGCATCATTCTAAAAACTCTTTACCAGCTGTGCCACATACATCTCCTGGTTCTGTGGCAATTGAAACGTTCAGATATCTCACTATTTTGGTTATCTCTATTTTAATTGGAAGCGATTTGTATGAAAGAAAGAATTATAAAATAATTCTTGAATCGTAAACAATCTTACAAATTCAGTGTTTTCAAAGCTTTTCTTTATGTTTGTGAATGTGTAGGAATTTTTTGTATCGATCGTTTATGTCAATGGGTGGTTGTGTTTGTTTTAGTTGCGCATCATGTGTTTTAAAATAAATGGCCTGACTATCAAACTTCAATAAATTAATACCAAGAATTGGCAGAGATCACACCAAGTACGCAATAGGTGATTGTTGCAATTAAAATTTACGCTGTCAGAGTTTTCCTAGAACAGGCTAACTTAAAATACAAAAGAAAAAGAAAGAAAGAATGATGAAGCAAAACTTGCGTTTTAACAGATTTTCACATGCTTGAATTAACATAACTTTCATTTCAATATAATCAAAGAACTCGCGCTTATTTTGATAAGTCATCTGTAACGACGAAGACATTTTCAAATTTCCCAAATCGCAAAGATATTTTCAACCCTACGAAAAACAATCGCAGTGGTAATTCTTGAAGATCCAATTCAAGTTCTCTCTCTCTCTCTCTCTCTCTCTCTCTCTCTCTCTCTCTCTATATATATATATATATATATATATATATATATATATCTTATATATATCTTATATATATATATATATATATATATATATATATATATATATATATATATATATATATATGTTCATATTTAATCATACAACATGTGTGAACACGTGCGATACCCAGTTGATTAGCCACCAACCAGGAGTAACGCCACAGTTTCGGTGGTTATGGTTGTACTGTCACCTCTGGCACCACCAGAAGCTTTTGCCACTGGACAGAGTATAGAAGAAAAACACCGCAAAAGTTCCTCTTTGTAGCTTTTAATGATTTTAAGTGTGTTTGCTTTCAGATCGGTTCCTAAAAACCGTTATTAACAATCGTTCATATAACGTTTATATTCCACTTGCGCATGTTTGTTCGTGGTGTTTTATTCTTTTTATTCTTTTCAATTTGGTCGTTTTCTTTTTTTTTTTTTTTTTTTTTTTTTCATTTCTGGGCCAAACTACTCAAATCAAACGTCATGAATAATTTTACAAAAGAATTTAAAAAAATGGTCTGCTGTCTAATGAGAATCTTAAGATTTTTTGTAAGGGTAAATGTAAGTTCTTGGTCAAGATTTGTCCAAATAGCTTTCTGGTTACCTTTGGGCCACTGCATTCTTGGCTTGTTTAGAATTTCTCCGGGACGTTCTGGGTCAACAATAGAATGGTGAATGCTCTTGGTGTTATCGAGATTCATAACCACATCAATCGATTTACATTTTCCTGTAGGAAAATTACGTTGCCTGCATCAGAGCTCCTTATGAATACGTAAACTTCGCAAACCGTTAAACCTTCTGCCGTGATCACATGCTGTAGCCGGGTCCAGTTCAAGGACGTTTTATTTGAAATCAATCTGACGTGAGATATATTCTCCCTCCTTGTTACAGTCACCCAGAGAGAATTTTATGTCTGGTGTGCTCTTTCCATGTCTTTCTATGACAGTCACTTCGTCTTTCTGAAGAGTCATCTTGCTTTCCAATGAGTCATGCAATTTAACTTTTTTCATGCAACGTGTTGAAACACGTGCGATAACCTGTTCTTATCCACCAATCAGGAGTGATGCCAAAGTCTACTAAGGGAGAGAAAAAAAGTGAGAGAAAATAAAAACTCCAATTTTTGATAACAGACCATGTTTAGAAGTCATTGGGGATTTTGAATCAAGAGCTATTATGTACACGACTGAGCATAGAGAAACCAGTCTGTTCCATTGTTTAACACATAGCAGGGGCAGAAGAGATGCAAATAATTAACAATTGCATTAGCACGATACAAAATACAAAATACCTTATCCAGTTTTGATCATATTAAAAGAGAAATTCATTTTGTTCTAAGCAAAATCATTTTCGGTTTTTTTATCATATATATATATATATATATATATATATATAAGAGAGAGTTATTTGGTCCAGTTAAACTGGAGTTGGGAGTAATTCCATCAGGACAAGAAAACTATTCAAGAGTAAATATTTAAATTTTCCTGGTAAAGAGCCCATATATATATATATATATATATATATATATATATATATATATATATATATACGTACACACAAACACATTGAGCGAGACAGAAAGAGGGGGGAAAAAGAGTCAAATATAGATATAGCTATATATGAATATGTGTGTGTGTATGTGTTTGTGGGTTTATCAGAAAAAAAACCCTGCACTGTTCAAAAATTAAATGATTTCATATTTTCAGTCATTTTATTAAATAAAAATAAATTGTGACATGGCTTGTCAAGTTCGATGAGTTTTTCTCAAAATATATGTATTTTTATTTACTTGAGTCACATAAAACTTAAGAACTCAAGGGAATAAGAAATATTTTCAATTTGAGTCCAGTCAAATTTCTTTCCGGTGACCGAAGTCATATTTAGCAATTAATTTTCGGGTAAAATATTTATACATAAAAACAGGATATTTAATACTCGGCGGATATCGTAATTTCTGTGAAAACCCCTGTTTGTATTTTTTTTATAACATTCTCGAATCGTTAGTAGAAACCAGACATAGTGATTCTTTAATGTTTAGATTAGAGATCGTTATCTAAATCATAGCTGACATGTTGGTAGATTCAGAGAGACTCCTTTAAATAATGGAACGTTTATAGCAACCCGAATTCTCAAGTGAATCAATTAGTATGTTCCTGCAAATAAGACATAAAAACAATGTTTTAGCAACATACTTATCATCTCAATTTAATTATTCAAATGAATCGCAATATAATATTTTGGCCTAGAACAAGTTTTATCATGCCCGAAGCTAAGATTCTCATCCTTTACTCTATCACCAATAGAGGATTTGGTCTCCAAACATCGATTAAATAAAAAGTTGAGACGAATCTTTCAAGAATACGCTCTTAGTGTAACGGTTTTTTCGTTAGAAATGGATACGGCGACTCAAGTTCAAACCATGGACAAGAGTGTTTTCATTATACACAGCACTAATTCACATAGGAAAAGTATGCATCAAAAAACAAGCTGGGGGGAATCCTATATTCAAACCCAGTAAAAATCGCTCAATAAAGACCTAGCGTTACATCCAACTTGTGTCTGGGGAATTGGACAAATACACAAACACGAATTTCTCATTTTTTTTTTTTTTAATTTATAGCGGACGTTTTGTCCTCATCTTGGTAGTTTTTGTGTTGTTTCTTCTTTCACTACGTTTCGGCCAAATTTTACCTCTGGCCTTCTTCAGGTGATTTACCGCGACCTCGGATAGGAATGCTGAGTCTTGTAACCGTATCCCCAGTAATTACTGCCTTCCATAGCTGTTGTCTATCGCACCACGGTTTTGACCAAGTAAACCCTTCGGGGCCCGTGACGCAGCGGATAGAGGCGTTGAGTCTCTACGGTTCCAGGTGAGCATTGTTAGAAGATAGCGGTTTCAAATCCTACCCAAGCCGGCCAGAGGTTTACTTGGTCAAAACCGTGGTGCGATAGACGACAATTATGGAAGGCAGTAATTACTGGGGATACGGTTACAAGACTCAGCATTCCTATCCGAGGTCGCGGTAAATCACCTGCAGAAGGCCAGAGGTGAAATTTGGCCGAAACGTTGAGAAAGAAGAAACAACACAAAAACTACCAAGATGAGGACAAAAAGTCCGCAATAAATAAATAAATAAATTAATTCTCAGATTAAGAAGCCTCATCTCAAAATGATTCCAATTAAAGACAAGTACGAATTTTTCATTATATATCCATTTACCAACACACTAGCGGTACGTGACCCACAGTCAATTTCTTTAGTAGAGTTTAACAGGTTTGAATTTAAGGTTTTCCTTCTCCTAGACCGGTTATAATTCCAAGGTTAAAGATTTCAGATTTCTTTGCGGTAATAGCTGTTGAGGGAATAGTAGCTAGCTTTGCATTTGGTCTCATTGTTTAATGGCAAATCAACCTTCGTCGGTTATTCAATGTCAGAAGATAGCGGTTTCAAATCCTACCCAAGCCGGCCAGAGGTTTAAACCATAGCTGGGTTGGTAAGGAAGTTCATACGTTTCCCAAAGGTAGCATTCCTTTCCCAAGCGTTTTGGCGTTATGTCAAATGTAAATAGCCTCATTCACAATTTGAAATTGGGTTACTGTGTCCATTGGCTCTTACGATAATCATTTATCTAGAAATCTGAATATTCTATACCCGATTAAAAGATGACATACCTGTTTCAAAATAAACAAGTGACATCGGCCTTAAAAAATATATTTGGGTGTTTAAAACTGACTCTTATAATACATATTGTTTCTAGTAGTTTTTCACAATTGATGTACCTCTAGCATTGCATTCTTAGCAATGGATTTGAGCAGATCATGGACCTGTCCAGGAATGGGTACTTGTTGGGGAATTAACAGCGTGGCCTCCCTTTTTCGTAGTTATGGGCAAAGCTTCCGAGAATCATGCGACCATTGGTCATGTGACATTTCGAAAAGCAATTTCTATCATTTCTGTGTAGCAGACACCAATTGGACCCCTTTCTTTCGTCTCTATTTTTTCGAGCCGCACCTCCAGGCAAATTATCCTATCTGATTTTTTTCCCAAAACCAAAAAAAAAAGTAAGTTTTTTACCACTGCTATCAGCACTGCTGGTTCTGTGGAACAGCTTTTTTACCCTTTTTTTTATAGTTTGAGACATTTTGTCATGTTCTTTAATAACGCGTGTTATATATATGCATGAGATTCATGAGCTTGTAGTGTAAATGAACTTTGTTTTTCCTTACCGAAATATTCTGTGCTAGGATCTATTTAGAAAGCCTTATATATTATAGGAAAAAAGTTGGTGTACACACTATAAATTCCAATAGCAGTATGGGTTATATTTTCGCAGTTCTTTTTCAGAGGTCACCTACCTAATGGATGGGGTGGGAGCAGCCTTTTTATCTATTTCTCTATTGTGTTTTTTCATATAGGTGTTGCATAACCGAAGAAGTATGTAGACAAAATGTTCTTTTTCTTCCATACTTCCGTTAGTATTTCGTCAATGCCTACAAGTTATCTGCTTTTGATTTTTTTTCAGCACTGCGGCAAATTCTTCCACGGTAATCTAGTTTGATGCTTCGTTAGCAATTAATAATTTTTCGATAGGGTTATAAGTGACCTCAGGAGGTTTTCGTTGCTGATTTTTGAAATACGCTTTCTGCAACTATATTCTTTATTCCTGGGAGGCAACTTTTGACTGTGTTCTTTACGTACTTTTCCTATCGTTCACTTTATTTACCGTCTTCCATGCTCGTTGTGATTGATTATCGTCTACTGCATTACAGATTTTATTGACATAACCTTGAATGTAATGTATTGTTTTTTTTTTGTTTTTTTTTTTGGTTTCTTTTAGTGGATATGTGTAATATTACGGAAGTGCACCGTCATTGAATTGCAGCAGTCTCAAGGTTGGAGAACGCGCAAGCACATCAGCTGTCATCAATCATTGGGTACATGGGTCTGATGATAAAAAATGTCACGAACCTCGCTCGTGCAGGCAGAATGACCTGTAGAGCTCAACCGTGATTTTAATATAATCACGCGTGAACTTTCACGTGCTACACTACTGTTTTCACTGGTGATCATTGACCATTCGGGAACCTTCGAATAGATCCATGAAATCGCTATATAAGAAAATCAAGTAACGAGATTTTAGCAGTTCTATACAGGTTTCCAAACAGGTTCAACAGAGGTCTACGACGCCCCGATCAATGTCATACCCAGCCTGTCAACAATTCGACAGATATGAAAGATCAACAAGCTAACGATACAAAGCCACCGTCATCGCCAAGAAGAGGAGGGAGGAAGCACGCTATTGAACAAACTTTTTTAAACTACAGTCCGCTGTAGTCCCCAAGAATAAAAACGACTACTATTTTCTTCCTTAAAATTCAAGTTTTGAGTGTTTCTTTTCTGCGAACTCCTTTCTTTCAGACACAGCGTTTTTTGGTCCTATGCTACATATGGTTTTTGTCTGGGCTTTCTGAAATTTCTGCATGCTTGCATTGGTTATGCTTTTTTTTTGTTAGGTAACAAGGCTTCTTTCATGGTATCCCATTTTTCTCTAATAGTTATTGACTCCCATAGACCTCTACATTTTGCTCTGGTTTTGGCTGTTATGCATCAGCTGCTGCTCATTTATCGGCCGCCATTATATGGGTGGGATCAAAGTTTTCATAGGGTGTCCTCGTGGTGTAATGGTTAAAGCGATGGATTGCGGAATCGTAGTACGCGAGTTCGTACTCCAGTCGCGCTATTACGTTCACTTTCGGGCAAATACCCTTGGGAAAGGTATGAACCCCCTTATCCTCCCAGGAATGGGTTAAATAGTACCACTACTATACTTCTACGAGAATGGCTTTGGCATTAAATTACGTAAAAAAAGAGTTGATATGCCATTAAACAAAGAAACCAAACCAAAGTTTTCATCTTCATCATTCGGAGTATGCCTTTCTGTTGCCTACTTAAGAGTATCAAACTTTTTTCTCGCATTTACTCGATTTCTACTATCATTGTTGGTGAGTGAGAGTCGATCATACCGTGAAGCATTTAATTATGTCTGCCGAGACTCAGATGAATCTTTACCGAGACGATTAAGTGTGCATAACATATTCCTTCAAAAGAGGATATGTTTCAAAGCTCAAGGTGCTATTTATCCACTTCTTGTTTATGGATACCGACACTGCCTCTGATTCTGTGTTATTTGAGTTGGTGTTGGTCCATAGTTTTTCCTCCTTTTTTAAATGTAATAATTAGGCCATTGTAGCCTGTTTTCGAATGAAAAACAACTGCTCATATATTTGTCAGTTCATGTAAGCAGAATTCCTTATTTTCGTATTTGTCTTTATGAACATTCATTTCTTCACTAATGAGTAGAACGCTGTGTGTAAGAATGAACCGAACAAGAGAATATTGTCTGTTTTAGAAGATGATGCACATTTTCTCCCCGGCCCTTAGAGGGGCAATAACAAGACAGAGGTTGTGTTTGGGTTTTCATTAGAAGAAGCATATATCTTTCTCAGTTGGATTCTCCTATATCATGGTGTACTTTGAAATATACTCACTCTATAAATTGTTTTTGTGGCTGAGTGTTCTATTTATCTATATCTCTGTCTCATTCTGTCTCATATATGTTATTCTCAGTCTTTTTAGGTGTTAGTTATCTATCTATCTATCTATCTATCTATCTATCTCGTCTCGAAAAAAGCTTTTCTGTTGTTGATTTCGTTGTCTCTTTATACCGCCGGTAGAATTAGCAGTTTTCGCACTTAGATAATAAACTGAACAAAATCATTATGTTTTTTAATTGATTTCAATTTATTCTTGTTGCTTTTTCAGTTCCTTTTTTTTTTACTGAAATTGATCAAGAACATTAATCTAAAACAAGAGATGTCAACATGAAGCGGTGGAAATAAGAGATATATCCTCGTAAAACTCGAGCTCGTGTACATTTTTGGAAGAAAGTTGACTCAAAGAAAAACCTGTTCGAAACAACTGATTAACAAAGGATTTTTGGTTCTAAAAATCCTAAATCAAAGCTTTTTGCATGCAGGTTAGTCTATATTTGATTTTGCATATAAAGTAAGATGTAACTTAATGATTTAGAATGTTTTATAAAAATATCTAGAGAAAAAGCAAACAAGTTTAACACATATGTAAACTTCACTGAAACGACGGTTCATTTGCTGTTCGCATTTTATTACTAACTGTATTTCTTGACAAAACAATGCTTTGTCAAAATACTATTTTCTGTTATCTTTATGACTCACACACACACACACACACACACACACACACACACACACAGAGAGACATATATATATATATATATATATATAATTATATTTTTTGTAAATATATAAAGAAAGAGAGCCCACCGTCGGTGATTGGGTATATGCAGAGCAGTAATTTTGACTAATGAGAAAAGAACACCTAATAAGAGCATTCACTATAGATCCGCGTTATTAAATACACATTAAAATAAAATGTTGAAATTTGATATTTTTAAAAGTTTATATATATATATATATATATATATATATATATATATTTATTTATTTATTTATATATATATATATATTTAGAGAGAGAGAGAGGAAGAAAGAAAGAGAGAGGAAGAAAGAAAGAGAGAAAGAGAGAGAGTGAAAGGGAAAAAGAGACAGACAGATAGACAGACAGTCTCAATGGCGTACAAGGAACTGTGATTGACAGCGGCATGGTTGTAAGCTAGTTCGAAAACCAGTTACGCTATTGCGTTAATTATCTGTGTAGAGCCTTTGTGAATGTCATTAAATCCACTTCTTCTGCCAGCTATAGGCAAGACTTTAGCACTTCTGTTCTCATGCAAAGATAGGTTTGAATAATCCATGAAAGATTATACGCCATTAAACAAAGAAATCAAATTAAGTAATGAGCCTTCACATTTCTATGATGAAAATAATCGTGACTAAATAATCTACCATAAATGATAGATTAATGAAAATTGCATTTATTAAAATGTAGTATATTACTAGTTTAGGATCTTCAACTGCGTCGTTATAAACATTGAGTTGAAATATTCAGAGAAACCCTAGATTACATGCTCCAGATATACACCGTTCCCATGAATGCACTAATGAATATGGCGTGTAAAGTTGTTGATAACGCGTGCACATTACCTCCTGTGTGATCTCTTGTATCTTCTGAGTGATTTCTGCGTTTAATGCAGCAATGGTTCGATCTCTACAAGTGTCATGAGCTTCAAAGTTCTAGATCAACTTGAAAGATTGATTCCTGTTTGGAAATGTGTTGATTGAATTTCTTTTCAGTATCTGGCTCGAACATTCTTAAAAGATTTAGTTTGGATTATATATTTAAGCAAAATTTCTGCCCCATAGTGTGTCGGATTGCTTCGCTATATGTTTTAAACTTAGAAAAATTAACATATTTCGAAGCGATAATCTGCAAAGAGAAAGAAAATAAAGTAAACAGGAAAGATCTGACCGACCACTGCTTGTTTCAACAATCATGAAACACACACACACACACACACACACACACACACAAATACACACACACACACACACACACACACACACACACACACACACACACACATACTCTCTCTCTCTCTCTCTGCATATATATATATATATATATATTAGTTGGTGATGTGTAAAATATCAATATCCACGTTAACATTTCCCTGTTTTCATTTGAGAAAGCAATAAAGTAAATTATTATAACGATATTCAATTAGGATTTAATGTATAATAACACGGCAGAAATCTCCCGTGAATTTGACAAATACAAAGAAAATTAGATTCCTAAATTTTCTATTTATTTTAGGGTGTTATTCTTGTTATCAGTTAATTCGAATATGAAAAAAAAAAAATTTTTTCCCCACTATTTATACCTTCAAATAAAACAGTCTCCTGACATTTATTCGCACTTCAACATGGACACATTAAATATGTTTGTTTAATTACCCTTCTTTCACACAGAAAATTTTCGCGAATATAACTTTAGATGCAAATAAAATTTGAATCGTGAAATCAAACAACAGTCATTACATTAAATAATTATGTTCTGTGATCAGACAAGTCACCGGTCCTTAATCCTCCTATGTGGTACCACTCAAATAAAATGACAGATCTACTGTCTTTAAGCATCTCGGCGGTATAATGAAAAGCTGTGGTGAGCATTTTTTTTCAATTACACCAATAATTGATTAATTTCTTCTCAATAATTTGTCTCAAAAGGATTTCATCCATAAGATTATCCATCACTCCGCTGTTGTTGAGGTACAAGAAATCTATTAAAGAAAATAACACTGATGCTAGAATCCTTCCAGGCACTGGTAGGACTTTAGCAAGGCCTGAGTGTTGTGCCAGAGTTGTCATTAGAATAAGGGGACATCATTTCCTGTTGGATAAGCCGATATTGTGGTGTACTTACTAATTAGAAATATGCACACTCTACCAATGTGTTTTGTGAGTGGATCTATCTATCTATCTATCTATCTTATTCTTGAAAAGGTTTTTTGTGGTAAAGGATGACGGTATTCCCGTTGATATTCTGGAGGCGAGTATCAAGAGAACATGCTACATTCACCATCTGATATCAGACGTCTGGCTGGGTGTTCATCTTCCCCGGGACTGGGTTAATGTTATCTCGATCTTACTGTGCAAAGCAAAGGGATCCAAATCCGATAGGGGAAAATAGATAAATACAAGCCACTGGTGACAGTTGTTCAAGTTTTGCAAACTTTTTATTCAATCTATTACAAAAGTGATACCTGATTATCGTTGACTCTAGGAGAAATATATCGAACATTGTGAGGCTCTTTACCAATTCTTTATTGAACTACTAAACGCTTTCGACATAGTCAATAGGACTGCTGTTTGGATCATACTAGGAAATCACAGCTGTCTCCTGCATTTCGTTAACAGGTTTATTTAACACCATTGTAACATCAAAGATCGGATTCACGTCAACAGCTCACTTCCCAATCTATCTCCATCGATAATGAGTTTAAACGAGCTAACATTGCTCCTTTTTTCCACATATTTTGCCCTAACTCTCTCGTACCCCTTCCAAGACTGAAATATCAGCGTCTACTTTGTATTCAGAAAGACATGTAAAGTCTTTGATCACTCATGGTTCAACATAAAATCAAAGACTTTCCAGAGCCTCGTTCGAGAGCTGTTTACGATGCTGATCTCGTTGCTCACATTGAAGAATAAACATACACTGTTGTGAATTATTTTTAAGATAACCATCAGTCTGAAGAAGATGAGGTTCTAGTTCATTTCACTTAGTCAAACAAAACATCTTCGTCCAGTATAGTAGTCTGGACTTTTGGTTCTGAAAAAAATCTAAGTATCTAAAAAGCAATCAAGTCCTTTGAAAAACTTGAAAGCTGTATGACAGACCTATCAACATCAAAATAAAGCGTGAAGTCTAAGGCGTGTGTTTTTTCTATTCTTTTGTACTATTCGGAGGCCTGGACAACATATCGCCATCACATCAAAGCTTTGGATATATTCCATCAAGCTTGCTTTAAAGAATCCAAAACATCAAATGGCAATATCTTGCACAAGATACCATTATTATCTCGGGAATCGATATATCTAGTATTGAGATGCTACACATATGCAATCAGATACTTTGGATTGAGTACATTACCAGATTGGAAGGTGCTAAGCTACCCAAGCAGCTGTTCTTGGGAGATTTTTAATGTAGTAGATGTCCAAGACGTAAACCTTAGAAACGTTTTAAAGATGTCGTCATTGGTGACTGGGCGTAGGTAAATCGTTCAACTTGAAGAAAGTGATTGATGGAAACAGCATAGCGATTGAAGAACGAAAAATAAAATACCCAAGCACTTTCGAAAAAGGAATTAACCTCGTCGATTTACATTCTGAACATGTTTTTGACAACTGTAGGAAAGTATGTTTGTACAAAATCGAACTTGTTAGTCAATGAGATCTTATGAAAGAAAACTATCGAAAGTCCTTCAGGTGCAACCTAGAAGTACCTCTTACCAATTTTGCGACAAAGTATGTTTTAGAAGTCATATGATTATTCTCGGGGGAAATATCAACGAAAAACACAGATAATTCATTTGTCATACATACCATGGAGCTAACAAGATAACATTTGAACGGAAGATCACCTGTACTTCTTCGTTTACAAATAGCAAATGGGTGTGATGTTTTCTTCTTTAAATATATGGCATGAACATTATATATATATATATATATATATATATATATATATATATATATATATATATATATATATATCAGTTCGTGACGTGTCATTTATCAGTATTCACATAAAAATTAACAGTTTTCATTTGATAAAGCAAAAAAATAAATTATCATTATATCTAAAAAAATTTAAGGTTTATTAATATGATAAGAATCCCTTGTGAGTTTATCAAATGCAAAAGAAATTAGATTTCTATTTTTTCTTAAATTTATTTTGAATATGTTAATCTTGTTTCCAATATAAACGAATACAAAAAAGATAAACCGACAATTTCTCCAATGTTTTTACCTTCAAGTAAAACAGTCTCCTGACATTTATTCGTACTTAAAAGAGGAGGATATTTAAGATGTGTGTTTAATTACGTTGCTTTGAGATACAAATTTATCGCGAATTTCAACCTCAGATGAAGGAGTATTTCAGAATAAGATAGATTAAAAATAATCACATGCATTATCATCTTATAACTAAAAATATCAAATTTATTAAGCCAGTGATTATTATTTAAAGAATTACTCTTACTTGAGCAGTTTTAAATGAGAAACAAGTGTTTAAATATTCTCATTTACGTACTTTTATGAGGAACATATTTGACCTTCTTCATGGTTTCTATAAGGCTTGTAAAATATGTCCTATAGTTTGTTTTATTGTATACAGAGAACCAGTGATAAACCAATTGGACTAATTCTTCAAAAACAAAGACCGCACCTAAAGATACCCTGCCCTAGAGTGTAATATATATATACAGCTTACAAGAATACGTAACTCAATGGAATATCTATGTTCCAACCTAGAGTACGTATCTACTAAGGTCAGTCCTACATACACAACATGAGGAACTAGATAAACCTTGAATACAGCTTCTGGTTCCTATAATATTTTACACGTATGTCAAAGAGAACTTTTGAATGAATCTAATAAAAGCAGTAGAACTGGAAGAAAAAACGTCATATGTCTGAAAATGATATCGGTAGAGATGTGTTTGTATTCCAAAATATTTGTTAGTATTGTGGTGGAATTAGATATAAGCAATACACGTGTTGTCTATATCTATCTTTCTATCTATCTTATACTGTTAATGGGTATCTTATTCTGTTCATTCACATGATAAAACACATAGTGCATCCACACACACACACACACACACACACACACACACACACACACACACACACACACATATATATATATATATATATATATATATATATATATATATATATATATATATATATATATACAGAATTAGTAAAAACTTATGACTAATGAACAAGTGAAATACAGCGATGAACCTTTGAATCTCTTTAAACGTGAAAACAAGCTGTCGTGAGATAATAGCCCTTAAAATTATTATATTGTGTATTATATTTCTTTTGCACTATTTGCATGTTCAGCAGTGTTTCATTTATAACTATTTTTACTGTGGTTGTTGTTTGTGAAATATTGTTTGTTAG
Source organism: Sepioteuthis lessoniana (assembly GCA_963585895.1). NCBI lineage: Eukaryota > Metazoa > Mollusca > Cephalopoda > Myopsida > Loliginidae > Sepioteuthis > Sepioteuthis lessoniana. The sequence continues at coordinate 41,577,403 of OY757924.1, forward strand.
GTGATTATTTTTTACTCAATTAAGATGAATGATCATTAAGCATAGTTGAGACAACGTATCGGAATTCAAGGTTCTTATTGATCTATATAAAAAAATTTGGACATTTTTAACTATTGCCATCTTTTTTTTTATGACATGGTTGGTTGTTATTGTTTTTGTGTTGTTTTTTTTTCTTTTTCGATGTATTAATCGTTTTCGTGTCAATGAACTTAGAATTAAATTTTAAGCAGTTCAGTTTACTATAAGAATCGTTTTTGTTTACAAATAGTTAAATATCAACAACAGTTCAGTTAATTGTCAAAACACTTCTATTTCAAACAATTCAGTTTAGCATAAGTATGCTGTTTCGTTCTATTTGACACGTAGCATCCTATCAGGTGCTAGAACTCCAGGGCAATGAAGGGGTACTCCTCATTCCCCAAATCTCCAGTATTATTAATATGCCACTTACTTCAATACCGGCTCATTCGTCTAGTGGGCAGAGTGTTCGCCAATGGTCCAGGAGACCTGGGTTCAATCCCAGGTGGCATCATACCAAAGACTTAAAAAACGTCAATTGATGCTGCATTGCTTAATACATAGCAATATAAGGTACGTATCGAGGGTAAAGTGGAGCAATCCAGGGAAAGGAGTAGCGCTCTCCCCTACACCTCGGCGAAGAGGCTATTAAAAAGGGAGCCTTTTGGTCGCCCTCGCCTACGGTTGCCAACTTTACAAGGAAAGGAGTAGCGCCCTTCTTTACACAACTGTGTAGAAGATATTGAATAGTGAGTCATCGGGTTACTCTCGACTATGATCGCCAACTTTACTTTTACTTACTTCAGAAAAGCTAATAATCAATATCTACATTCATTTTTTATTTATTTATTTGTTATTCAACACATTTTGGAAAAGAATTAGAAAATCGACAACAACTTAATCGCTGACTGTTAGACTTTAAATTTTGATACAATTATCAGTTAAGATGACAGTGATGAAACTAAGTAAAATAAGTTAATGAGAAGAAAAGAATTTGACGGTAATTCCTAAATATTTTAGCTCACTCAGTAACGAATTAAAAACTTCAAACTTATCGAAGATTTGAACATAAACTTCCCAAAATACTTCTCATTTTCGTTTTACATAAAAAATAAAAGTACTTAATTCTGCAAAGTATAGAATAAATGATAGAATATATCCTGCTATTCAGTACAGATCACTGATTTGGCAGAAAGAAATATACAAATCTAATTCCTGGTTTTTTGATCTTCGGAAAATTCGGATATATTTGTGTAGGCAAAAAAAATCTACTCGAATTTGTAAAATACTAAATACTGTGGAAAAATCAAAGAGAAGGGAAATAAAATATATCATAAGTACAAGTCCACACGAGGACTCGAACCCTAGACAACTTAGATCCAGGTATTCTTAAAAGCCAGCCAAGATGTAAGCGTATTACAAAATTAATATATTAATATATCATGGTAAATTATAAATAATAAGAGTATGGCTTCTTAATAAAACGTTTTACTAACGGAACTAGTTTTTGAGATTCGAGTTCCTACTTTGGGGTAGCGTATCTCTAATTGGGAGGTTACCCCTCTGCATAGGAGTAGTCAGCGTATTTTACAGCCCCAGCTAACTGGGCAAGTTGATGTAATGGATTCATTAGTAATATCAATCCTAATAATATAGGTAAATTATAAATGTTCCTTAAATTTTAACAATGCGCCCTGAACTAATATAGTATTGATTAGATAGTATCACCGCTATTCCTCTTAATGTATAGTTTTGGCATTAAATAGACCATGAAGTTTTATATGCGATTAAAGAAAGGAACCATTTTATGTTTAAATAAATATTGAAAAAAATCAGTTAAAATTTTTAAATACTTCTGATGTATTCACATATAAAGTTGGCGACCATAGTCGAGGGCAACCAAAAGGCTCCTTTTTCAATAGATACTACACTGACAAGTAGGGAAGGGCGTTACTCCTTTCCGTGGATTGCTCCACCTTACCCTTGATACGTATCTTATATTGCTGAGTGTTAAGCAAGAAGGTATCAGGTACCATTTTAATAGTCTTTAGTATGACGCGACCTGAGATTGAACACAGGTCTCCCGGAGCAGTGGCAAACAATCTATCTACTTGCCCAGTGAGCCGGTAAATATCATCTATATAAAGTATGCATGTTTTCATTGTTCTTTGTATGAAACTAATATTATATCCGATAAATAGGTTCATTTCGGGAGAACTGAGGTGAGTAGATTTCCCGTTTCATAGCCATAAAATTCAATTCTACTCTGACCGAGAGTTGCAGTCATTGTTAGAGCTGCATATATTTGAATCAAGTAGCTATGTTTAAGAATTATAAGCATAATAAAGAATACATTAAATCAAATAACTAAATTTTTAAAAAGGTTCATTGTTTGCAAATTATTAGTCCTAGGTTTAGGTTGGGTTTTATGGCATATCAACCATTGTTGGTAATTAAAAGTCAAATTCTGTTTTTACATATATATATTAATAAAGAATTTGTATAGACAATTTGTTGATAACTACAGTTAAATGATCAAACGGTTCTATCCTAACAATTCAATTCAGAAAATTTCAACTAAGTTAAATAGTTCCAAAAATCGCTATGTATCACTAACAATTCAAATAGACACTAGTCACTTGTTTACACAAAGTTAAATAAACATTTATTTTATTACAATTCATTTTAGTATAAGTAATTTATTTGCGTTCATTTTAAATATCAAACAGTTCTATATGGCCCATAGATAGGATCCTATCAGGTTCTACAACTCCGGGCCAGTGTGAATATGCGAGCAATGGCAATGAAGGGGTACATATGCATTCCCCAAAGCTCCAGCATTACTGAATCCTCACCATCAGATTGTTTAGGGTCAACTCCAGGACACTCGTTGGATGGGTCTTACTCTTCTGCAGAAATGCAGTGGGTGTCGTCTACATCCCCAGCCGACTGGGCTGGCAAGTTATTAGTATTCACTGAGAATACTTGAAACCATACTTTTGTGCTCCCATTATCTATATTAGAAATTGTTACTTAAAGATATAATTGTTTTCTTAGTAGTTTCTTGGAATCATATACTTGGTTTTAAAAGGTATATATCATTAAATCATTCAACAAGTATTGATATCTACCTGAAACAAATTACTCTATTTATATCTCCTATCATCTAAATTTGTTTATATTGATTTTCATTTTTCTTATTGTATGTGATCTTTATGAATTAAAACAATGTTTATTTATTGTATGTTTGTCTCTTAGGTATATTTGTAATTCTGTTTCTTTTGCTTTCTTTGTTTGATGACATATTTATCTTCGCGGGTTATTAAATGCCAAAGCAGTCTTTGTAGAAGAACAGTATTTAACCCGTAGCAGGGAGGCTAAGAGGCTTAATACCTTTCTTAAAGGTATTAATTCAAAAGTTAATGTAACAGTGCGACTTGAGTTTTATCTCGTTTACTACGATGCCATAATCCAGTATGTTTGCTAATTAGCCACGATGACTCAACTCACCTACATTTACTAGTGTGGCTGTCGTATCCTTTGAGTTTTCTGTCCCCAGAAAATGCCACTGAATTTTCAAACATATTTTTGGTATGAGTGTTAAAATTCATCCTACGTCTAGAATCTGACGATTCAGTTCTTTGTGGAATAGTCTATCTCCTTCGGGGATTATTTATCGCTAAATCCATCATTGCAGAGTTACAGAAGTGGTTTTATTTAAGCCATAACTGACAGGATAAAGGTGTTCTTATCTTTCCCGAGAGTATTAATCTGGAAGTGAATGTAATTGAACGACTGGAGTTCGAACCCGTCTACTACAATGTCGCATTCCATCATATTATGCCAAAGTGACTTCCGCAGATCTCACTGTAATTGAATAAGCAAATAAAGAAAGCAAATAAGTTAGAGCTAAACAAAATGCAATATCAATACTATCTGTCAATAGAGACGTGGAAATCTAAAATGACGAGCGGCAAACATTGAAATATGAAGGACAATAAAAACCAACATTTCAAAAAACATAAATTCAGAAGGAAATAAACAGCAGGTTTTTGAAGATCAGATATGGACCAAAAATGGAAATCTTGTCAGCAGAACAAATATTTGAAGAAATGCTTTATCATATCAAATGCAGAAGTTGGATTGGTTTAGTTTAGTTTATTGTTTCAACAACATATCAACTTTTAACGGGTTATCTAAAGCTAATATTTGAATTATTTGTGAATCTTTAATTATCATGACTGCATTTTTAGTCTTCCATTACATTGTTTGAATTGCCCTTTTATTTGTCCATGATCATTTATTTTAACTCAGTAATATATAATCAAGTATTCCTATCTGATAAGAATAATTTCAGAAGAGATCTATTTCAGATCTATCAGGTACAGACAATTCGGGTCAGAGTAGACCTGGGAATAATGGTAATGCAGAGGTATACAAAATTACTTACATCTCACGAACTGGACTTTCATTACAGAATGTAATAATTAGATTCCTGATAGAAAAAAGACATAAAAGATAAAGGTACGTTAGAAATAAAGGGAATGTATAATAAAAAGAAAAAAATTATGAAATTATATATATATATATATATATATATATTCGTGTGTGTGTGTGTGTGTGTGTATGTGTGAGAGAGAGTGTGTGTGTGTGTGTGTGTGTGTGCGCGCGCGCGCCCAAAACAATTAGTGATTACGTAGGCTGAAGATAAACCAAGTATTTACGGTGGAATACTACTTGTGCTTTGAAAAAATCCTTGAGCAAACACTCCACTAAACAGCAGTTGAATGGCCACTCACCTCTAATCTCACAAGCCATACAAGTAAGACGAACATTATATATTGGGCTCTGCTGGAGAAGTAAGAACGAACTCATAAGAGACGTTCTCTTTTGGATTCTTACACATGAACGCTTCAGTGTTGGTCAACCAGCTTAGACTACACATACATCAGCTCTGAGTGAACACAGGGTGCAGTTTCGAAGATCAACCTGGAACGATAAGATGGATCAGAAGAGAGTGTTAGCGAATCATGTACCCTCATCACGAAATGATGCTGATTGTGATTTTGATCTTATACAAGAAACAAAAGGTTTTTACTATAATCTTTATTGTAAATATCTATTCACTGGGTCCAATTACTTGCACAGATCGAACAGTGAAAAATATAGATTACTAGGCGATGCCTAAATTTTGATTCCCCGTTGTTGGCCCTGATATACTGGTGCTTTTATTTAGAAAGCAGTTGGCATTTTAATGTTTAACGGAATATATCGATAATTTAGATCATGAAAAATGAATCTCAACGCCAACATGGTATCTACCAAAGCACTTTTAAATTTGATTCTATACGACATATATTCTGAGAAAAATCTAAGTTCTTTAAACACATGGATATAAAATCTCAGCATGATGGAATATTTTTGAAGCGTATAGTTCATGAATGTTTAGATCCAGACAGATTTGTAATAAAATAATATATTACTCATCAAAACCGAACAGGCCAGGATATAATTAGTATTAGATTATTTAATCAAAACGGATATTCCTGGATATTATTTATCGCCAAACTCTGCCTACATTGAAAATCAATTAAAAAATGAATATGTAGTTGTCCAAAAATTTTAAATCTTATTTATACAGTTATGTAATTTCATTTTTGGTTTCATTCGTATTGTATCATTACTTACAGGCTGGAGTAGTCATAAACTAAGTTTAGATTGGTTTGGCACAATGGTAAAATTAGATATTCAAAAGAAAGTAAAGTATAGTATCAGTAAAAAGGAATAACGTATATATATATATATATATATATATATATATATATATATATATATATATATATATATATATATTATGTTCGTGTACACAAAAATTTGTATAGACAAATAACTACCAAAATCATTGGTAACAAGGGGAAAACTATTTTAAAACGATAAAACAGCGAGGGCCCTTTCGTCCGGCACTTGTCAGGCTTATTCGCCGGAAAGAATTGTTAAAAACGGGAGTAAACTAAGTAATTGGATCGAAGGGACAGGGTGGGGGAAATATTTGATATTTTCTCATTAATTACGAACATCCCTCTAAATGAGGCAGTATGTATATGTGCTGATTTTTTGTGTCGTGGACCATCAACTATTGCCCTTCCCTTTCCTGGGGAAGTTTTTATTGAGTTGAAGGGGATTGTCGCAAAGTCAGTGTCTTTTAGTTTCACTAAGATTATGTATCGCCAGATTGAGGGTGTTGGTATGGGTTCCCCTCTTGGCCCCATTCTGGCTAATATTTTTGTTGGGTCCAAGAAATACTTTTGTTTGAAAGGTTTCCGAAGCCTTTTATTTATCTACGTTACGTTGACGATACTTTTGTCTCCTTTAGATCACTTAACGATGCACTGTTATGCTTCGATAAATAGAATGAGCCACATTCATCTTCATCATTTACCATGGAAGAAGAAAATGATAATAAACTGCCATTCTTCGATGTGTTAGTTGAAAGATGTGATTCTTCTTTCCTCACGTCTGTTTATAGAAAACCTACATTCACTGGGCTTTATTTAAGTTGGGATTCTTTTTCTCCCAGATCTAGGAAACTAAATTTAATCAGATGTCTTTCCTATAGAGCTTTGAATATTTGTTGTGATTGAAGATGAACTCAAGGTAATCAAATAAATATTTATTAATAACTTGTATCCTGAGGAAATCATTGACGATAATATCAAGTTAAGAGTGATCAAATTAAAAAATAAGAACAAAATTTTTAAACCTCCGAAAAGGCCTGTTTATTTTAGACTTCCTTGGGTTGATCCTGCTAGCCAGTCCTTTGCTGAGAAGGTTGCCGCCTCTGTGTAACGTTGTTATCATGCTGTTAAAGTTCGACCAATTTTCAATACTAGGACTGCCTTTAATTCCACACGTAAGGACAAGTTGCCTATCTTTAATCAAAGTTTGTTGATACATAAATTCGAATATCGATGCAATTCGACATATATAGGTCGGACTTGTCAACGCCTGGAAGTGAGAATTAGACAGCATGTACCCAGAGCTATTATAACTAAAGGCCGACAAACATCCGGGCATTCTCAGGCAATGGACTCTGTCATTGGCGAGGATTTGCTTGCCATAAATAGTTGTAGGACCAACTAGCAAGATGACTGCTGTTCTGTTCTGCATAGAGCTAGAGACAAAATCCATGTCAATGTCTTAAAGGCGATCTATATTGCAATAGATCGCCTTTCTCTATATAGACAGTAAAGCAGTCACATTTTAAATATATTTGGGGAAATATTGGAGACGGGTGTGACTTAATATTTTTTCCTCCACCCTTCGATCCAATTATTTAGTTTACTCCCGTTTTTAACAATTCTTTCCAGCGAATAAACCTGACAAGTGCCGGACGAAAGGGTCCTCGCTGTTTTATTGTTTTAAAATAGTTTTCCCCTTGTTAATGATTCCACTACTTATTTCTCTCTCTCTCTCTATATATATATATATATATATATACATATATATATATAAACGGGCAGGTGGAGCGACAAACTTACAAAGAGAATTTGTTCTTTTTAAAATACCCGATTCTTAAAAAACAGATAAAATAAAAACAATAGAGAGAATATGACTGTCCAATTAGGAAGGAATCAGAACACTTAAAAAAATAAGAAAAAGAACTGCAACAAAGAAACAACAACTACTTCAAAATATTGTAAACATATCCCATTATGTAAACGAAATGAAAGAAAAAATAAATAAAAAAGGAGACTAGAAGAACAAGAATAATTCATGATCCCTAACGGAATCTAAGAAAAGGAACAAATATCTGGATAATTTCCCTTTTGAGATACCCTGGGTCCTTTTTAAAACGAATAACCTAATAAACAACGGAAGACCAGATCAAATTTTAATTGACAAGAAGGAAAAAAAAAACGCGCCTTCTTGTGAAAATTGCTTTCCAACAGACAATAGAGAGAAAATAAAAGGAAATACCATCGTTATAAACTATCATCATCATCATCATCATGCCATACTGCTTGCATAAATTTCCCTAACTTTCTCTCACCATCCGCCTCTTTCGTCCATCGATTCGTGCGGATCCTCCAGACTACATCTTGTGCTCTTACAGAGCTGTTGTAAATAAGTTCTAGCTAGTAGTCTTTCACCTATGCGTCTGTGTGAGGGGATCCATTCGAGAATGTCGCTTATAAGTTCGTCCTTGCTCCTCCAGCAGACCCCCGCATGTCTTGTTCGTCTAATTTGGGGAGTCTTCGAGATGGGTGGTATGTGGCCGTACAGTGGCTGTTTTGTAGGATATTGATTCAAAGCTATAAATACCTGGACCTTACAATACAGCTGAACATGCTGTATAACATTAAAGAGATACAGATACCAATCACAGTTGGAGCCTTTGGACACTCTTTCAGAAAGAAAATAGACTGGAAAAGAGGCTGGGAGCATTAGATATGTTGGAAAGGTCAGGGCTATATAAATTACGGCTTTGCTAAATCAGCTGGAGGTTTTAGAAGTGTCTTGGAGATGTATGGAAACCTGCTGTCTCTGAAACTCCTCTGCAACATTTTCACTTAGACCTGGTGTTAAAAAAAATCGCAGAGAGGAAAATATGAGAATGATGAGTAAAAACAAGAATTGTACTTAATAACTTATCGGTCGAATGATAAAAAAAAATGTAAAATATTAAGAAAAATACTCAACGTTTTTCTGCTACTTGAGTTTCATAATTGTCACTACTCAGGTAGGCAAGAAAATGAAAAATATAATGATGTAATTACTTTCCCGTTTAAATATTTCTGATAATATATTTTACTTTGAGTCACATGATGTAAACAGTTATATGACACGTATAATATATATATATATATATATATATATATATATATATATATATATATATATATATATATATATTATACAAACATACACAGACATATATAGAAATAGTGGGGTAGAAATAAGAATATATATATATATATATATATATATATATATATATATATATATATATATATATATATATATATATACACAGACACACACAAATATATATATATATATATATATATATATATATATATATATAGAGAGAGAGAGAGAGAGAGAGAGGCAGGGAGTGAGAGAGAGAGAGAGAGAGAGAGAGAGAGAGAGAGATGAAATATAGCAACATTTAGCTGGAAGTTGAATGCTACTTTGATAACAACAATTGTTTTACAGAAAAGAAATTGAAAGAAATAATGAATGAAATGAAAACAAACGAGACTACAGAATGGATAGAAACAATAGAAAGTGAGCAGAAAAAATAATATTTGAACGTTATTGTCAATAGATGTTCATCCTGAAAGAATCATAGTGATATAAATAAAACAATATCTTAAAGAAAACCAAGTTAAAGAAAATGTGAAAGAAGAGAAAGTTTCTTGTCAGACACGTTAAGCAAAAAATGAGATTAGAATAGTGACATGAGATAAAAAGAGAGAGAGAAAGAGGGAAAGTTAAGCGAAAAGAGGGCATGGAGAAAGGTTTAATAGTATAAAAATTAAAAAGAGATGATGAAGAAAAGGGAGGATGACAGATTGGAAGATAAGGAAGGAGAAAATAAAGAGTAAACAATAAAATGCAAAAAAAAAAAAAAAAAAGGAGGGAAGAAGGACAATCAATGGAAATATATAATTTTTGGATTCTTTAAATTCTGCGGCATGTCAACACGCCAAAGATGATTTCATGAAAAAGCGTTAGAGAATACTGCTCATTTTATCTATAGTGCGGTTGAACAAGGAATACTGTAGTACCACTCTGGGAGTAATGACAATGAAGGTGTACCATACATTACCTAGAGGTCCAAACCCTGAGCCTCACCCTAAGATGCAGTTTAGTGTCATACCAAAGAAAGCCCTGTATAGGGGAGGTTCTTATTCATCGGTCGACCATACAGTCACCATATCATAAGACCCACTGACATATAGATGTGTAAGTAATTAAACGAATGAATACAGGGAAAGAAAGAAAAGAAGAAAAAGAAAGAAAGAAAGAAAAAAAGAAAGAAAGAAATACATGGGGGAAAAATCAAAAAAAGAGAGAAGAAGAAGAAGAAGAAGAAGAAGAAGAAGAAGAAGAAGAAGAAGAAGAAGAAGAAGAAGAAGAAGAAGAAGAAGAAGAAGAAGAAGAAGAAATGCATAAATCAGTCAATAAATAAATAAAAAGTAAAAGAAAAAGACAATAGTAGTAACTTAATGGAAAATAAGGAAATACAAAAAGATGAAGTAGAGAAAGAAATAGATTACGTTGATGTTAACGGCATCTCAGTACCTCAAGGAATATGTAATGTCAAGAAGTTAGTGAATCACATTTATTTTGCATTCATATTTATAATTCTTGTGCAGTTGTTTCTTAAAAGTTTGTCGTGCATACGGTCTGATCGAATATGAATTATTTACTTGGGCTTCTAAACAGTACTAAAACCCTCGTTCAGACTGGAACTTGGACTAATGGCAATGAAAAGGTCATCAATAATTCGATAGAGCTCCTGAAATGGAGCCTCACCATTGGATGCAGGCTAATATCTTATCAGTGACATAAAGGAAATTGAAGAAAAGTAAAAGGAAAAAAGAAAAGAAAGAAAATGATCAAACTAAGACGTTTGCAAAGGAAGCATAGAAATCACAAGAAAAAGAGAAAGAGAAAGAAAGAAATGAAGATGGAATGCAGAAATATGGTATCTCTTTGGGAGTAAAAGAAATCCAAGAAGTCAATAACAATATAGGAAAATCAAAGTATATATATATATATATATATATATATATATATATATATATATATATATATATATATATATATATATATATATACAAGATTAGGTCATGGAGGTAAAAACCGATAAGAAGGCCGATGCAATAAAATCCAATAGAAATATCTAACTTGAACGTAGACGATGAAATCCGATGTCAAGACAGCTGTATATATTGATTTGCTGTTTCTCCGTACGACTTGATATGGATGTTACGCAGATCCATGCAAGGGAAAAGCAACAGAAGAGCAGAGACGTTTTCGCATGTAAAATATTGAACATTGATGCTCAAAACCGAATTTATTTCGCATCCTTTGCTTGCTGTCTGCATCTAGGATCTCGTGGTATTTTGCTTATCGTCGTAGGAATTGGAAATGGCGACCCGAGTTTAAAACCTGCACAAGGCTGTTTTCATTTTCACCTGCCGCTAATACATCTGGCAGGCATGAATCCTATTATTTCCCCTTCGGCCATTGGTAAATTGTTTGGTTTGGTTTGGTTTGGTTTTATGGCATATCATTGTAGCTTATTTAATGCCAAATCCATTTTTATACATATAAACAGTTTTATATCAACCAATTCAGTTTAACATAAGTATAGTTTAAATACCAAAATTGTTCTGTTTTAAACAATTCAGTTTAGCATAAGTACACTTTTTAGTTCTGATGGTAAGGTCCCAGTGATGCTGGAGCTTTAGGAAATTCGGAGTACCCCTTTATTACCATTGCTCCTAGGTCTACTCTGTCCCGGAGTTGAAGCAACTGATAGGGTCCTATCTATGGGTTAAATAGAACTAAACCGTGCTTCTTTCACTATACTGACTTTTGTATTGAAACAGTGTATTTATGTTAAACTGAATTGTTTAAAATATAACTATTTTGGCATTTAGACAGCGTACTAATGCTAAACTTGATTGCTCGAAATATAACTGTTTTGACGTTTAAACTGTGTACTTATGCCGCACTGAATAAACTGAAAAAATCTGTTTGATATTTAACTCTGTCTATTCCCCAGTCGGCTGGGGCTGTGGAACACACTGACTGCACCTCTGAAGAGGGGTACCCCCCCTAATGAGTGTCCCGGATATGACACTAAACAGTCTGATGGTGAGGTCCCAGTAATGCTGGGGGTTTGGGGAATACGGAGCACCTCTTCATTGCTATTGCTCTTAGGTCCACTCTGGCCCGGAGTGGTAGCACCTGATAGGGCCCTATGTATGGGTTAAATAGAACTTACGGTATTCTTATGCTAAACTGAATTGTTTGATTAAACGGAGTAGCTTGAAATAGAAGTGTTTTTGACGTTTAATCTGTACTTACATTTAAACTGTGTGCTTATGCTAAACTGGATTATTTGAAATTGAACTGTTTTTGTCATTCAAACTGTACTTACATTAAACTGAATTGTTATATATAACTGATTGAATAAACTGAATAGTTTTAAATAGAAATGTTTTTGACAAACTGTATACTCATGCTAAACTGAATTGTTTGAAATAGGACTGATTATTTACATAAAAATGGATTTGGCGTTAAATAACCTAAAAAGGTTGATATGCCATAAAACCAAACCAAACCAAAGCAATCTCAGTAAAACATATGACCGTTTGTGTCACTTACACCAAATCCTCAACCAAGGTAAATCTCGCCGTAAATGCAAGAAACGGTCACACGAGAGATTGTGGTTATCAAAAAGGTCAGCAACTCAGTGTGTTGGAAAACGGTTGAGGACAAATGGGGGGGGGTAAAATTTCGGATTTAGCAAAAAATTTAACAGTTCCCTCGTTGATTCGCAAAGATATTATATTACGTCTTCCTGATTTGAGACCAGTCTAAATGGCTGCTGAAATACAGTAATACTCCTGGAATATTTTCTTTGACAACGTGTCTGACTTTTCTTTTTTTTTTTCTGTGAATTCACCGTCATCTCTAAATGCCGTCTTTGTTTCAGGCAGCTTTCGTCGAGACCCAGCAATACAGAAGAAGAAGAAGAAGAAGAAGAAGAAGAAGAAGAAGAAGAAGAAGAAGTCAATGATTATAATCCTTTTATTATATTTTTTCAACTCTCTTTGCACTGGCGATGTTATGGCAAAATAACCTGCTGCATATTTCCATTTTGACCGATTTTTCTTTTGTTACTGGTTAATCTGAATGTCGTCTACAGCCAAGAAAACCACAATCGCACGCAATCACACGATGTCGCATGAGCATGAATAGCACACAAAGACATTAGCAAGCACTTACACACGTAAGGATATATAATCCTATGAATACTCAGATCTGTAGTTATTTCATGTTTATGAAAAGCGCACAAAATATTTCCCACCCACAGAAAAATAGAAGCATACGTGTATATTCACTAAGAAATATCTTGTATACGGACGGATTTATCTACACTTACGCTATAAGAAAAATCAATAGAAAAACGCGCTTAATAAAACACAAAAATACAGTAGCGGCCAATATTCGAAACAATTTTTTTAAAAAAATCCCATTCTACTGATTCTTTCGTGATAAAATTGCAAATGTTTTAAAAGCTTTTTCTACATTATGGTAAAATTTCATAAAAATCATACAAGGATAAATAAAACCACAGAAGAAAATACAATAAGGTAGAGCGCCCAAAACAGAAAAGAAAAAAAGTTATTTATATTTAGGGATGATTTCTAAAATATATATTAGAATTTCTTAAGAAATATTCGGTCATTGTAATGAGAAATATTTTCTAGTAGAATGTCTTTCTAAGATTTAATGACTGGGAGCAGTTGCAAATTTAATGTGCGATTCAATAAAATGGTTTTCTTATTATAAAACAACATTAAACATTATTAAAGAAACAACATTTTCTGCAATTGCAAACGAAGCTAAAAAGTAACGAAGCAATTACTGCATTATTAAAGTTCCATGGTTCGTGTATGACACTTAAACACAAAAGTAGCCATGTAAAACGATCTCGTGACAGTCTAGAAGATTTTAGTTTTTGACAGTTTTGAATTAACAGTTGGCATAGTACGTCAGGTAACCAAGGAATTTGGCATGAAAGCATTCGGGCAGATACTGTCAAGCTGTTTATATAAAGCACGGATACATGCATAATTTGCTGTCGACAAATACTTCATCAGCCAATGATCGAAAAGTTACACGGCTCTTTGAAAAAGGCAACATCACCAGAACAAATAAAAATGGGCAAGAGTATTCTTTGTTGCTCAAAACTGTATTAATTTGTTTGGTCCTGACGACAAGCAATATTTCACACGGTAGAGAAGCAACAGATAGTTTCTCCCATATGTACGAAACTAGTTTGATTCGAAGGTGGTTGCGGATTAGAATAAAAATATACTGGTGTTGGCCCTCTCATAAATCATTTTCCAAAGTAAACACTGAAAAAAATGTTAATACTATTTGACAATACAGTGTCTCTTCTCTGTATGTTTTGTCACATAGTCCATCTTTATAAAGCAAAATAAATTATATATGAAATAACATAGAGATGTCCACCCAGTTGAAATCTAAATAAGAAAACTGAATCACTAATGACATAAGACCTTGTTAGATAAAAGCTATAATAGAAAAAACATAGAAGAATAGAAAGTGTAGGATACGTTGAGAGAAAGACGGACATAAAGACAGTTGGAAAGACAGGGATAAAACATTCGACCACATATGTACATGCAGCAAACTGGGACAGAAGCAGTAAAATAGTAGTAACATTTACTGGGCTTTTTTTCTTAGGCGTGGTGCAAGGCCGTATGCATGGTGTACCCAATAACTCATTCATGAAGGTTTACTTGTCTAACTTGCTAACTATTAAACCACCTAAAGCACCCAACATCCCCCGAGACGCCCAAGGAACAGTAAAATAGCAGGATTCAGTAGATAGAGTAATTATCCTATAAGCAAAACTCGAATAGAATAGAATATTATTATGAGTTGAAAACATAGAGGTTACGTAATGGCTTGCCGAATGTTTAGATCTTAGTTCAAATGGAAATATTTGGAAAAACAACCGGCGATAATTTGTTGTCTTGAAAACTTGCAATAGTGACTTATTTGTGTCAAAACTGTAAAAGGAATGTAACAAAATCACCTTTCAACAGTGGGATAAATTATTATCGACAACACGTCGATAATAATTTATCCCACTGTTGAAAGATGGGCAAAGATAAATTAAAAAATTACCTCTGAAAATCTAATTCATATGAATAAAACGTTTTCATCTCATTGGAATTAAACACAATTATTGGAGCAAATTATCCGTTGGTCGAGGCACATAAAACATGTTCCCACTATGTCTAGTCAATTGCGTGTTGGGCCCATCTTTGAACCAGAAATCCGATGACTAAATCCAGATCTCAACTGTCGAGAGATGATCTTGACAAATATCAAAAGTAGAGAACACTCAAGCATTTAGGCTTTAAAGAAGTTGAAGAATGCATAAAATAATTGAAATAGAGATTAATTACACAAATTCTAATTAAGGAAAAAACTTTATGAACACTTTCCAAGACCAAATAGAAAAATAGCTCCTAAGATGACCTAGGTATATCCAGTCAGAACTAAACAAAGAAAGTGAATCGCTTTTGGAAGATATCTAGAACAATAAGAAAAGAAGCTTGAAAAAACTGTCAAAGAAAGAGTACAAAGGTATCACGACGAGTTGGAGAAGGTCATCTAGTTGAAACAGGGCAAATAACAGACAAACGGTATTAGAACAAACCAGAATCTGTGCTTGGAAATGAAATTTTTAAAAAATCCGGTATTTTGTGAGACAATGGAATCGATTAATTCAGGTTAGATGACGATATTTAGTTGTTAAAAAGAAAGCAACCCAGTCGGCTGGAGGATGAAGCTGTAGAATACCCCAACTACACCTCTGCAAATGAGTAAGACACCCTCCAAAGAATGTCTTGAATATGAAACTCAACTGCATCTTATGTTGAGACTTGTCCTAGTGCTCTGGGGGAGAGTGAAGTAACCATCGTTGTCATTACCTGGAGTGATAGTAACTGTTAGGGTCCCATGTATGGGTAAAATAGAATTGTTTAGATTTTTGACTGCATGCAAGCGAATTACTGAATTGTAAGTGTTATATAGCACTATTTGAAACGCTTTAACGGCAAGCAAACGAATGACTAATCTTGAATAGAATTATCAGAGTTAAATAGCTATACTTGGAACTATTTTACTGTGTGCAAATAAAACTGTCTGTGTTGGATAGCCATGTTTGAAACTATATAGTTGCGGGAAAAAAATGACAGACCTGAAATTGAATTGTTAATGTTTTATAGCAATAAATAAAACCATTTAACACTGTGCAAACAAATCATTAAAAAATCAATTTATTAGTGTTTAGATTTAGATTTTAGATTTAGTGTTTAGATTTAGACTGAGTGCTGAGAATCGCAGTAGAGCGTTGGACAGGCAGTCGATCAGGTCGTCTCTGGCGAGCTTGCCAGAGGGTGCAAGCATTGGCACCCCCTGTCTCCCTGAAGAAGTCGTGGGAAGAAGACGTCCTCTCGCTGAGTACGTGTCCCTCCATCTATCTCTCAATTAACAACAACAGTGGACCTTTTCGAGAATAAAATGAGAGAATTTTTTTTATGAAGTGGTGTTTCGTTCGTTCATTGAATTGCATGAATCAATGTCATGATTATGGCTATACAACACAAACTATCCGAAGACTAATTTGGACTTCCCTTACTACAACAGTGCCAAGATCAGCTCGAAGCGCATATGATTTTTCCCTCGCTTACTTTCCATCTACAATCATGACACCGCTATATCCTAGAATTAGCAACAAAATGTTCCAAACAAAGCTGTTACGCGGGGTTCACATAATAAATCGATCATACGACATCTGATTTCCTAAATAAAAATGTACTCTTATTCTTTAATTCGCGTGAATGCCACAGTCGTAAATATAAAACGACACCATAAACCAATGTATATCGTGTGCTTAACATTCGACTTGGTTTGCAGCAGAGTGTGGAGATCTGGTTATCGTCGGCACCTGTGATGAGTTGAATATCTTCATATATGTGATGTCCTATAAGAAGTACTTGCTTTGACTAAACAAACAAACAAATTAAAAAACAAGTGTAAATAAATGAATAAATAAATAAAACACCACATCATAAGTTTACATTCGCCGGCCGATATCTCGTCTTGCCGGCTCAGTAATGACCAGCAATGTCTACTTGTCAAGGGCTTGCTGATAGTTCTACTGGGATCGGTTTGGTGGGAAAAACGATCAAACCTTTTAAAGCAGGAAAGTGGTTTCGTTTGCTTTTATGGCATATTAACAATTGGTTATTTAATTGTACACCCATTTTGATGCATACGAACAGTTCTTTTTTCAAATATTTCTGTTTAGGATAAGTACATTTTTTGTTTACACACGATTGAATGTCAAAACACTTCTATTTATAACAATTCAGTTTAGCATAAGTACACAGTTTAGTTCTATTTGACCCATAGACTGGACCCTATCATGTGCTACCACTGCGGATGTGAGTGGACCTGATAGTCATAGCAATAAAGTTGTACTCCACATTCCCCAAATTTTCAGCATTACTGGTGCCTCACCATCATATTGTTTCATGTTATATCCAGGACACTGATTGGAGGAGTCTTATTCCTCCACATAGATGCAGTCGGTTTATTCTACTGCCACATCCGACTGGGCCAGCAGGAAAGCAATAGTATCCCTAAGTGCCAACAAAAACTAAAATATGCAGGCGTGCTCATAACCCACTTCAACACTTATTCGCCGAGAACCTGATATCAAGAAGACACACGGCGCTATTGATAGGAAGGACCTTAAGCCTTTCTTATTAATAGTGTTTATGAATATCAAGTAATTAAAGTGATTAATTAAAATCCATGTGTATTCGTAATTTCCTTCACTAATCTTGTAAGGTTACAATTTTTGGAATCAACATTTTTTAAAATTCTGTATTATTTTATCTCTGGATCTTTTAAACCAAATTTATCAAGTAATAAAAAGAATTTTATGAATATCTATTGCACCATTTTGTTGGGTATCACCTACCTTTTCAGCATAATGAGCTGTTCAATCTGACATTCATGGCAGTAGCGGAGATGAGTCTGGGAATAAGCCTACGAGTCAGACCAGAAGAGCCGTTCCTATTGTTGAAGTATATCATTACTCTATCACTAATCCTATGTTGTTATTACTAACAGTCTCTCTCTTGAAAATATCCTTTCCTGTAAATATAACTATTTTTCTCACATATCGTGGTTTGTCTTATTATTACTACAACGTGAGTTCACTAACCAGAACAAAACACATTTTATGAATATCTATTACAGCGTTTACGCGATCTAATCAGTAGTTGAAATTTTAAAAAGTTTCTAAACACTCATTTTCTAATATTAGGAGTTACAATAGGCGCATTAGCGTATGTAAAGTCTGTAATCGATTCTGCTTTTTCGTTGATGAGTGAAGCATGTCACATTGTTCTCTAATTGATCTAGAATATGGTGACACAGGATCGCAATTAACAGACAAGTACTGAAGTACATAAGTAACGCTTTAAAATAATTTCATGTCAAATCTGACTCGGTGAGAAGACAGAAAAGGACATTTTACATGAAATCACCAGCCGAGTTTATTTTTCGTCCTTGTGGATAATGGTGACCATTCTCACCATCTATATATATACCTGCGTAAATCTTTCAAAACCATAAAATCCAAAATAAAAATAAAAAGTCGATAAAAACAGATATGTATTTCTTCTACAGCGTAATTACATAATCGTAAAAATTAGCAAAGTATTGAATTCCAGCTAACCATACAGATATACATGATTATTGCTCAAAACGAAATTAGCGTTTATTTCAGAAAGAACATTGAAAAAGATCTAACTTTCTTAATATGCTAAAATTACTTTAAACTTGAGAACCCCTCTCGTTTAAAAAGTGCATTCTGTCTGCTGATCCCCGATTCTCCACTAAGATTTTCTCGATGTAAACTTTTTGCAAAGATTTCCAGAGAAGTAGTAGAACGACAAAGCATTTTTATATTGTTTCTAGGAGGTAAAATTAAAATTTTCATTAATTTACGTCCTCGCTTTCGGGTACAACATATTTTATTTAACTTAATTTTTTTTTTCCGTGAAGTGTGGAATTATACTTTCGTTGAATGTGACCAGTTTAGTTCACTGAAATGGCTTTGAAGATCATCAACAAACTTTTTACGAAGGTGCATTTAGAAAGTATTGTTCTGTCTATTATGGACTTTATATCTTTCTCTTCAAGCAATTTTATTTGTTAAGTTGTATCTCTCTTTAGAAAAAGCGCACCCTGCTCTTTTATTTCTTTTGGCGCTTTTTTCTTTCTGTTTCTGCCTGAGAAATGAAAATGAGCTTCTCCTTAAATTCCTTTATATGTGCTTTTATTAATTTTCTATTGTCACATGATTTCTTGAAGCTTTCTTTTTTTTTTCTTTTTTTAAAAGAAGCTTTTGTTACGTCATTGTTGTCCTTTCATTTTTTTACCATTCTTTTAGCCATTTTAGCCTACACTCCTTATGCTGTTCTGTTCCAAAATCATCAAGGCTCATTGCATACGCAATTTAAGCAAAGAAACTTAGTTTCTTTACGATTGATCCCTTCAAGCTATTCCAAAGAATGAATGAACTTTCCTTACAGTGTTTTTCGTATTCTCCATCATACTGAGTACCATAATTTGACAAACGAACAGGTCCTATGTTCTATGGTATTTGTCCTAATACTGGTTCACTTCATTCAATTTTTAAAAATCTAAATATGTGTATACATACACTCGTGTACATGTATTTTCAAGGGTACTGGGTTGATTTTTGTACTTGTTTGATTTATTACTTTCTTTAACCTCTAGTCAATGTAAATTCTTTATATATATATATATATATATATATATATATATATATATATATAGTCTTGTTTGCTTGTATCTTGTGTGCGTTCGTGTGTAAACACACATGTGTATATGTATGTACACTGAAGCATATATATATATATATATAAAACGGAAGTGAGCTAAATCAGGAGAAAAATCTTCACCCTTCATCTATACCCTCTCCCCCTTCTTTCCTGTGTCTATTCTGAATTATTTCATTCATAAGATCTGAAGAAGTCCTGTTAATTTTTTCGTGTTTTTGATTTATATCAAAACCACATAACAGGATGGAAATAAATTTATAATCCTAATGTGATCGTTTTTTTTTTTTAAAGAAATTATTGCTCTGTAATATCAGTTACATTGACCTCGTTACCAGGAAGATTTAAATGTTCACCGTTGAATGTTTTTTTTTTTTTTTTTTTTTTTTTTGTCCTGGTGGAATTACTCCCAACTCCGGTTTAACTGGACCGAATAATACATATATATATATATATATATATATATATATATATATATATATATATATATACTTAAGAGCATTAGGTGAATTTAATGCGAATGGCAATGCATTTGACCCCATACATGTTTTTTTTTAAGTTAGCCTATGGATAAGCACGCACTCGTGTGTGTACTCGCATGTAGGTAAGCTCAGTTAACTGTTGGCTTGAACTTATGGAAATTTTCTTCTTTTTTTTTACTTATGAGTCGTTAGTGTTCTGGTCTATCTGTTTTGATGTGGCAGTAGACACACCCTTGCCAAACACAGGGGTTATTCCCCCTTCCAATCTGGTGATGTCATCGGATTATACGATGGATTTTCTCATCTGTCCACGTTGTGTTTTTGATCAAGACACCAGATTAATCTCTAACTGGTGTAGCCAGTCTATGAGTCGATGGATAAGACCGCACAATAAAAAGGTTTAAAAACCTCGAAAGCCAACAGAAAACAGGAAAACGACTTTGTAAAAAGGATAATATCTAGATTAAACATTGTCTTTAAAAATGATTCATATATAAACGTCTCCCTGAAGATGATAGTGACGGAAGGAGAACGGATTTACAAATTAAGTCAGTCAATCTATTACCCTTCTAAGAAAGGCACCAGGCCTCTCAAATTATCAGATGAATTTTAGGCTTTTCTCTTATCGCTTGCTATTGTCTGGTATAAGGCAATCTCAAATGATAATTCTGTTTGCATTTCTCAGTCTCTGGTTCTCAACTTATCTAAGCTATTTGATACTCCAGTAGAAGGTGATTTCAAGTAGCGTATTTTGTTCGCTTTCCTCAGGCCCATTACTTGCTTATATGCATTTTCTCTCATCCAAGTGGTGGTGGTTGGAAAAATCTATAGATAATATCAATTTTCTACTTTGGATTTCAACAATTAATTCCATCCCTTAGTCCTGCTGCTTGGGTCCTATCAATTTAATCAGCTTGTTTTCCTCTCACTTCCACCCAAAAGAGGCAGTTTTTCTCTTCTCTTATTCTATTTACCAACCCCTCCACTCAGGCTGGATATAACACAAGCTCAGTTGTTAAGCGAAGTTTAACAGGTTTGAATTCAGAGTTTTCCTTCTTCTAGACTAGTTCCCTAAAAAGGCTGAAGAAATCACTCTGTCCTTCTATTTATCCATAGCTGGAGGGAGAATAATTGGATTCATACCTTTCCCAATTGTATTAGTTCTATGCGAAATGCAATCAGTCTCGTCCAGGATTTGAACTCGTGTCGCCGTGTCCATTTCCTACAACGATAACCATTACATCACAGGCACCTCTAGGCATCACAATATCTCAGTCTTTCTTAAATTCGTTCATAGAGTTGTATGAAGGTTCTCTTATTAACGGAAGTAAATGTCAAATGATAACCGTTTGCCAAAATTTCCCACTCTCGAATTGAAAAAATGTTATTCAAAATTTTATTTTCCAACAGACAATTGCACACGGTTGGTTGATAGGCCCAGACCTCATAGGTCAAATCTGCCGTTGATTTTCCTTCGTAATTTGTGGACAATTGAAATAGTGATTTCCTTCAAAATCCTGTAGACAAAAAAGTTTGCTTATCTTTGTGACTGCTTTCGGTCGAATAATTGTAACCCAATTGGTCAGTCGAGGAAATTTATTGAATATAAAAAAGAAAGAATTAACTGCAGCAGATTTTAGAAGAATGAACTCAGTACATTGTTAAAAGAGAAAATTAACGAAAATGGATTTAGACTGGTTAAATCGGAAATATTTTGTCTTGACCAAAAAGAAAATGACAAAAAATATCAATAGAAAAATGATGAGAGGATTGTTATTTGTTGTTCCCATGTTTCAGAAACACAAACATAAATTCTTTTGGTTATAAGACAACGTAAGCAAAAAATTGGCTTTTGCTATTTGATTCAAAGGCTACGGCTTGTCATTCAGCGACCTTAGAACGAAGCATTCAGAATATCAATGCGTTAAAAAAGTTTGGAAAATTTATTCAAGTAGCTCACCGTTATGAATGAATAGTTACTGATGTCATGTCACTTGAACATAAAAATGTAACAATTCTATTTTGGCCCTTTTGGGTAAAAATAAAGGTAAAGTAAATGTGAAGAAGAGCGACAAGTACTGAGAGGCAGAATTAGTTTTTGGAAACTAAATTAGAAGATTGATATTTTCTAAGCTTCGCCATCACATCTCCGGTGGAAGATGTACATAAAGTACGAGGGATTTTTTCTTCTCAAAAAACCTAAGGAGAGAACACGAAGTGACAACTAGATTCATGTTGTCCTGTGCTCTGGTCTTGCTCCAGACTAGCCAGATTGGAAAGGTAAAGAAAAGCCTTAATGTGGGGTTGCTTGGACGTGATATATTCTTGCCTTTATACAACTCTCTGAACGAATCGATGAAAGACTGAGATATTGTGATGCCTAGAGATGCGCCTGTGCTAGACTTGTGGGGATTAAGAAGCGAAGAGAAATTGCGATAATATGATACTTTAGAGACCTGCATGAAGCGGACTAAAGATGCCCTTTTGACAGACTTGTGAAGATAAAGAAGCGAAGAGAATCAAGATATGATACTTCGAGACTCGGCTTTTTAACAGGCTATTCAGTGTTTAGAAAAAGCAAAATACATTAAGGTAACATGACAACTGCATAAGAGACAAATTGACTGGTAGAAGACACCTACAAGATTTCACGTCTTGACCTTCTACTAGACAACCCTGGGTATAGGAAATGAAGAAAGCCCATCATTTTACAACATTGTGAAATATGGAAAAAATCCCACGGAAAGAACGCAAGTTGACTGTTAGTATTTCCGTTGCTCTAAGACATTTTACCAGACTTCCCACGGTGTAGAAAAATCGAAGTGAATTAGGAAAACACGAAAACTGAAGAAAAACAGAAAAAGCCCGAAATAATGCGTCCGAAGTAAAATACATTTACTAGATACCACATCTTGGCCTTCTACCGGACAACTCTGGGTATAAAAAGAGAAAAAAGACTACTCTATTACGACATTGTGAAATAATCCAGTGGATTGAGAGAAACGAAGTTTAAGTGCCAGTAACATTGTCTTGCGCCAAGCTGTACACAGGGAAAATAGAATAGCCCAAATTAAAGAATTAAATGCCGGTTACTTTGTGAATCGGGTCTCAGATTTAGACACCCCTACATCTGGAGGGATGAATGCTTGTACAAATGTTAAGGAGATTTTTCATTACTTTTTAAAAATCATTATTTTCATAAAGGCACGTTGCTTCTCCGTTTGTGGCATCGACTTTTTTTACATTTATAATTGTGCAGTCTAATCCGTCTGCTTGTCAACCAGCGATTCCTATTAGTGATTTATCTGTTGTCATCGGAAGATATATCTGACCAAGAAGTGATCAAAGAATTGGAGGCAGAATCACTCCCATGTTCAGCGAAGGTGAATGTACTTGGACATAAGTAAAGTTGGTGACTGTAGACGAGGGCAACCCGAAGGATCCCTTTTCAACAGCTACTACTCCGACGTGTAGGGGAGGGCACTAGTTCTTTCTCTGGATTGCTCCACTTTACACTTGATACGTACCTTAATAATGCTGAGTGTTAAGCAAGGAAGTATCAAGTACTATTTTTTAAAAGTCTTCGGTATGACTCAACCTGGAATTGAAACCCGGTCGCACGGACTATTGACAAACACTCTACCAACTCAATATATTTTTCCACTTTTCATCACTAGAAATAACAATAAAACCTCTGCTTATACTTTTAAATTCTATTTCCGCTAATTTTCTATTTTGTAAAGTATTGGCTTTATTCTTCTAAAATTAATTTAACTCATATTTTTTTGGTTAATAAATCTATTCAGCTAGGTTCTTCACCATTGGGTTACATAAGGCTTTCTATTTTCTGGTTATTTAATGTTGGGTTAATATAAAAGTCTCTAATATTTAGGGCTTCAGTGCAACATACGTATATATTTCCAGTTTGCGCATTTCATTAGGTAGATTGCATTTTTTTAAATTGCAGTTTAAATTTCAATTTGTGATGAATCGTATTTTCGGGTGTTTGAATGTAAAAGTTTTTCCTTCAATGATTATATAATATACTCCACAGATTTTGTTGCATTTTGAGACTGCATGCATTGTGTGCTTCCAAATTTAGATGAGATTAGTGTATGTTTTGAATACATTTATTGCTTCTTGTTGTTAATAATTTTTGTTGTGTCTAATATGCTTTTAATTTTTTCATTGTTTTTAAGTTGATGAATATTCTTTCATAATTCTTTGAATAATTTTGGGCTTTTTTGTATCTTAAGGTATATACTAAGTATTAATGTAAGAGTTTGCGTTTCAGCCGGTATGGTTTTTTGATTGAATTTTGCCTCCTGCGCCGGTCACTACCGGGCGGAAGGTGCATGAGGGACTTCCGACTTAAACAACGGCTGGCGCGAATTCGGCCTTTTTCAAATCGACTGGCATGCGAGACTGACGTTTTTCTTCGTGGGTCACTAGCAAGGCAAAAAGAGGTAAGCACGTGAATTCTCTTGAATTGATTCGATTTAAATCATCACTTTCGTGGTGTGTTTCCTCTTTTGGAACATTTATGAGTGCATTTATTTTGTTTCAGTTTTCCTGTTGAAGACTGTATAATTGGACAACGTACGCATTTTACGCCTAACGCGTGCGCAAATAAAGATATACAACTTCATCAGTACGAGACTCGTGTTTTTGATTTCTGACCCCAGTTACTGCTGTTACACTAAGGGTCTTTTGTTGCTTGATTTTATTTTTGTGGCTGTAGTGCTTCTAACGCTATTTTTCTGCTATTCCTAATTACTTATTCATTAACACTGTGGTGTATTTCCTCTTGTGGAAGGTTTTGCATAATTCTTCTAAAATGGCTTGTCTGAAGTTTTTGTAAGTGACGAGGGTGCAGATTCTATGTGTAAGGAAGGATTTGGGGTGATGACTCTTGAAATAGAGATATCATTGAGTGTTTGCAGGTTTGTGGTAAATATCTGTGGTAATTTGGTCATTTTTATATTTGATAAAGATACCTAAAAGTGATTGCTCTTTGAAATTGTGTTCTATTTTATGGTGTCGATGTATGGTGTCGATCATGCAAATCGTTAATGATGCCCCCCTGAACATTTTAAAATAGGAAGCAGAAATTCAGATATCTTTTCCATCATGTAACTTCCATATTTACATTGGTGCTGTATTTTTTGCCTATATATGGGTTATCCTCTGATTATGCTGTGGTTAGGTTGGAGTATGTAGTTCCCGTAGGTCTTCCTTGCACCAAAGGATATAAGTATATATATATATATATATATATATATACTTTAAGAAAAACAACAAAACCGGTGACATAGGATTATGAATTTATTTCCATCCTGTTACGCATTTTTGAAATTTTCAAAAACACGAAAAAAAATTAACAGGACTTCTTCAGATCTTTTAGATAAAAAAAAATAGAATAGACACAGAAAAAGGTGGGAGGGGATAGAAGAGGGGTGAAGAGTTATCTCCTCATTAAGCCCACTTACGTTTTTAATTTTAATTTCGGTTAGAAATGTAGTAAATGTATTTTTTTTATTTAATTTTTTTAATTTTTTAATTAAATTTGGACCTTAATTACAGATTTTATATTAAATTAGATTTAAACTTTAATCAATAACCTTACGTAATGATACATATTTATATGATATATATCCATAATGATAGATTATTATACTATATATATATATATATATATATATATACTACAGGTTAAAGTAATTGGAAGAAGAAAAGATACTCAAGCATCCAGTCAATATCCTTGAAAATGTGTGTGTACGATGATATTTATTCATGGGTGTATACGCACTCATATATACAAAGAAAATACATATATTTACATACACGACAAATAAATATTTCAATAGGGTTGAGGTCTTCACGCCCAATTAAGACCAAAGAGACATTCACAGACACAAAACTAGATTTAAACAAAATCGAAACAACCAACCTAAACAATCGAATGTAAAATCCCGAAACAAGTGAAGTTCCCTGGTATATGAAATAGGGTTACATATAAAAGTATGTTACCAAATTAAAATCATTCGCTCACCTAGTCATTTAAAAATATTTACCATTCTCTGGTTGGATTAACAGCATTCTTCTTATATATATATATATATATATATATATATATATATATATATATATATATAAGAGAGAGAGAGAGATAATATAGATAATTTTTCTATACTGTATACTGTTTGCATCTAGTTCAATGGGGTAGGAATATGATCCAGTTAAAATTGTTTAGATTTGTTCTTTCAGAAAATCCTGTCGATTTGCAATATATGAAGTGTTTTAAATCGAAAGGGGCCTTTTTACTAAATTATTATAATGTGAATGTGAGCCCGTCCTTCGTGATTAAATCTGTGGGTTAATTATAAGAGAATTTATCAGATATAATATTGTTGTTTTTTAATGCAGTCTCCTTATATGTATCTAGAATCCTCCAATGAATATTTCATTTCAAATTTTAAATAATACTTGTTTGACCCATTCCCACTCAGATGCACACAAATATACTAGTATCCATCATATATCGGTACACGTTTCCAATGCTAATTCATTTGTCTGACTTCTCCCTCGCTTTCTCCTTATCTGTCTGACTGTCTGTCTTTGAGTACGTCCATAATTTTTAAGTTAATTCGTTTACAAACTGGTCTCTCAGTTTTTATCTTTCTGTCCCTTCACTCTCTCTCTCTCTCTCTCTCTCTCTCTCTCTCTCTCTCTCTCTCTCTCTCTCTCTTTGTACACATCCCTAATTTTATTTTTACTCGTTTCTCAAATTCTCTTTCTCCCTTTCTTTCTCTCCTTCTCTCTCTCTTTCTGTATGCATCTATAACTTTATGGCACTTCGCTTAGCAACTTGTTTGCCTCCCTGTTTCTTACTGTCTGTCTCTCTGTTCTAGTCTGTTTGTCTGTCCCTCTCTATTTCGGACTGAGTGTCTGTCTCTCTGTCTCCATGCACACGTCCCTAATTTTATGTTTGTTCTTGACAGAAAATCTCTCACACACACACATACACACTCTCTGTTCGCGTATATAATTTTACGCTTATACCTTTACCAACCACTTTATTTCTCTGTGTCTGTCTGTATGTCTGTTGCTGTATACACGTGCACAATTAATGAAAATTCGTTTCTAACTCCGTCTCTGTATCACTGTACGTACACGTCCATGATTTTAAATTAATTCTTTTCCTGACTTGTTTCTTTGTCTGTCTGTCTGCCTGTCTCTTTCTTCTCTTGTACTCCGTTATACGATTTGAGGTGGACACATTAAGATGTTCATCAACACAGAGAGAGACATATATATATATGTGTGTGTGTGTGTGTATTTGTACACAAACAATCTGTACAGAATGTATACGATAAACAATTCAGACATAAATCGAGATATTAATCTGATAGGCAAAGCAGAAAATTAGGTTGCTTCACCTTTCGGCCCAGTCAAATCGATCAATATAAATGATCGATAAATTTATGTTACAAACAAATCAATTCAAACTGTTATCTCGTGATTACACAATTACCTGTGTCCTTTAGTGTTCTTCTTTTTGAGATTTACACTCATCTGATCCGGAAGGACGTTTTCCATAAAGCTATGTTTAGCATCTAGTGTCAGGGACCATCGCTTGTCTAGTGAGTCGGATTTTCTATTGATACCATTACAAATTATGTTCATAGTAGGAATGTACTTTTGCTGGTGCCACAGTGTTAAGTACTCTTATTAGAGAATAAAGCAAACTTCAGTCTATAAGGGTCATTCAATAAACAAAGCGATTATTTTAAAAAGAACTTTGATTTCCAGAAATTTTGCCCGATAAATGTAAACTCTGAATTGACTCGAATTGATTTATACCACAGAATATTTTAATCCAACCGAAAATATTTGTTTAGAAACTATTCAAAATCCTGGTAAATCAAATAGAGTACTTTTGTCTCTCATCTTATTTTGATGGATGGGAAGTGAAAGTTATAAACATTAAGGAAAGGATATATGGTGTATACAAAACGTATGTTTTATTAAAAATAAAAAAATTAAAATATATATTTATAAATGGCCAAAAAATAGATTTGTCACTACGAGTCTGAATCAAAGAGACAGTATATGGAGTAAAATAACATTGGCTATCTTGGCACTGCTGTCTGTAAAGAAGGTCATGCTGGGTGTCTTTTGGGACATGAAAGGATTGATTTCCTTTAAAAAGGAGCAACTATAAAAACCTTTCTTACTGCTATCGCCTGAGGCAATATATCATCTCATTCATTGAATGATCATTGGAATTTTTGGATTGATAATGACACGCAAAACTTACTCATGTACTTAGTCTTCAAAGGATAAATGAATTATTTATTATTGAGAAAATGATAAACAATGTGTTTATGAAAATAAATGCATGCATTATTATTATTATTTAATGAAATAAAGTATATAAATTTGCTTTAATTATAGTTTAATAAGAATACTCGTATATAAAAGATATTTAATTTGATTTTTTTCATTTACTTTCATACACCTGAAAGTCTTATTTACGAAGATTGTCAGTTGCTTCGGTTGCGTTGTCACAGACGACTCCTACGTTTATCTTTCGAATCGGGAAGAAGAAAAATAAACAGTACTCGACTCGAGCGTCAGGATCTAGGTTACCTTTTTCTCCCTTCAATTTATGGGGCCAGAGAAGTTGGTAGCAATGGAACAACTGAGATAAAGCCCGGAAGATGTTTTGGTTCGAGTTAGAACTGTCCCTTCCGGTATTTTTGATTCGTCTCTCGTTCTCCATTAACGCGAATAAATGTATTAATTGCTAGCTAGCTAGTGGGGCAGAGAGATATACAGATATGGTGATGAGAAACACACACACACACGCACTTATATATATATATATATATAGAGAGAGAGAGAGAGACAGACAGACAGACAGACAGACAGAGACAGAACAAGAGAGATATGAACAAGGACCGATTGATTGATATGGATAGAGCCAGTGATGTTGACAGAAATGAAAGAAAATAGATAAATCTATATAGATAGATATATAGATAGATAAATAGATTTAACTTACTTAGATAGATAGATAGATAGATAGATAGATAGATAGATGGGAGTTATGAATAGGCTGAATTAGTAGTGAATTATGTGACTGATAGACATATATAGTCAAGCAAAACCTAAGAGATTATTTATTAAAAGAAAACTATACTGGCAGAGAATTCTTTTTTGCTTCCATGTTGGTGTCTGTAATTTCAGTAAATGAGTCAACCCGAAACATTTATTATTGTTATCCTTACTCCTGTAGCTATTATTAATTAAGCGGCATCAATTCTTGTTTTCTTTTTCTTTCCAAACTTTCCTACAATCGTCTTCGTTCCTGTCGTCCAATTGTGGCTCTGTGTTTTGTCTTCGCACTTCACACAGAGACTCCGACCAAAGAGAAACGTGACTCGATAATTACGCCCCTGCCACTACTAGCGTTAAGACGGCATGGAATCGTTCCAACTTGACGGAGACCACAGGGAGAAAAGACAACACTTATTTATGAGTAACTGCTCTTCTTATGTGACACTGAATTAGACTTGGTTGAATATGGAGTAAATATAATGACCACTCAATAATAGAATTGGGGGAGCCTAAAGCGAGAGGCGGTGCAGCAATAAAACAGCGGAGGAAAAGATAAACAGACGTTAAAAAAACATTTAGAAGAAGTGAATACACTACAAACACCTGGCATGTATAAAATACATTTACACATACGCACAATATATATATATATATATATATATATATATATATATATATATATATATATATATAAGGGAGAGAGAGAGAGAGAGGTAATAAAATGGTTTAACAAGATCAAGTGTAAATGGATAATTCTGCAGAAGAGTATAAGGAAGGATATAGGTAGAATAAAAAAAGGAATATGTTTACAAATATGTTGGAATTATGGGCTGCGATATGTAAATACACTCCAACGAGTCACATTTGATTGTTCGTAAGTAAAATGTACGATTGGTCATTTTGCGAATAATATTGGGGGGTGAAAAGAACCAGTAACACACAAAATCAAAATCATATGCTTTTGTCAACGAGAAAATATTGAAGATGTATAATGTTTTATGTTGCTAAGATTGACAAGATAAACGGTTAGTACTTCAAACATGAATATTCTTAAAGGACATGATTCTGGCTGGTTGTTTAGGTTTTAAATCATATCAAAGCCATTATGAATATTACACTAAACTGTGTCGAGTAGTGAGGCTCCAGTTCTGTATCTCTGGCAAGTGCTCCTTAATCCCTATTATTCTCATTCGTACTCTTACTCGATGAGGTAATACCTGATAGGGCAAAATCTATTCGTCAAATCGTTATTTTTAAGATAAGTGCTTACTGGTTATAAATGATTGTGGAATATATATTTTACTGCAAAGTAAAAACCGTAATTCTTAAATGGATTTCGGTATAGAATAACCCAACAAAGGTTAACATGCCGTAAAACCAACCTGCCACAACCTTTCAGTCTACGCGGAAAGTTTTTTGGTTTAATGCTTAATTTTTCAAAAAATGGAATCGTTGAACCAAAATAAATATAAGTTAATTATAATTTTTTTCTAATTCTTCCAACATAAGCTGGATATAACCCAAGGATAAATTTTGAGTGGGCTACAGTTGGTTTGAATTCAGAGGTTTTCCTCTCCGAGACGGGTTGCCTAAGAAAAGCTAAAGAAGGAAGCCTATCTTACTATTTACCCATAGCTATGAGGAGAACAGATGGAGACGTGCCTATTCAAAGGAAATGAGCGCACAGTTAAACAGTACCGTTCAATATTTAAACATGGGTCACTGATTCCATTTCGTACGACCATAACTCCTACAATAAGTGCGTATCTTTGGTTTAGTAATGCTACAGCACAAAGCATTGATATATTTTTCTCTCGTCTCTGGATTAATGTGGAAGTTGGAACTCGTTAGTCTTTAAAAGTCAATTCCTTTGGGACGTTTAATTATAATCAATTTCAGGTATCGTAAAATATGTGCCAAATGCATTTGCAAAAAAACTATTAGTAACAGACTGGAATACTTTAATCAGTATTACTGTGTACCAACAAATAAACCATAATTAATCCGTAGATAAATTTATGGGAAACCATATATTTCAATATAAACCTATTGCTATAAGATAGAAATATGTTCATCAATATTACGCTGTGCAAAGAAATAAACATTATTTATTACAGTTAATGGTTTTTTGAAAACATATAATCCTGTACAAATGATTGTTCAGCAGAAATCCTTTTATCTATATTATTTTTTGCAAACAAATAATATTAATGAATGGGCTCATTTATTTGAAAGCATACAATTGCGTCCAAATTATTAGTATTTAATAGGAATACTTGAAACAATTGAAATAAGTGCTAAATTATTCGTATTAGGAATAATGACTTGAATCTACGCTGATTGCATTTATTGAACAGTATTTATCGGGCATTGTCTTTATCATTCTAAATGTCTCACTTTCAATATTGGTCATTTTTTATTGGTTAGTTGGTGGAGTTAAGGGCATACTAACCATTGTAGGTTATTTAATTTCAAATCATGTTTATACATATATATCAAATACATGATTTAGACACATATTTTGTAGATAACATTTTTGAAAGAGCAGAGCTCATTCTATTAGCACAGTTTAATGGTTTCAGGTATTTCTATTTGACACGAATAATTTCATTTATTACTAATCTGTTGTTTGCATAAAGTTAAATGGTTTCACGAACTGCTATGTAACAATAACAATTTGACATCAATTATTTTGTTTGCTCACATTTAAATGGATAAACGTATATGATTTGTAAGTAAATAGTTTATAGGTAATTTCATTTTTAAATTAGTTAAAAATTTGTTTGTACACTAGTGTCTCTATTGTATACAAACATTTAAATTCTTTTGTAATATTACGGACGGGCGCTGTCGTCAATCAGTGAAGGTGTCACGAGACGAGCGCGTGCGGGCAGAATGGCCTCCAAAGTTAGACGTGATTTTAGAATAATCACAGATGTATTATCACGTGTTTCACTGATGACATCGAACATTCGAGGATATTCGATTTATTCTCCAAAATCTCTATATAAGAAAACAAGTAACGAGATTTTGGCAGAGTTGAAGGCAGTTTTCAAAACGGGTGCGTTAAAGGTTCTGGAGGCCCTGACCCGTCCTACCCCAGTTTGCTACGACCTATCTGTCAGGCGTATGTCAAACAGCCAGCTCTAACCCCCACCCTGTCACCACCGAGAGGAAGGTAGAATAAGGACGAAACTAAAAGGAACTTTTTGAGTTGCAGCTATGATAGCTGAATAAAAAACGACTACTATATTTTCCTCCCTTACCTTCGAGTTTGAATGTTTCTTTTTCTGCAGACTTCTTTCTTTACAGAACAAAACGTCGGTCCTATGGTACACTTTCAAAACTTGATATTTAACACTAATACAGTTATTCAATATTAATCATTTGTTTGCGGGAAGTAAAGTGGTTACAATTATTGCTCTTTAACACTAATTATTGTTCGCCAATGATCTGGGAGACCGTTGTTCAATCTCAGGTCTCGTCATACATACCAAAGTCTCAAAAATGGTACTTGATGCCGCCTTGCTTAACTCTTAGCATTATAAGGTAAGGATCAAGAGTAAAGTGGAGCAATCCAGGGAATAGAGTAGCTCCCTCCCCTATTCCTCGTTTTAGTAACTATTGAATAGGGAGCCTTACCGTCACCCTCGACTACGGTCACCAATTTAATCTACTCAAAACTATTCATTCGTTTGCAAATAGCTTTCTGGTTCGAAGTATTGTTACGTATCAGTAACAATTCAATTCAAAAGTTGCTTATTTACTCACAGTTTAATGATGAAGCGGTTCTATTTCTAAACTTCATTTTAGCAGAAGTCATTTGTCTGCACTTATCTTAAAGGTCAAGCAGTTCTATTTTACCCATATATAGGACCCTATCGGCTTTTACCACTCTTTGCTAGATTACAGACCATGGGTTGATGGTAATAAATAGGTACTTCTCATTCCCTAAAGCTCCAGCATTATGGAAGCCTTACCAACAGAAAATTTAGAGTCATATACACAACAGTCATTGTGGGTTTTTTTTACCCTTCTGCAGAGATGCTGTCGGTGTATTCCACAGCCCCAATCGACTAGGCTTTCTCTTCGTTTTTTTGATTTTTTTGCTTTGGTAGGATTTTATGGCATATCAACTCTACAGGATTATTTTATGCCAAATCATAATACTTATGCTCATGATTTGTAAGCAAATAGAACTCGTTTGTTTTCACACGATGAAATTGTTTTAATTATTTTTACACAACACTAATTCTTCTATTCAATAATAATTGCTCATTTGAACTCTGTTAAATGTTTCAAGTATTGCTATTTACTCTAATAATTCAATTTAATAATAATAACCCAAGTAAATGGGTAAACAATTCTATTCGACCGATATAAGGAAGCCAAACAGATACTACCACATCGGATGAAGATTTACTCCACATTCCCAAAAGTTCCAGAACTGGAATCCCACTGTCAGATGCAGTTTAGTATCATACAACTATGTTTTTTTATTCCTCCCTTAATGTTAAAAAAGTATGCGTTTCAAGTAATTGAAAATATAGCACAATTTAACCCTTGCTCAAACAGTGATGAATAAGAATCAAGACTCAACACAGAAGTGCCATTTTGCATGGTAATTTTCAAAGCTTAGCTTTTTCGGCCGAGGACATAAAAGCGGAATTATGTTGCACTTAGTGAGATGAACACTCATAAATAATAGCCTGTTAGCAACGCTCACCAACCATTGAATCCATCTTGTGGTTTTAATGTCTTTTACTCTAACCCAACCGTATCTTCAT
The DNA here is from genome assembly GCA_963585895.1 of Sepioteuthis lessoniana. Classification (NCBI taxonomy): domain Eukaryota; kingdom Metazoa; phylum Mollusca; class Cephalopoda; order Myopsida; family Loliginidae; genus Sepioteuthis; species Sepioteuthis lessoniana. Next base: position 41,611,540 of record OY757924.1, read on the forward strand.
CATGAGTCATTCTACTGAAGGGATAAAGAATGGGGGAAAAAAACTTAGAAAGATGGATGCTAATAGAGAAAAAAATGCTCGGCCAGAAGAAAATAAGCAAAAGATCAAACGCACTTATGATAGCTGGCTAACTTTTTCTGCGAGGTGAATACACTTATTTTTATAGATGATTCGATCAGTCGGTAGGTATATTGATTTATGAAGCACGAGTGAAAAAAAATACATAATTAAGATAGATGAACAGATGAAAAAAGAGGAAAATCCTATTAGGGATGTGAATACAAATGAGAAGAAACTGATTCGGCGATATTCGTCGGGATTGAGATAGCTGTGAACAGTGTTTCCTAAAGAACACAGAACTCGCAGGCAACGTACAATTTTTTTTTTTAATAATTCAACTGTAAAAATGATTTAATCATGCTTTTTATCATTCAAATATTTATTATTATCACTTCTGTTTTGTATGTTATTTTCAAAAGACAAACTTAGAGTTATACAAAGAGGCTCTTTGGGACTTTCGTTTCGTTATAGACCTTGGAATATGTGAGGAAAGAACTTAATTAAAATTTTCTTTTTTCATCACCCACAACCACCCCCACCACAATATTGCATCTGGTTTATAAATATTTCTAAGCTGAGAATATCAAAGATTCAGCAGTTAATATTTAGTAACTGATGAAATTCTGATGATATCTGTGTGTGTTTAACTCCGGTAAACAGATAATCACTTTCAAAATCTTACGTACAATTTAAACAGTTTAAATAAAAAATGCCAAAATGATTCAAGAATTAGAAAAAACATTTTACTGTTTGAATGATGCTTAAACTTCATTCCAAATTATGGTCGACGCCAAATATTCAAAAGTTGTTTTTTGAACAGGCATAGTTTCCTTAAATAGCCTATTAGATATTAGGCATTCTCTCTCATATTGTTTTATTTTTATAGCCTTATGCGATGTGGGGTATGTGAGAAGAGATCGAGACATACCTTTTCCATGTGGTGTGGTTAGCGTAACAGTTATAATCACAGACAATGGAATCAGTGACCCGATTTCAAATCCTGGACGATCCTGTTTATGTTTTATTTCGTGCTAGTACCCTTAGAAAATCAAGGAAACCATCTGCTCCCCCAACTAAAGGTAAATCATCATCATGTCGTGCCGCTAGCACGGGTATCTCTGACTCTCTCTCTCGCCACTTCTCCCTGTAATTCATCGCTTCTGACAGGTCTTCAGGGCTACATCCCGTATCCTCACACAGCTGCTGTATGTATGTTCGAGCTGGTTGTCCTGCTTTTGCTTGGCCATATGCGGGGGTCCATAGGAGTACATCACTGATGAGTTCGTCCTTGCTTCTCCAGCAGTGTTCTGCCTGTCTGGTTCGTCTAACTTGTATAGTTTTCGTGATGGGAGGCAGGTGGCCGTATAGTTGGTGCCTTTTACGGTGTTGCCACCAGGACTTGTTCAATATTGCTCGCAGCATTCTTGTGTAATTGCTTTGGTTTGTTTTTTGTTTTTTTGTTTAATGGTATATCAACCTTTGTAGGTTTTTTAATGCCAATGATATTCTCCTAGAAGAACAGTAGTGGTACTATTTAACCCATGGAGGATAAGGGGGTTCATACCTTTCCCAAGGGTATTTGCCCGAAAGTGAATGCAATAGCGTGACTGGAGTACGAACTCGCGTACTACGATTCCGCAGTCCATCACTTTAACCATTACACCACGAGGACACCCCCTCTTGTGTAATTGCCGTCAAGCTTCTTCTTCAGCCGTTTAGTTAAAATAGTAGAGCATAATGAGTTCTTTAATCTTCAGAAAACCACTCTTTGAAAATAAAGACTCAAAACTACCTATATTCCGCTTGAAATTGAATTTGTGTTACATAGTATCTGTTTCGAAGGGAATGGTAAATACATTCTTGACTTTCGCAACGAGGAAAATTTATACGCTGGATTCCAATTTCTAAAAAGACTTACTTTTATTTCAATTAAGTATATGGAGTTGGGATCCCCATAATCAGGTACAATTTTTTTTCTTTTTTTTTGTTTCTTTTAGTTGGACGTTTTTGAGTTTATTTGCTTGTTTTTGTTTTCTTTTAGTTTGTTTCCTACCAGAAGACAAAAATACAATTAAGATAATCAGATACTGTACTTTAATGTCAGTCCGACGACCGGCCAACATAATCCAAAACCCAATATATTACTACTGTTTTCTGTAGGCATTCAGATTAGTTTCACGTAAATTCATTTTTCAAACTCATAATTCTGTTCTTGTATAGACTATTGAAACCAAAATGTAAAAAGAAAAGTGACATTGGTAATATTTTGCTTGTCCACATACATTTAAATCTATGCATATTGTGAATATCATATTACCTAAACTTTTCTTTGTTTCAAAACAGTTCTATTGTATCGCTTAACGAACATTGATTATCAACCGAAAAAGACATCGACACGCGACTAAAAAAGGCATGGACAACTATCGATAGACTAGCGGTCATATGGAAGTCAGACCGGACCGATAAAATGAAACGCAGTTTCTTCCAAGCAGCTGTCGTGTCGATATTGCTATATGGATGCATTACAAGGACGCTAACTAAACGGATGGAGAAAAAGCTTGAGAGCAACTACACCAGAATGCTGGGAGCAATTTTGAACAAGTCCTGAAGGCAGCGGCCCACAAAGCACCGACTGTACAGCTACCAACCTTCCATCACGAAAACTATCAAAGTTAGACGAACCAGACATGCAGGACACTTCTGGAAAAGCAGGGACGAGCACATAAGTGATGTTCTCCTATAGACCCCATCACATGGCCGAGCAAAAGTAGAGCGATCAGTTTGAACCTACATACAGCAGCTCTGTGAAGATACGGGATGTAGCCCTGAGTACCAGCCAGAAGCGATGAACGATAGGGAAGAGTGGCGAGAGAGGGTCAGTGATATCCGTGCTGGCGGCATGACATGATGAAGAGGAGGAGGAGGAATGAGTGCACATATTAGTTTGGCATAGCTCATTGCTATTAGAGTGTAAATTCGTATTGGTGGTGCCCGTGGAGTAATAGTTATCGTCGTAGGAAATGGACACGGTAACACGGGTTCAAACCCTGGACGAGATTGAATGCATTTCGCATAGCACTAATACCCTCGGGAAAGTTATGAATCCAATTATTCTCCTTCCATCTATGGGTAAATAGTAGGGAATACTGAGTTCTCCAGCCTTGGAGAGGCAGCTAGTCTAGGAGAAGGAAAGCTCTGAATTCAAGCCTGTTCAACTCCGCTTAAAAATTGACCTTGTGTCATATCCTGCTCGAGTGGAGGGGTTGGTAAATATGGGTATTAGAGTGCAAAGAATGAAAGTAAGTGTTTCAGTACTAAACTGAGATCTCCGACGAGTAATTTTATCCTTACGATAATAAATATACAAATTATAAGCACAATAATGATAACATTCAGAAAATATTTTGCGAAAGTTAATTTTTAAATGACCCCTGTAAAAAGAAAAATCCTGAGGTCAAGCTTCCCTAGCAAAGTTTAAATGAACCACTATCATTTTTTGATAGTTGGTATTAATATATTCAATGCCTAAGAAGGGATGAAATAAACAAAAAAGTCAGTATTGGTTCGATCGAATAATTGATGAATAGATTGATGAGAAAAGCGAAAGATAGGTGGGAACGAAATCATTCAATTTCACTGATAATTGAAAAAATGTTTTCATAATCCCGCCAAGATTAAATTGTCAATTTTTATGAAATTCAAAATAAGTTCTCCCAAAACATTTTTATTATTACGGATATGTGAGCGAATTTTCATAAGAAGGTTTCTTCCATTATCAGGTCTACAATCGCAGCTTTATCCAGAGAGATTTATCCTTCTAGTGATAAGGTTCCTGAGTTGCGTCGCAACTCTCCGGCTATGAATCAAATTTGGAGATTAAAAATGTATGGTAACTCAGAAGTGAAACAAAAACAAACAAATTATTGACTGATTTAGAAATGAAAGCATTTTTAGTTCAGAGCCAAAGAAAATCTCTTCAGTACTTCAAATGATTCAGTAAATTATACTTTAAATAAATTTATACACATACGCTCATTCACAGATGTACAATTCTGAATCAGGACATATAGAACAGAATGCTGAAATTTTTTCGACCCGATAAAAAAGAACTTTTTTTGAACAATAAAACGTACATTGTCTTTATTGGGAATCCTTTTGAGATGAGGCTTCTTAATCTGAGATTTTTTTTTACAAGACTCAGCATTCTTATCCGAGGTCGCGGTTAATCATCTGAAGAAGGCCAGAGGTGAAATTTGGCCGAAACATAGTGAGAAGAAAAAAATACCAAAATGAGGACAAAAAGTCCGCAATAAAAAAAAAAAAAAATTCTCAAAACGTACATTATATTCCATCTATTCATTTCTAAAACTTAACGCATATTTCTTCTTCCATTAATGACACCGTACATGTGTCAAAAGACTGCAGTTAAGTTTAAACTTTACAGACTAGAAAAATGTATGATAACTTTGTTATAAAACGAATAAAATCAAATTACTTACTGACAGCAACTCAGAATAGTATTAAGCCATTCAACTTAATAATTAAATATAGCACAATAATTTATAGTCAATGCTTTTGTCTTTTTCGAAGGTATTTAAATTACTCAAATTTTAAACATGCGATAGATTTCCAAGATTATTATTACTCATAATATTCGAACTAATCTTAACTATCACTACGTTTCGAGCGATATGTCCTTTGGCTTTCTTTTGGTGTTTTATGTCAGTCTTGTGAGTTTACACAGAATATTGAACTGAACCGTTTTTTTTTTAACCACTAGCGCAGACTGTTCCAATTCTAACCATGACCGGGTACGAGTGTTAAGTAAATATAAGTATTTCTTGTTAGTCTTGCAGGCTGTTGGGATTGAACCAGTACCTTCCACTTGATTATCACTCAGAAGCACCTTCCAAACTAACGCCTTATCTACTGTTCCATGTGTCCTAGACGGAGAATTACGCGTTAATTTTTAGGGATTATATTCCTGATATCTGCATCACGTTTTTTTTTAATCGATGTGAATGTTGTAATTTTTTTCTTAGACAAATAAGATTACCAGGAGATCTTTATGCAAAGGTTTGACATATTCAACGGGAATACTGCGACTACACTTTGTAAACTCTAAAAATTGTTAGTCATTATCCCGAGTCAATGTCCAACGAGATTTTAACATCCAGTTTATTAGATTGACTTTTCAAGTTAAATGTCTGACAATAGGCAGGTATTTTATTGGCATTAGATTTTTCCCCAGAATAAAACGCCACTGTGATTTTATATATATATATATATATATATATATATATATATATATATATATATATATATATATATATATATATATCAGAATGGAAATTTTCAATAACTAATACTAAAGGATATTCTAACGCTATTCAAAATATTTAAATAAAGAATGTGCAATAGATTTTAAAGAAATCTTTTGCTTGAGAGATTTAAGCCTTCTATTTAGAACTTCCTTTCTGAGGTTTCTTTAATTCTTCAAAATAAATAAATATTACACCCAAAATGTCATTCACTTCATAGGTTGAACGAAAGCTTTTCGGCACATATTTGTTTATAAGTTATTTTATGTTCCATGAGTATTTGCTTGAACAACTCTTAGTATCCTTACTATGTTAAGATATTCCGAAAATCCTGATGAACTTTGAAAGCATGTATGTTGCATTCTCATATACATGTTCATGCAGGATACATACTGACGCAATGAATAACAGACGCAGGAAGACTTCTTTACAAATATATTTACCTCTCACTTTATTGCAAGGGTTGAATAGGGTTACTAAAGGTTTGCGTGTGAGAGGGAGCTGGAGACCAAACAGAACTGAAATATTTTGACCTCCACTCTTATGGCCGTCAACGTTATGTCTTTCTCGTTCTCCTGATGCTCAACCGGAGGCCCTGGGGTCCACCCTGCTGGGTGCTGGCTTTCTTTACTGCAACTTATCAGCATCTCTGGACCCCAATTCATCTAGGCCCCAAGACCTTTCGGCCTGGTGTAGCTTTCCCTACCACACCTCAACTCAACTGGCTTGACTGAGTTATATAATAGTTCAACGCCCACTCGATCGCCCACTCGATCTTTGAAATCGCATGTTTAATCGTCATCAAGCGGAAATAACTGACATGCATTTCAGAGGTCACTCTCTTCCGGTGCGTCAGTCTATGAGAGCATCATGGGATTTTCTAGCTTGTCCCATTTTGTTAGCCAATTTCCGCCCACGTGATTTCTTCTCCTAACTGCCATTGGAATGTGTCACTTCCTTCCGGTACATCACCTTGAATGGCATTTTGCTCGGACCGAAGGTCAAAATATAACATTTGGCTCTGAAAAAAATCTAAAGATTAAAAAAAAATGTATGATAACTCAAAAGTGAAACAAATAAAAAGAAATAACTACGTGAAATATAAAGGGCAAGATTTTCATTTCTAAGTCAAGGAATAAGCGGTCAATACTTCAGATTATGATGCAAATATTCATACACATACTTTTACATATATAAACAAGTGCATATTAACATTTATATGATGTGATGCTGAAAATTGCTCGGCACAGCAAAGAACGAAATATTTCAGCCACGTAAAATATACATTACTATTCAACATATCAACAACCTAATTCTGAAGTTTCATTTACTCTTCAAAATTAATTGATCACTAAATTAATAAATATGTAAGAATCAAATAACTAAATAAAAATGCTCGAAGAAGAACATTCCTATCTTCGCTAGTACAAAAATAATTTCATCACCTCGTTGTATATTAATTATTTGAAGTGATAGAAAATCTATCTATCTCACTCTGGTTATATATATATATATATATATATATATATATATATATATATATAATTCATGGAATTTAGACTGTGATCCCTGGATTTCATGGACTTTTTGCAAAGCAACAATCATCTGGCAGTTAAGAAAAAGAAAACTTAACTGCCTGGTGATTGTTGTTTTGCAAAACAATCCCTGAAATCCAGGTGTCGCAGTCTAAATCCCTTGAATATATATATATATATATATATATATATATATATATATATATATATATATCAGGGGCGGAGATGGAACTAGTGCTACTCGTGCCCGGCACGACCAATAACTCGGCCAGTGTTATTGAAAATGGATTAAAAATCATCCATTGATTTCAAGCAAACTTACTTAGTCTGATCTCAATTGAATTACGTATCTATTCAAGTTTCGATAACTAAGTAGCCAAAAGCTCATAAATATATCTGGGAATAATACAACGATGCAGTTTTGAACGGATGGTCTTTGTCCGGCCACCGTCAGATCCATTGAACATCCCATAAAATCGGCTATGATGTTGAACACGCGTAATCCGTGCCAAGCACAAGACCCTTATAATAACAGTAATGTTAGAGAAATCTCGCTTTTGGTTGTAGCCAATGGCAAAGCAAGTCAAAATACCGTGCTCAAAAAAATTAGCACAATGTGACTGCTGACGCCTGTCTTGGGAAGAGAGAGAGAGAGAGAGAGAGAGAGAGAGAGAGAGAGAGAGAGAGAGAGAGAGAGAGGGGGGGTAGCAGATTATAGCCGTTGCCAACGTCATCATCATCGCTATGGTAAATGTTGGTTAAACGGCGTGTTTTAATTCGTTTTTTCACTAACAGATCTCTATTTCTTTAATGAATGTTGCATATATTACATTCTGTAACTAAAATTTGTTTTATTTGAATACATTTTCAACAAATAATCTTTATTTTAAACGAAATTGAAACTACTAGCTGTGTCTGTGTATATCGTAGACACATACGTACGCATAAACACATGAAAAACGAAAACTGCTACTGCTGCAAGCAAACGTATATGTAGTAGTACGAATAGCTATTTGTAAACATAACCACGCCTATATATTGTAAATATCAGTGATGAAGTTATTGTTTCATTAATTAATTAATAAAGAACAGGTTTTGAATAAGAGTGAATTTGTTTTTTTTATTGAGGAATGTTTTTTTCGTGAATTTTGAATCATAGAAATCTACGAAAAATACGGGTTTTAAGGCATGTTATATTAATACTAAGAAAACCCCTCAAACCAATGAACCTTCGTAGAACTCCGTAGTCGTACGTAAATACTTTTGTAATGTTTTTTCATAAAGGTCCTGTATGTAATTTTTTTTTTTTTGCTGCATCCATCATTTCACAGCTATTTAAACCCAACTTTATTCATCAATATTACCTTTTATTCTATGGGAAAATTTAATCGGCGTTTTGGAGAACATTACTTCAGTTGCCGAAAATATTTCAGTCGCTTCACTACATTCAATTTTATTACGGACTTTATTTACGCATTCTTTGTATCTTAGAATTTTTGGATAAAATTAAGATTTTCAATGTTCTCAGTGTTTCCACGGATAACTTCAACTGGTCAAGATATCATATGTTTCAAGATTCATCAGATGGAATTTACATTTTGGAAGTTCCCTGTATTTTGCGTATAACGTCACTTGGGCTAATTTTCCTGTGTTTCAAGGGTAAGTAGATTGTTCTCTAAAACATTAAAAAAAAGTTGAACTGCATTTACTGTCAATGATCTGGATTTAAAATTAGATATAATGGAAATGGATATGGTGTTAGACCTGAAAAATAAATCGTTTGGCCAGAGAAATGTAGCCGAGAAGCGAGAAATTATCAAAGTTGGGCGCCCAACTCCATTATTGGTGAATAAGGTTAGAACTCGTTCGTTCCAATCCAAATGGTTTAATGACATTGACTGGTTATGTGCAAGTAAATCTGAGGAAAGACTCTATTGTTGGCCTTGCTTACTTTTCACGCCTAAATCAGGAAAATCATGGACTGATACTGGCAATACTGATTATAGGCATATTTTGGCTGACTGCAAAATTCTTTTGAAATCAATGACTCATTTGAACAATTATAAGCGTTTAAAAACATTTGGCATGTATGACATAGTCACTGCTATTAGTGAATCGGCCAAACTTGAAAGAGAAAGGCACAATAAATTGGTCGAAGAAAATAGACAATATCTGAAACACCTGATAAATACCTAATATCTTTGCAAACAAGAACTACCATTGAGCGGACGCGATGAAGTGGTAGATAGTCTTAACAAAGTTAATTATCGAGAATTATTGCAGTGTTTCTCTAAAATTGACAGTGTATTTGCATCAAAACTTTCCGCCAAAGAAGGCTCAAGGCAATTTTCTGGTGTTTCCAGAACAATACAGAATGAAATTATATCTGCAATTGATAACGTGATTGCTGATGTTATTTACGCTGAAATTCAAAGTGCCCCATTTATTTCAGTGCATGCTGATGAAACAACTGACTGTACAATGCATGCACAGCTTTCGATCATTGTTAGGTATGTGAATAGATGCAAAATTATTGAACGATGCCTTGGATTTCATGACGTGAGCGATGACAAAAGTGACATAAGTTTAGCTGATGTAATCGAGAATTCTTTAAATTCCTTCGATGATGCAAAATCAAAATTGGTTTGCCAAACTTATGATGGAGCAGCCGTGATGGCAGGTGAACGGAACGGAGTGCAAATTAAATTGAGGGAGAGGGAATTTAAATATGCCGATTTCATCCATTGTTATGCCCATAAACTTAATTTAGTTTTGAGTAAAAGTACGGAAAAAGTTGATGGCGTTAAAATATTTTTTTCACATTTACACAGCTTCAGTAAATTCACATCATCTAGTACGAAACGGAAGAGTGCGTTCCGAAAGTTTGAAATCAGCATCCCATCTTTGTGTGCTACCAGATGGTTTTATAAATCAAGAACTGTATCTGCTATAAAATACGATTGTCAAAAAATAATGAATGCATTCGAATATATTCTTGATCATGGCGAAATATGGGATGAAGCAACACTAAGTGAAATCGACTATCTATTGTCAAAATTGAATGATTTCACTTTCATGTTTTTTATTAACTGTTTGTATGTCATTCTTTCTCAAGCAGAAAAAACTATTTGACATTTTACTGTGCAGAAAACTCGACGTGAAATATTCTCAAGATAAAATACATGATTTCATTCAATCAATATCAAACAATTGTGACAACATTATGAAAATATGATCCAACAAACGATGACAGACATGGAGATATCTGACGAATCACGCGCCACCCACAAAAAGAACTAGGGGAAATCGAATCAACAACAAAAGTGTATATTTTGAAATAATTCAAAACATCATTTCGTCACTAAAGGAACGATTCGCCAACATAGGAGACTTTTCATATTTTGAATTGCTCGATGTGAAGAAGTTTGAAGTTTTTTCCTGTACATTCCCTAAGCAACATATAGATGCATTGCAGAAAAAATACCCTGGTATTTTTTACCTAAAATCCTTGACAAGTGAGCTCAGGTATTTGTATTCTGACAATGATTTCAAAAAATGTACCTCAAGTAAAACTATTTTGGAGATGCTTCATGAACTCTGTCTGCAATGTCTGAAACTGTGAGACTTATACAACTTTTCATACCATTCATGAAAGAAGTTTCTCAACCTTGGACAGAATACGATCATTTTTGAGATGCACTATGGCTGAGGATCGACTTTCGTCTTTCAATTGAGAAGCAAATGCTTAAAGACTTAGAGCAAAGAAATGAATTGCACAATAAGGTAATAGAAAAATTTGCGGCCAAACCAAGACGCCTGGAGTTTATGCTCAAATGAGATGACCTACCCAAAAACGCACTTGACCTGCAGACACGCCCATTCAAAGGGATTTATAGACGAACACTAGCTGTGAAATGATGCAGCAAAAAAGTTACATACAGAATCTTTATGAAAAAAAATTACAAAAGTATTTACGTACAACTACGGAACTCTACGAAGGTTCCGAGGTTTGAGGGTTTTTCTTACAATTAATATAAAATGACATAGAACCCGTATTTTTCGTAGATTTCTATGATTCAAAATTCACGAATAAACCATTCCTTAATAAAAAAAAAAACCCACTGTGAAGTGATAATAAAAAATCAATCATTTAATTATTTTATAATTCCATGAAACAAATGACCTGGAGAGTTGTGGACTTAATTGCTAACCTGGTTAGTTGTCAATGCCATCAATTTAGTTTATTCTCATAAACATATTTTTCTCGTCATAGTAATGAACATCTTCTCTTTTCTTCTATACTTTTGAAATGAAAAAAAATTATCTTATCTACTGTATTAACAAGACTAAAAATTATATAGTATCTTGATTGTTTAAAAAAAAAACCACCATGCAAGGTACTTTAGTCAATCTGTGCTATACAATGGAGAATCACGCAATAGCAACTATGATGACTTACTTTGAGTCCACAGACCACGGGTTGAGAACTGAAGTTGACAGAGGGCGGGTGGGGAACGAGTAGCAAAAATAGGCTAGAGTCACCACTGAATATACTTAAAGAAAAACAACAAAACCGGTCACATAGGATTATAAATTTATTTCCATCCTCTTACGCATTTTTGAAATTTCCAAAAACACGAAAAAAAATTAACAGGACTTCTTCAGATCTTTTAGATAAAAAACTAGATTAGACAGAGAAAAGTGGGAGGGGATAGAAGAGGGGTGAAGAGTTATCTCCTTATTAAGCCCACTTCCGTTTTAAATTTTAATTTCGGTTAGAAATGTAGTAAATTAATTTTTGAAAAAAAAAATTTAATTACATTTTGACCTAAATTACAGATTTTATATTGAATTAATTTTAAACTTTAATTAATAACCTTACGTAATGATACAGTAATAGATATATTAAACTAAAACAAATATTTAATTTATTTGAAATATTTTAAAATTTCAAAACTATTTTGAAACCATTAATCAGTTACACTTTTTTATGAGTAGTACGTATGTATTATATGCTTTTCCACAATTTTCTATCTAACAATTTATTTTATTTATTCATTTACTTTAATTCTAAATTTAACTCTATGCTTTTTTTTTAAAAAAATTGTTAATTATCTATAGTTTAAATTTAGCCCTATGTATACACCTAGCTATTAATTCACTTCTGTCACGTGATGGCTCACGGAGACGAAGAGGTAGGACTGATACTATCCTCCCGTGTTGCTATTAGCGCTTTCTAGCAGTCAAAAAGTGACCGTTAGGAGAGAATGTGGGTCACGCAGATGTTCGCACCTAAGTGACCTTGGGTCGCCGGACATCGGAAGGGGAAAGAAAAAAGAAGCCAAATGATTGGCGGGGACCCCAAACGGAAGTGGGGTCCCCTTCCCCTCAGGGGTAGTAAGGAAGTTTTTGAGCAAGTCTCGTGGCAGACGGACGATAGCCATTTTACTCCGGGCTAAAGACAAAAGACTAACTGAGACACGAAGGACTCCAAAATCCTTCAAGCCAGTATTAAAAACAGTACAAAGTCTATTAGCCCGTGAAAGAAGAAAAATTCTCCAGTGGAACCCCGTCGAAAAAATAAGATAAGTAACTTTGGGACATTTTTCCTTCACACCCAAATTTTGTTTACCACTCTCTCTCTCTATTTGAAGAAGGATAAAAGCCAAGAAAAGACATTTATATTCATGGACTATCCTATTATATGTTTTTGACACTTTGAACGTATATATATATGTAACCGTAGTAAAGAACCTATGTATTTTCATTTTACCATGTGGTCTATGTTATTATTCCATGCTTTCCTTTCAGCTTCTATTCGCCTTACATTATCTTGCTTAGAACTGTCCTATTAATTCCTAAAGTATCACACGGGAAACCGGAGTTGCCGACTACTACAACAATATTAATATTATTACGACTAAGACCTATAGGCCCGTATTCTTCTATTATCTAAGGGAAAGAAGTTTAGCGGCCTGGTGGGTGTGTGATAGTGTGAAATTTTGGACCCCTTTGCCAGCGGTGGCCAGTCTGGCCCTAAATTATTCCCTCACGTAATATGCCAGTTCTTATCTGCCTGGGAAAAGAACTCTGAACAGGACTTATTTCTGTAGGGGATCAAGTGCCAACCTGCCCCGCCTTCACACGTGCGAAAATAAAGTCCCGTTTAGGGATTTTAGTCAATTTGCCGTCACACTTCTCTTATTTAATAATTTTTTTGGCTCTGGAAAAAGCCAAATGTGGATTTTTTCCTCAAGACACAGATTGCACCTACTATCGAAAGACTTTGGGGTATTAGATCTTTTTAGTATGGACCATTGAATGTCAGGGGTTAACCATTTATTTTTCAATCCCCAATAATGTTTGGATAGAGCAGTTTAATTTTATATGCTCATAGGAGAAGGAAAATTTTGAGAGCAATATTGAGAGCAATATTGAAAAAGTTTTCAGAGCAATGTTGATAGTAATATTGAACAAGTCCTGGTGACAACACCCCACAAGACACCAACTATACGGCCAATTGCCTCACATCACGAAAACTATACAAGTTAGACGAACCAGACACACAGGACACTGCTGGAGAACCAAGGACGATTTCATCAGTGATGTACCCCTATGGACCCCTGCATATGGCCAAGCAAAAGCAGGACGACCAGCTCGAACTTACATACAGCAGTTAAGTGAGGATACGGGATGTAACCCTCAAGACCTGCCAAAAGCGATGAATGATAGGGAGAAGTGGTGAGAGAGAGTCAGGGATATCCGTGCTGGCAGCACGACTTGGTGATGATGATGATGATGATGATGATGATGATATAATAGCTCTATCCTAGATATTGAGCACTCTCCATATTATATTGCACTTGGTTCGACACATGCCCACAAAGTGATTTAGTGACAACCAACACTGTCATAATATATATATATATATATATATATATATATATATATATATATAAACACACAAACACACATATATATGTGTATATATATATAGTGAGTTTAAACCTCATGTCGTGACCTTTTTTCTTCTTTTTTCTCAAACAATTTAATTATAAATAAACATTTGTAACCTGATCGGTTATTTTAGTAATAATTCAAATCGTAACTTACAATGAATATAAGTAATTTTACAAGACTTTCAATGATGTGTTAACAAAGGTATATTGCTAGTTTGTCTTGCTAGGAAGCAGGGTCCGTCTATCACCATCAACATTCAAATTTAAAAAGAATAGTCCATTCTACACAAAGTGATATTCTCTCTTCTCTACAACACATACGAAGTGGGAACAGTAAATCATTAATTTCATTTGAATAAATTCTACATCCAGCCTTCTGTTATCAGTGCAAGAAAGCAGTAATTGCAGGATGTGTATTTTATATGACGATAAGTACGGATTTTTACATCATTGCAAGAATAAGATTTGGACAAAGAATATATTTGATAAAAAACAGCCAAAAATACGCAGATTGATTAACACCAGCACATAAATTTATTATCGAATATTTAGTGAAGCTATTACGATGGTTGAAAATTACTGGATTGAGCGTTATGTCTACTTCACCGTAGGCAACTGAACAGATCTATTTATTGAACATTAATTATGGAGGAGGTCAAAACAACATCGTCCACGCGTCTGCGCTTGCCGACATGGCAACTGATTTATTCAACACAATTCGGTGCCTGAGACTCAAAATTCGGATATATGCCATGGAAACGTGATTTCTTTGTATCTCAGCCCCTTATCGAAATCCAAAAATGTTTGCAATCTCTATTGTTATAACTAGATACAGCATCGATATTGTTAGGCCATTAAACATTCATTATTCATACGTCCAGAAGCTGAATTCTAATCCTAAAAGGCGAAACTGCCACTATCTTTATTACTTACATCATTAAATATTTGTGTATTTTTGCTCGATATCGACTTATATCAACAAGCGTTATTTTTTTATCTTTTGTGTGTGTGTGTGTGTGTGTGTGTGTGTGTGTGTGTGTGTGTGTGTGTGTGTGTGTGTGTGTGTGTGCTTTATTTCTTTTTCAGATACAAATTATTTACTTATGATAACTCGGCACATCTTTCAAGTCTAACAGCGTTTTTACCAATTTATTGAAGCGTGTAAGCAATGTTTCGATCGATTAAGTCTGACATAGTCATATTTTTTTTTTAATTCAATATCTATTTTAAGTTGTTATTTTTTTTTAATGGAGTTGACTGTTCCCCGTACGGATGGCTGTTTCCGAATGACAGACACTATAATTTTAAACTGTACTTGTAGCAAACATTCTGTTGCAACCATCGTCCACAGTTTTCACAACTACAGCCAAAAACATTTAAAAGTAAAATGTAGTGATTTCTAAAGATTATCTTAGATTTGGCACTTGTCCCGAAGTGTCGGCTAGCCTAACTCACAAAATTTTACATCTAGCATGCAAGCACTAATAAAACGACTAAATTTAAATAAGGTATGACACAACACCACTACCATGTGATTCCTTTAAAGAATTAAACTCCCTGACAAAAATAGATAACATTTGAAATGTGAGTAAACGACCTTAGTGGGGTGTCCTCGTAGAGTTATGGTTAAAGCGATGGACTGCAGAATTGTAGTAAGCGAGTTCGTACTCCAGTCGCGCTATTACATTCACTTTCGAGGAAATACCCTTTGGAAAGGTATGAACCCTCTTATCCTCCCAGCTATGGGTTAAATAGTACTACTACGGCTCTTCTAGGAGAATGGCTTCGGCCTTAAATAACCTAAAAAAGGTTGATATGCCATTAAACCAAACCAAAACACCTTATATGTATTTATACGATTCTGTTATATTACTTAAAAACAGAACACTCCGCACGAGCAGGATGTGATGCAAGGTCAATTTTTTAACTGGTTTGAATTCAGAGTTTTCCTTCTCGTAGACCGGTTGTCATACCAAGCTTATAGAAACAATTTTACCATTTTATTTAATCAATTTTGGAGGGAGAACAGTCGGATCCATAACATTTCCTAGTGTTTTAGCAAAAACCTGGTGTAGGATTTGAACTCGAGCCAGCTAGTAAATTTTATACGACGATATCCCTTGCATCACGAGCGCCTTCTTTCACCAACAGTGTCAATTTTATGCTCCAGAACATTTGTTCGTTACTTTTATTTATGCTGTTACAACTGTAGAGCTTGGTAAAAATAATACATAATATTATCCGTCTTTATCGTCAAAAATTTTATCAGAAAAAAATAAAATCCCGGTATTTTTGAATTATGAGAAACTTAATCTTTTCGAAAAAAATGGTCAAGTGTGTAATTATTAATGGGTAATATTGTAGATTAACAAATTCATCAAACTACTTTCTTTAAAATAAATGTTTGTTCGAGTGAGATGTATTTTATTAAAACAACATAAAGATTCGCATCACGTTTTTATTGTATTCCGTATATCAGACACAAACTTATTTAATTAACCAACAAAATACAGAAAGAATTATAATGACTAATTTTTGAAACATTTCTAGACCAGCTATTCTATGCTCGTCTTGAATATTTCAGCAAACATATTTTTCATCAAAATACACACTGATACTATTTTTGCGTGTTCCATCACAAATAACGTTAGTACCTTTGAAAATATCCTTTATTGAACATTAACTCAGGTAGAAGTGAAAGAGCTTGACACATGTTACTGAGACGAATAGATGAACCCGTGAGCTTGGAAGAACAACGTGTTTTACTATAACAGAACTATATGGTATTAAGGCGTCAGATTAAGTACAAATTCGCTAAATCCTTAAACTTATTTAAAAGACTACATTTTTAATTACCACAGTATTGAAAATACTAGGTTTAACATTGTAATAACAGTACCGTCTGTTGGGGTTATAGAATACATAGACTGCATCTCTACAGCGGTGGAAAACCATCCCCAACGAGCGTCCTGAATATCAAACTATGAGGTGCATATAATACGTTTCCAGACTTTTTTCGTATGGGTATTTAAAATTTGCGTAGACTCTTGAAAATTCACTATGTTATTGCTATACATCTTATAAGATTACTGACTAATCTTTATGATTTCAGGTTCAAATGAACACCTACAGCAACAATTCGAATACACCCTACTATAGCCTGATTGTCACAGCTGGTGAATTTCAAAAATGCAATCTGACACTTTAGAAAAACGATATGCAATTAAAATCTTTTTTAAACTTGTGAAAAAGGCCACAGAAACGTATAAAATGCTTCAGACTGCTTTTGGAGCATCTTGCATGAATCGAGAATCAGTTTCTGAGTGGCATAAGAGATTCAAGGAAGGCAACCAATCTGCGACGGTGGATGGGAGGTGTGGGAGTAGTAAGCAAGTCAATACACCAGAGTTGATTGGCCAAAGGGTTAGGGTTACTATGTTGAGGTTTTAAGGGAGTTCAGGAAGAGATTCCGTCGGAAGAGGTCAGCACTCTTCAAATCGGGTCAGTGGCATGTCTACCAGGACAATACACCGGTACACAACTCCATCGTTGTCACAGACTAGTCCTGACCTTGCTCCCTGTGACTTTTGGTTATTCCCTAAGCTCAGAGGCTGTCGTTATGAGACAATTGAGGAGATAAAAGAGGAAGTGACAAAGGTCATTGATACGCTCACACAAGAAGACTTCCATGGAGCCTTCCATAAGGTTTTGGAACGGTCCAATAAGTGCATTGCGGCTGGAGGAGATTACTTCGAATGGGACTAGAGTTTCATGTGTGTACTATCAATAAAAGTGCCCATACGAAAAAAGTCTGGGAACCTATCGTATGCACCTCGTATCGCATAGTAAGGGTCAAGGTCCAGAGCTTTGGGTATGTGGAGTACCTCTTCATTGCCGTTGCTGCTAGTTCCACTCTGATCCGGAGAGATAGTACCTGATATTGTACTCTCTAAAGCTCGAATAAAACTGTTTGACGTTTAAACTGTATACAAACTAATGCTATATGTTAAAGTGATTTGTTAGAAATTGGATTGTTTGACCATTTAATTGTTTGTTAACAAATGACTGATGTCTAATTAGATTGTTAGTTGTACATAGTAATACTTCGAACTAATACACTTTGTGCAAACGAATATGTAATGTTGAATAGAATTATTAGTGTTAAACAGGAATACTTGAAACAGTAATTTATATGCCTAAATTGAATTATTGGAATAACATAGTAATACATGGAACCAATTAACTATGTGCAAATCAAAGAATAGTGTTGGATGCAATTATTTGGGTTAAATAACTATAATTGAATCTCTTTAATTGTCTGCCTAAATTGAATTATTGGTATTACATAGAAATACTTGAAACCATTTGAATGTGGATGAATTAATTTAATAGAGGTGAATAGAATAACCAGTTTTAAATAGCAATACTCATTACGAATTCCTTGTCTGCAAACGTAAATATTGAACTGAATTATTTGTGCTTGATAGCAAGAATTGAAACCATTTAACTGTGTAGAAACAATGGCAATAAAAATGTAAAAACAAAATAGTTAAAACTCTTCTAAAAATGAAATTACTTACAAACGCTTCCCTTACAAACCATATGTATATCTAGCTAACTGTATGCAAACAAATGATTTATTGTAAATAGAAGTACTTGTGTTAGATAGAGATACTTAAAATTCTTTATCTGTGTGCAAAGGAATGAGCTTAGGCTCGATGAAATTTTTTTCGATGAGATGTATTTATAAATCATATAGATCTAATATATATCAATAAACAAGATCTGGTATTAAATAACCTACAATGGTTGATATGCCATAAAACAAAACAAAACAAAACCAATAAATAAACCCTACGTATTGAAAAATTAAATTATTTTCTGACTTCAGGATGAAAAGAAAAAAAGTTTATTCCCTAAAAGCATATATTCAGTTTACACTATCATGTAAAGTTTGGGTTGTTTGGTTTATCTTTAACGGCATATCAACTCCTCAAGGGTTATTTGATACAAAAATTTGGTAGATTGTTACAATGATTACTATCATAAGTACACTTTCAATAATCCATCGCATTTTTTAATTACTCTTTTTTTCATCAATAATCATTTATTTGCAGACATTTATACCAAGTATTCCTATCTAATACCAATAATTTGCGTACAGTGCTTGTTACATGTATTTTAACTTTAATACACAGTTATAACGTATACGATTGTTTCATTTCAATAAACTACTCCCATTTAATCGTGATAATTGGTCTCTACCCAGGTATATAGTTTCAAGCATCTTGTTTAATACTAATATTTCGAAATATATATATTTGATTCTAACCGGTATGACCACCGCAGAATAAATTTGAGAGAAATGGAAATGGGGGGGGTAACTCACGCACTCCAGATTTCTTGAACCATCAGATACATTTTAATATCACAATGCTTTTGATACGCATCCAATCAACATCGTGGTACCGTAAAATACTTGTGCTCTAGATATATGAAAAAAATAAGGTTATACTCGGTAAGAATATTTTATTTGGCATACACTCACGAAAGAAACCAGCTTGACAATAAACGGGAAAAAAAGTATCAGTGTTGAGCCTTGTTGCTGTAATTTTCGATCGTGATTTATGCATGAATATTTTGTGATTGTGTCAAGAACGATATTTCTACTTGTTGAAAATGTGTTCCTTTAAAATATTGAGAATTTTGTTTGTCGTCTGAGATTTGAAAGAAAGGCTCATATAATCGAGGGTATTTATTGTTCAGTAGAACTTTATATATTGAAGGGAATAGGGGTTTTATCTGAATCTAGAGAAAAAAAGTGTTATCAATTTTGATAGATTCTATGAATTGTTCTATTCTATAATATCTGCACAATATATATATATATATATATATATATATATATATATATATATGTTTGTTACTAACCGATAATAATAAAAAATTTCAGAGAGTATTTTATTCGAATTCAGGAGTGTTTTTATATACTTATTATCCAAAAATATTACAATAATTTAAAAAAATATTTTTGATAAGTCGTTTTTCTCCGAGAAAAGCCGAACGCGAATAATGATGGAAAATATTACTTCCATTTTCCAAGAAATTTTAGGCAACGAATAAATAAATTGAAAAATTTAAAATTAAAAATAAAAAAAAGATGAATAAATAAAAAGAAAACTATTAAATTTGCAGAAAACTCTCAGAGGTCCATAACGGGAAAAGGGGATGATGCATGCGTAAAAGAAAAAAAGGCTTTCCTTTTGACAACCGGAGCAAAGAATTTTTTCTCTTTTTGGCAGTGTCCGTCGAACCAACAACACCATTTTGCTGTCTGGTGTTTTGGGCACCACTCATACGTCTTTGGTAGCAGTCCTCTCTCTATCGGTCAGCATTATGCTGAAATATACAAGACCCACAAATGAACTGTATATAAGTCTTACCGGACTTTGACAAAAGTTCCAAAAGAAAACTAACCTTTATGGAAGTCCGAATTCCAATGATTCCAACAGATATGTCATTTCAATTTAAGAGATTGCAATTCCCAATTAGATTGGCATTTTCAATCACGATCAACAAAGCACAGGGACAATCTTTAGAATTGTGTGGCTTATATTTACTCACCGATTGCATCTCACATGGGCAATTATATGTTGCCTGTTCCAGAGTCAGCAATCCAGACAATCTCTTTATCTACACAGAAACTGGAACTACCAATAATATTGTGTATCCACAAGTATTGGAAAATTAAACATATTAGAAACATCCATTTTCTTTTTTTTTCCCATTTAAACAAACTGAGACACAGAAGCGCGTGGCCGGGTACAGCTAGTATATATATATATATACGAGTTGCATACGATAAGTTTTCAGATTTATGCGTACGGGCATTTAAATTGTCTAAGACACATGAAAATTCACTATATTATTGCTATACATCTTATGAGATGACTGACCAATTTTTATGATTTCAGGTTTAAATGAACAACTACAGCAACAATTCGAATACACCCTACAATGGGCTGATTGTCACAGCTGGTGAATTTCAAAAATGCAATCTGACACTTTTGAAGAACGATATGTAATAACATTCTGTTGTAAACTTGGAAAAAATGCCACAGAAACGTATGGGATGTTTCAGGCTGCTTTTGGAGCATCTTGCATGATTCGAGCATCGGTTTTTGAGTGGTATAAGAGATTCAAGGAAAGCAGGGAGTCTGTGAGGGATGATGAGAGGTGTGGAAGGGTTAAGGAAGTCAATAAACCAGAGTTGATTGGCCAAAGGGTTAGGATGAGGGTTAGGGTTAGGGTTATTATGTTGAGGTTTTAAGGGAGTTCATGGAGAGATTCCGTTGGAAGAGGCCATCACTCTTCAAATCGGGTCAGTGGCCTTTCCACCAGGACAATACACCAGTCAACAACACCATCCTTGTCACAGATTATTTGACCAAGATGGGCATCAAGACGGTTCCTTATCCTCCCTCTAGTCCAGTCCTTGCTCCCTGTGACTTTAGGTTATTCCCTAAGCTCAGAGGCTGTCGTTATGAGACAATTGAGGAGATGAAAGAGGCTGTGACAAAGGTCATTGACACGCTCACAGAAGAGGACTTTCATGGGACCTTCCAGAAGGGGACTTGAGTTTTATGTGTGTACTCTCAATAAAAGTGCCAATACGAAAGAATCTGGAAACTTATCGTATGCACCTCGTATATATATATATATATATATATATATATATATATATATATATATATATAAGAAGAAAATGTAACATATAGAACTTAGTATGCTTAAAGCTAAACTCTATAAATAAGGAGCAATAAACATTAAGTGCTGAGATTGCTGATCACGTAGGGACAACAGTTATCGTAAAAATCTTTCACCTTTTTGCCAGCGTAAGTAAAGTGGCGTAAATTCTAAAAAAATAAATTCTGAGTTTCTTTTCTAAAATGCTCGTTTTTTTTATATTAGCATTTTGTGCACCTACTTAATATATGTTTAAGAAATTTCTTTCGTTCTTAATAATGTCTACCCTATAAAAACGGGTTGTAGTAGTGTTAAATTTGAAAATAAGTCTAATGTTATTCACTTAAAACCTGCAATATATGGAAATAGGCAGAGAATTGCGGGCATCTCGTATGTCGACAAAATTCCTCACGGGATTTTGATAAATACATCAAGATAATCTATAGCACAAGTGTCATTCATTAAATGAAGTGAATTTTGCCTGGTTACACCAGTTTCAAAATACTTCATAGTTATGGATCATTAGATGCACCAGAGAATTGTCAACCTTCTTTTCTGACTACTGTGCCCGTTCCTCTTCCTTCACTGAAGAGTTAGTATGTTTCCACTCCATATATTATCTTTTAGATTCAGGCTTGTTATAGCATATTCATGTTTAACCCATTTGTAAAGGTATTTTTTTTACTTAAACATGCTTTTCTGTTCCCATTACCCATTTTTCAGGGATCATTACATGGTTCGTCGTTCTCAGCCACCAGATATTTCATGGTAAACATTTGCTATTTGCTGGACTACTTTGTTTTATGTAATACAATTTTTATTGCCTCAAAACAAATATTTTGCGGATTCAAATAATTTTGCTTTGACCCAATTTCAAATGACCCGGCGTTAACATTAATGGAAAAAAAAACATCGGAAAAGTAAATATTTTGCTGATTTTCTTTTACCCCTTATTCATCGAATAAAATTTGTGTTTGTGCTACTGGTTTCAGGTTTAATTTGGTTTGATTCTATCACACATGAAACATTGTAGTTTATTTAATATCATCCTCTTTATATATTTATTAAATATATATGATTTGTCAACATCTTTTATTGATAATATTTTAAACGAGCCTGAACCCAATTTCTTTGCGCACGGTTGCATGGTTCAAGAATTGTTATCTAAGAATTATAATTCTATTTAATATTGATCATTTTTGTACACACTGAAGTTGTCACAAGTATTGCTATTTAACACTAATCATTAGATTCAACATTACTCATTCTTTTACACATAGTTAAAATGTTCTAAATATTGGTATGTATTACTAACAATTCAATCAAAGATCGGTCATTTATTTACTCACAGTTATATTTCTAACAATTTAATTTAGCATAACACATACGTTTGCAGTCAGTTTGAATGTCGAAAAGTTCTATTTGACCCATAGATAAGTTCCTATCAGGTGCTACCACCCCGAGCCAAAGTGGTCTTGGGAGTGATGGCAATAAAGTGGTACTCCTCATTCCTCAAAGCTCCAGCACAGGAGCTTCGCCATCAAACAGTTCAGTGTCATATCCAAGAAAATCATTAGGGAAGGGTCTTAACCGTCTGTAGAGAGGCTGTCGATGTATGTCACTGCCCCAGCCGACTTGGCTATACAGGTTTCAGGAATAATATTTCAGTGTACATTGGTCCTGTATGAATATGTGAAATAAAAAAAAATATTATGTTACTATTCTTCTCTTGATTGATTTGGTTTATTTGTTTAATGGCATATCAGCGTCTCATAAGTTATTTAAAGTCAATATCAAATGTATTTCTAAATGTTTGATTGTAATCATAACTATTGCATTTCTTAAAAAAATACACTTCCATTTGTCAGGTTAATTTTTGCACACTGTTATATAATATCAGCTACTTCTATCTCATAGAAATAATTTATATGATTTCAATTGTCCTTACCTAATACTATTAAAATAATAATTACCCAATCTTCTGGGGCTATAGAATATTCCGACTGCTTCTCTGCAGAGGAGGAAGTCTTCTCCAACAAGTGTCCTGTTTAAGACTCTAAAAAATCTGAAG
>OY757924.1:41640231-41651469 GCA_963585895.1 Sepioteuthis lessoniana
TATATATATATGTGTGTGTGTGTGTGTGTGTGTGTGTTCTCATATCTGTGATTTTATTTTTATATGTGTGACTGACTACGGCCGTATTCACCCGGGTGGTAGTACCTACCAAATACCAATATGTTGATTAAGTAGTGACCAAGAGCAGTTGTTTACCTTCTTCACGCCACTGGCGAGTATTGTAATTTGTTAAACATTTCTATTTCATTTCCAACCCCCGTTTTCGTTATTTCCATTTAAGTAAACTTTGTTGGGTTACAAAAGTTTGCTAACCACCACAAACGATCAAATTTCCAAGTCTTCTTTTGCACTGGAGATTTTTAAATCTGACCAAAATTAAAACACAAAAAAGCTGATAAAAATCGCAACAGAAGATACTTAAAACTCTTTTGAAAAATTGAAATGAATGTGGAGATTCCAAAGTGAATATTTGAAGGCGAGAAAGGTTCACTTACATATATAACTTCGCAGATACCCACGCTGCAATGATTATCATCGTAGGAAATAGACAGTGACTCGAGTTGAAATCCTGGATAAAGTTCCTTGGATTTCCCATAGCACTGATACCCTTAGTAAAGGTATGAATCTAACTCTTTTCTGGCAAGCTATGCATACACAATAAGGTAGATAGAGCTCTTTATGTTTGCTTTATCAACCAATCTAGAAGAGGAAAAACTCTGAATTCAAAACTATTATCATCATCATCATGCCGCACCGCCAGCACAGATCTCCCTGTGTAACATACTGACCCTCAACCGAGCCATCAATCTAGAGATGCACCGGTGTAAATAAGTGGGAGAACAGCGGAAGCAGGTGGATATCAGACAATTATATAACCAGGTGCCTGAGGCGGTTCGAGCCAGTTGGAGTCAATTGGGGACAAGATGCCAGCGTGAGAGCAAGCGGCAGACTGAGGACTGCTATGGCCAGAAGAACTTGGGGTTAATATAGCAGTCTGTTCCCGTCTCGAACTCACCTCTCACACACAACCAACATCAACCCTTTCGAGAATAAAGTGTGAGAGATATATTTTTATAAAGAAGTGTGTTTGTTCGTTCATTGAAGTCGTCATTATTGTTGACTATGTTTCCGCATATATGTGTATATGCATGTTGCAATATAACACCTGAACCTCTCCGCCAAACTTCTCTATCGTCCATTGCTCATGGTAGGTTTTCAAGGCTACATCCTGTCGACAGAACTCTTGTATATAGGTTCTAACTTTTCAAGCAATTCAGTTCAGTCGAACTGTTCTAATTCAACGAATTCTCTTTAGTATAAGTATAGATTTTGTTTGCACACACTTAAATGTCATAACAGTTATATTTCAAACAGTTTCAATGTCAAATACAGTTCTATTTCTATTAATTCAGTTTATCATAAGTATGAATTTTTTTTCTATTTGACCTAGAGATAGGACCCTATCAGGTGTAACCACTTTGGGACGAGTAGACCAGGAAGCGATGGCAATGAATGTGTGGTCAGAATTCCTCAAAGAGCCAACCTCACTGGAACCTCACCATCAGATTGTTTATTTTCATATCCAGGACATCGTTGGTAAGGGTCTTACCGTCTGCAGATATGCAGTCGGAGTATTCTACCACTCAAGATGACTGAGGAATAAAAAATAGTTGCAGATTAAAAAGTGCCAAGTCAACTTGGGATGTAGAATACACCGACTGTTTTTCTGCAGATGGGTAAGTCAACCCCTACATTGAGCGTCCAACACGGAGTACCGCTTCATTGCCATCACTCCTATGTCCACTCTGACACAGAGTGATAGCACTTGAGAGTGTCCAATCTACGGATCAAATAGAACTAAGCAGTGTTCTTATGCTAACCAATATTGTTTGAAATAGAACTGTTTTTTTATGCAAAACTGAATTGTTTAAAGTAGAACTGTTTTTGACATTTAATTTGCGTACTTATGCTAAACTGAATTCTTTGTAATTGAAGTGTTTTTTGACATTGAAAACGGGTACTTATGCTTAACTGAATAGTTTGAAATACAAATATTTTGACATTGAAATGGAGTACTTATGCTAGACTGAATTATTTGAAAATATTTGAATGTTTATATGTATAAAAATGGATTTGGCAACAATAACCTACGATGTTTGATGTGCCATAAAACCAAACCAAAGCCAATACTAATAAAGAATTAAATGATTGCCCAGACATATTCCTGTGTGTTTTATTAATCACACACACACACACACACACACACACACACACATATATATATATATATATATATATATATATATATATATATATATATATATATATATGAGTTTATGTAGTGTAATTTAAAACGTGCTGGACTGTGA
Source organism: Sepioteuthis lessoniana (assembly GCA_963585895.1). Classification (NCBI taxonomy): domain Eukaryota; kingdom Metazoa; phylum Mollusca; class Cephalopoda; order Myopsida; family Loliginidae; genus Sepioteuthis; species Sepioteuthis lessoniana. Next base: position 41,642,562 of record OY757924.1, read on the forward strand.
CATTGTCGTTAGTTAGAATCTCAGTCGCACAATTACATTCAATTTCGGATAAATACTCACGAGAACGGCGTAAACGATATTATCTCTCCATTTATGGGTTAAATTATAACACTTCTGTAATTTACAAGGATAGATTTGGCATTAAATATCTCATGAAGGTTGATATACCATTAAACAGAGAAAGTAAACTAAACCAAGCCATTATATATATATATATATGTATATATATTTATATATATATATATATATATATATATATATATATATATATATATATATATATATAATGGCTTGGTTTAGTTTACTTTCTCTCTCTCTCTCTCTCTCTATATATATATATATATATATATATATATATATATATCACTGGTAATTACGTGAAAGACATAGTTTTCTATCTTCTGGTGTTTGATACAAAGCAAAACTGTGTATGAACAGCCAAGAATATATAAAAAAGAATGATTTTGATAGGAAAAAAATGTAATCCCAAAATGAATGTCTTTTTGAAAAGAAAGTAGCGATTCATACTTAATCATTTCATTTTCTTTTTTTCTGTTCAACAGTCGAAGAATGCTTTTCCATTTTTCTCTGCACATCTTCAATGTCTGGCATAGTATCGTCATTCACTTTGATCGGGAATTTTAGTTATAAAGAATATTTTTCCAAACTTTATCAACTGTTTCGTTTATATTCTTTCATTTTTCCGTAAAAAATGTTAGCAGCTTGCTCAACTCCAAATACTAAGTTCCATTGCTGTGTTATTGTAATGTTCTTTTTAGTCTGTGTGATTGGATGTACGATCTAATGATAATTATATGTTTTGCAAAGTCTTGTACAGTTGACTACCGTAAACGTTTTGAAAGAAGCAATCATTTTCTCAGAAAACTAAAAGAAAACAAATACACAATGTCCATGATAAATGATAATGATAATTACTGGCTTTAGTCTAAAATTACCATTTAGCTTGCAGACAGGGCGAATACAGATACTTTTTTTCCTGTTTTATTGGGCATTATATTGTAATTGGTATTAATACTATGTTCACAATATGCCTTGAGCATGTTTTTTTTTTTTCATGTACTGTATCATATATCCTATGGTTGAAGCTCATTGCTTTTCATTAATCTTTGTGAGTGCGAGATCATTGAATCAATGTCTGAGATTCAGTCCCATTTGCTAGGATTGATGTGCCTGTTAATGTAAAACAAATGTTTTATTTTAAGGAAAGTTTTTTCATCGTTGCTAACATATGATAATAAATAAAGTTTCAGATTCAATGTTTGTCGCAAAGGTAAAAATGAGCTTTTAATTATAATTCCAAAAGTTCGTTTTAATGATACTATCTTGGACAAATTTTGTCTGTAACTTTTTTCTGGGAGTCTTTTATAAAGTACTTTATATGTATAAAGTTACTTGGTTTAATGGCATATCAACTGTTGTTGGATTATCTAATGCCAACTTCTATCGTGGTCATGGTAAGTTAGGTAATTTGGTTTATTAGTATATCAACCTGTTAGGATGTATATGACTTGCAGAAAAGATGTTGATTGGTTTATATAATTAGTTAGAAGCCGGTTGATATTGAGCTATTGGTTTCATGGCTGCATCTAATAAACTGTTGTATAGTGGCTCATACCACGTGACTTCCGGTATCGCGGAAGTATAAAACACGCTGTGTCTCTCAAGCACAGAGTAGCAGAAGAAGAACGTTGGTCAGTAGTAATACCAACTTCGGAAATAACACCAACAGCGCGAGACTTATAATACTAGTTGCACTGTACCACCTGGGTTAATGAATAATTAACTCACTGTTTAGCTTTTTCTTATCACGATACAACATTAATATGTGATACAACACCTCCGAACCTGAGAGTCCGTATGCCCTTGGTTGCTCTTGTGCTGCTTAAGATTATTCAGGGTAACCTCTGTTGTTGTTCTTTATGTCTTTCTTGGTTTCCTCTTGTGTGTGATAGAGGACTAAGTCCATTTTCTTCATCAGTCCTTTCACGCAGTTCGTAATCACTTTCTTCTTTACTGTGATATGTTTCACAATCGAAATCATAGGTCTTCTGCTCTTCATTACCCACTTCTTTCTAAAGTTCTTCCTGCTCAGGTTTGATTCTATATTTAAACAAATCCGTATTTGCCTGTACGTGCAGCCTACTTTCTCTAATAACACTGTGTTGTACCCTTGTAGTAAAATGAATTTAGCTTTTTCTAGAATCGATTCTTTATTATTTTTATATCAAACATATTCTTTTTTTGAAAATGACATGGTTATGAGGGCTCTGATTTGTCTCCCGATTAACACAGAAGGACTTCGTTTTCTTCTTGCAAGTGGAACCGTTAATTTTATTCCCTTGGACCATCCCGAAAATAAATCTACTAGTGTTAAGTATAAGGTTATAGTTTTGATTTGTGCATGATCCATGATGACCCTAAACTACGGTTCTTTTTCTTTGGGTCATGAGTGAACTTTGATTTATTTATAAATATTTGTTTCAACACATTTTCGCAATTTTTTCTGCCACAGTGTACATCATTATGTAAATCTATTATGTCTTTTTGGGGTTTGAAGAGGTACTATTTTGTCTCCATTATATATTATACCCGTTTCTAAAATTAGTGTGACACTTCTCAAAATGTTTTCCCTGCCATGAAGAAATTGCTGTATATATTTCTCTTTATTCCTCCTCGCATATTGCTTAATAGGGTGTCTTGCCTTGTTTCTGTTCTGAGTTATTTAGAGGCAAAATGTTCCTTTCCATCGAGTGCAGTATATTGGTTTCTTCAGTTTCATGATTTTCCGCCTCTATAATTATCAAACTCCTATCTCGGCTGGGCGTCTACATGGTAAGTTGGGTTTCTTTTTACGTATATTTTATCAAAATCGAATGCCATATGTTTCATTGCAAATCTTAAAGTTGTCGAGGATTTAACCGTTGGCTATGGTTTTCTGGGATTAAATATAAATTCTTACTGTAAAAATTATCTTTAAAAAAGTATCCGTCCTAATAAGAAGTTTTGAGCCCTTTCTTTGCTCAAAACTATTGCTAGTACTTCCAATTAAATATCCTAGTTGTTTGTTTATCATATTTACCAACCCCTCCGCTCGGGCAGGATATGACACAAGGTCAATTTTTTTAAGCAGAGTTTAACAGGTTTGAATTGAGAGTTTTCCTTCTCCTAGACAAGTTGCCTCACCAAGGCTGAAGAACCTAATCTGTCCTACTATTTACCCATAGCTGGAGGGAGAATAATTGGATTCATACTAGTCCAGGATTTGAACTCGTATCGTCGTGTCCAATTCCTACGACGATAACCATTACACCACGGGACTTCCTAGTTGTTTGTTTATGCTACTGTTATCTTTATGTATAAGAATATTTATGGGTGACCTTCTTGTGATATGATTACTGGTTCTGTGGCTTCTATACTCTTTGATTGTTATCACCATTTTTTTTAATGGTTCAAAGGCGATTGTTGTCTTTGTGTACAGTAATACACGACGTTGTTTTTGCCTAACTTTGCGAACAGTTCTATCATAATATTATCCCTGGGTAAATACTTACTATAAAAATTGATAGTAAAAAAAATATATATGGGAATTCCTTTTTGTTTCTTGGTGTGAACATTTCTGCTATTTCCTTGTTTAGTCTCACATCGTGTGATATTCCATGATTTGATATTTGATAAAGTGTTAACTTATCGCATTTTACTTCTCATTTTTCCTTGTTTATAGTCTCACCCGCTTCGTTTACCTTAGTCAAAATATGCTCAGTTTAGTATTTAAATTCTTTTTTTTTTGTGAGTGCTCCCACGCATATATCACCATGGAATATTATGACATTTTTACCTTTCCTGATAATTTTTTTCAGTTGTTTTTGAATATTGTGGCTCGAAGTTATGTCAAACGTCAGATGAGTCCACCTGAGTAAGACTATTGGGTATTTATGGAGGTGCTTTCTTTGAATTTCTGTTCAATTCCAATCTAGAGTTGAGATTTATTTTTTTCAAAATATTTCATTCCATTTGTAGTTTACACATTTAATATTTCACAGCAGAAATGTTTCTGAGCTTTCTTATGACTATAATAAGTGAAGCTTTATCATTACTAACTTGGGAAACTTTTTCTAGTATTCCTTGCTGTATCATTTTTTAAAGATAAGCCCACTACCATTGGATATGGAGTGTCCTCGTGGTGTAATGGTTAATGCGGAATCATAGTACGCGAGTTCGTACTCCAGTCACGCTATTACGTTCACTTTGGGGCAAATAACCTTGGGAAAGGTATGAACCCCCTTATCCTCCTAGCTATGGGTTAAATAGTACCACTACTGTTCTTCTAGGAGAATAGCATTGGCATTAAATAACCTACAAAGGTTGATATGCCATTAAACAAAGAAACCAAACCAAACCATTGGATATGATTTGATAACTTCATAGATTCCATAAAACGTGGGTGATGGTTTTTCTTCAAGCAAATGCTCGCTCCGTAACCACTTAAAAATTCAATGTTACTTCCTTTAGCTTTTGTAGAATGGGTTTCGTGTTATACACTTCCTACACGTCAATCCCTAATACTCTGGGATCTTTATTGCATGCTACTACCGTGATTTGAATCATTTCGATGCACTTTTTTGTTTTGAATGTCCCCTCAAAAGTGTCTGTTACTTTAACTGATGGTCTTTCGAATTGCTTCGACTTCCATGTAAAAAAATACGCCATTCAACTTTTTTTTCTCTGTTCTTAGTGGATGTATTTATTGCATATATTTTGGAACTTCATGGTAGAGACTCTGTGCATTCTATCCTTTCTATTCTTCGTTAGAAATTACATACGACCAGAAAAATAATCTTTTACTTTGTAGTTGGAACTAATTTTTCCAGTTCTTGGCATGTATTTTTTTTTCTTCTCAAATATTCTTTGTCATAACATTTTTTAAAATATTATGAATTATGTTGTAAGTCTCTTAGTAGACATTTTCTTGGTTGAACTATTAAATGAATTCTATTTGTTGTAACCAATCTTGGGACACTTTAAATTCATATTACTAATTTCAAACCTTGTGGGTTAATGGTTAAAGCGATGGACTGCAGAATTGTAGTAAGTGAGTTCGTACTCCAGTCGCGCTATTACGTTCACTTTCGGACAAATACTCTTGGGAAAGGTATGAACCCCCTTATCCTCCCAGTTATGGATTAAATAGTACCACTACTGCTCTTCTAAGAGAATGGCTTTGGCATTAAATAGCCTACAAAGTTTTATATGCCATTAAACAAAGAAACCAAACCAAACTAATTTCTATCCATTCAAGTAGTTTGTGTTTGCGCTATTTGTTCTGCATGCTTCTTATTACACTGAGAAGGATTAATTGATCATCCGTAGTTATTTCTTTTCTTCACAGTTTTTCGATTTCGCAATATTCTGTTGCCTCCTTTGATCTGTTTACGTATTGTATTTATAGACTCGTTTGGTCAGTGTAGAGTCTGCAAGAATATTGTTCTCTCAGCCTCAACTAGTCTTTTTATTTGGTTGAATATTTTTCTTGATTATTCCAATAAACTCTTCATAAGTTAATTCTTCTAATTCTCTTGAGAAGACTATTGTTGGTATTTTCTTCACAGCCGAAAACAGAAATAGGTCTGTAATTTCCTTCTCTCCTCCGCAAGTTCTTTTTTGTGTTATAGATTTTTAACCCTTGCTAACGCTGCGAAACATTTGATCTGTGTTTCTATATGTTCCAGTTCGTCCTGGCTTGTTAAAACCTATGTCGGTCATGACATTATTATGACATGTATATGTCGCAGATAAATGTTGACTGACCAATATAGTTAGCGAGACGCCGGTTAATATTGGGTTACTGCTCTTAAGGATACATCTAATTTACTTATGATTATACGCGACCTTTTTGAGTTGTTTAATTTTAAATCCTGTTTATACATGTATAGATTAAATATACATGATTTATAAATCAATTGCTTTTAGTTATCATTATCTTTAAACGAGTCAAGCCTCATTTGTTCGCAGTCATTTCAATAGTTTTAATTCCTGTTTTCCGACACAAATAATTCTATTCAATATTAACAATTTATTAACAGAAAATAAAGTAGTTTCATAGTTATATAGTTAATGATCGGATAGTTCTCTTCGACCCATTGAGAACAATGTTGATGTACTTCACGATAGGTGAATTCCATAAATGTAGCCGCATCATCAGTTCATTTAATGTCATATCCAGGACACACATTTGAGAAGGTACCCCTCTGCAGAGATACAGTTGGCATTTTATACAGCCCCGCCCGACTAAGCTATATATATATAAATATATATATATATATATATATATATATATATATATGTGTGTGTGTGTGTGTGTGTGTGTGTGTGTTTTACAAGAAATATTCAGTAGAAAGCTTTATTTGTAAATGAGTCAGAGCTCGTTAGAATTCACACAGTTAAATGATTTCATGTAATTGTTCAATGGCACATCAAACCATACTGATCATTCAATCATATATATATATATATACACACAGGCACACACACACACACATATATATATATATATATATGTGTGTGTGTGTGTGTGTGTGTGTGTGTGTGTGTGTAAGATTTATAAGCAAATATTTTTCAGATAAATTTAATTTTGAATGACGGAGACCTTATTTGTTTTACATAATTAGATATATTGAAATAAAGTGAACGACTGAATAGTATTATTTGAACCATAGATTGGACGTCATTCTGGCTCAGTATTGACTTTGGGGTAATGACAATAGAATGTTACTACATATTACTAAATCTCTGGAATCTTGATGGTTTAGTTTTAGTGTCATATCCTGGACACTCGTTTGGCTGAGTGAGTCTTATACCTCTACAGAGATATCGTCAGGATATTCTGTAGCCACAGCTGACTGGGTGCTAACTGTATTTGATAGCCTGGTACCGAGAGTCTGATGTTTTATCAATTTGAAGAAAAATGGTTACGGCAATATAGGGGTGACGCCACACACCACAGGGAGTGCAAAATACCCAGGGCAGCATAAATGTAATACACCAATCACAGCTAAGTAGAAATGTATTTTGAGATAAAAATATTTAGTTGTAACTCTAAAGTTAACACAAACAAATATATGACTCACACAATATGTGACGTAATGGCCAAGGGATTTCGGTTCATGCCTTTGAGTTTAGTTAGGCTGAGAACATTTCGGCTCAACACATGGGTTAGTTAGGTGCAAACCTTGATGCAGGTTTTAACGCTGGAGCGCGCGGGCGGACGAAGGTGTCACTCAGAGATGTCACAATAGTCCGAGACGAAACGGGTGACGGAGTGCAAGTGATGTCCCGCACCGGAAGCGCGCAGAGGTTTGTGGATAATTGAAAGAAAGTTGGGTAGTTGAATACTAGACGCCAAATGAGGAGGATCGACTTTTGGAGCTCCCAGACGCGAGGCGAACTTGCGCCATATGGGGGCCGCTCGAGGTGGGGGCCAAATGAATAAGACAGCATAGAAGATTGTGTCTCTCCTCCTTATGTCGAAACCTTTAACTCAAAGTTAAAAAAAGGTTTCGTACCCGAACAAGAAGTCGTTACGTGTTTTTCGTACTTTCTAGATTTCAATGTTCTATCGTTATAAACATTATATGTCTATTTCGCACATGGCCATATTCGTGTAGCTACCTATGTTACAAATAGCTGCTCGAAGAAAATCTACGTCTTGAAACCTAACAATATAGCAAAGGCAGACTCCTGTTGGGTTTTCTCAAGATAAAATTCTGACAGCTCAGATGCGTAGAATATGTGCATTCAGAATGATCCAGAAGAGGATACCAGGCCGAGAATTAAGATGAACATCAACTGGTCAAGAAAAGTATATTTGGCGTAGAACTTATAATGTTGCTTTCTTTAACCTTGGGTCGCTGATTCCCTTTTCTACGTCGATATCTATTACGCTAAGCTAACGTATGGATCATTAATGTTGAACTGAAAGAGTAGCAAAAGATGATGAATAGTTAAAGCTTCGGTTCCTTATTAAAAGGAAGCACATGGATAATGATACTACTCTGTCATTTTTTCGTACAACCGATTTAGATTTTAATTGACTTTTGTTAAGATTTCGTTTTTACCTCAACGTTCAAACATTTTCATTCTTTTTGTTTAAAAAAGAAAAGTGAAATTTAATTTATCCTCAGTTCAATGTTAAAATCAAAGATTGACTGATTGATTGGTTTCAACGGCATGTCAACTCGTCTGGGGTTATTTCGTGCCAGAGGTTAGGGGATGACATGTATTTACATTTCCCGTGGAGTTTAAGAATGTTTTGCATTCGATTAAATGATTTCAAGTAAAACTTTTTGAGAGAAAAAATTTTCACCTCCAATTTTTTTACTCATACTTGGGACCCTATTTGATACAATCACCCCGAGCCATAGTGGACTGGAAAGTAGGTGAAATGAAGTGTGCTGCGCTCTTCCTTGAGCTGAAAATGGAGCCTCATTCCCAGATGACGTTTTGTCTCATATTCAGGACTGCCCATATTGTAGCCTTGTCTTATTATTTTGAGGAGATACTGTCAACGTATTTAAAACTTTCACGTCCGGGCGAAGATTTAACTGGGAGAAGTTAGTTTGATGTGATATCACTTTTTTCTATCTGACACAGAAATGTACATACATTTGCACTGTTTCAAGAAACTATTTATACTAATACGTACTTACTGACTGAAAAGATATTTGACTTATTCATTGTACCCGACAGGATACTAACACTATGGTTCACAGTGGAGCTGAGTGTAATGGTTATGAAGGAATTCTCCATACTCTGTAGACTTTCGATATAGAATACCATTACAAGATGCAGTATAATATCAACCTCGGAACTCCTCTTTCTGGGAAGTCTTACC
>OY757924.1:41651669-41676669 GCA_963585895.1 Sepioteuthis lessoniana
ATACTTGGGACCCTATTTGATACAATCACCCCGAGCCATAGTGGACTGGAAAGTAGGTGAAATGAAGTGTGCTGCGCTCTTCCTTGAGCTGAAAATGGAGCCTCATTCCCAGATGACGTTTTGTCTCATATTCAGGACTGCCCATATTGTAGCCTTGTCTTATTATTTTTAGGAGATACTGTCAACGTATTTAAAACTTTCACGTCCGGGCGAAGATCTAACTGGGAGAAGTTAGTTTGATGTGATATCACTTTTTTCTATCTGAAGTGGATTAAAACAAATACTAACTACAGATTTAGCAACGATATTTCGTCTTTATTGTAGAAAGTCTTCATCAGAATCTAAAATAAAGACAAAATGTTATGGGTAAATCCGTTTTCAGTGTTTTAGTTTATCCACTTTTCCACTTATTTTCCCCATCTTAACAGATTTACAAAAATCTACCATCTCTCTCTCTCTCTCTCTCTCTCTCTCTCTCTCTCTCTCTCTGTATATATATATATATATATATATATATATATATATATTTACCCAACAACTTGGGGTGAGAACAATGTGGAAAAAGGGCAATTTTCAATCGGAGATTAACAGGTTTTCATTTTCTGTTATGATACTAAGATAAAAGAGATCAGTCTATCCAACTATTTACCCATACTTTGATCACGAATTATTTCACTTATACCTTTCCTTATGTTATTAGGGCTATGAGAAATGGCAACAATATATATATATATATATATATATATATATATATATTGTATCCCATTGATTAAATAATTGCGTCGATACGATTCAAGTTACCTGTAAATAAATATAAATTTGCCCTAATTTCTCTCGATCAGGAAAATAATTCAATAAGCAACACACTATATTTGAGGAACTTTTCGAATATCCCACGTTATTCCTGGCCCCTAGAGAATAAGATAACTTCAGACCTGTTTTAATCATGTTGAAATGTGGTTGATGAAGATGCTGATGCATCTATTTATAAAAGGATTGAACAATTCTAATTAACATTAAATTGTTTTATATATTTGTAACGAGAATGACGTTCAGTTCTTACATAGACAACGTAAACTTATATCCAGTCGTAGATCAGACAATAATTGGTTTTCTATGTATGGTAGCACATGAGGGCTTGGTTTTAGCTTAGCTTTGATCTGCTGTAAAATTTTTGCCTGATTATGTTTGCGTACACACACACATATATATATATGTATATATATATATATATATATATATATATATATATATATATATATATATATATATATATAAGTATTATTTGGTCCAGTTAAATCGGAGTTGGGAGTAATTCCATCAGGACCAAAAAAAAAGCAGTGAACATTTAAATTTTCCTGGTAAAGAGCTCAATGTAACTGCCATTAGAGAGCAATAATTTCTTTAAGAAAAAGCAAAAACCGGTCACATTAGGATAATAAAAAAAAGGAAGTGGGCGAAATGAGGAGAATACTCTTCACCCCTCTTCTATCACCTCCCACTCTTCATTCCTCTATCTATCGTGAATTATCTTATGCATAAGATCTGAATAAGTCCGGTTAAAGTTTTGTGTTGTTTTTTTTTTTATTTATATTAAGAACCAATAACAGGATGGAAATAAATTCATAATCCTAATTTGACTGTTTTTTGTTTTTTCTTAAAGATATATATATATATATATAGTAGTCTAACGATTATTCTATTACGTAACTATCCAAGGGCTAGGAATAACCATTTGGATGCTTAATGTCAACAGCTTTCAACTGTATAATTAATTTCAGATGAAAGATACATCGAAACTCACGTGTAGAGTGAAAAAAATTTAAACGAACCAAAATTATTTTCAAATACAAAAGTGCATTTTTCTTTCTCTACATCTGTTAAGAATCATTTTATATACCCGGAATAAATTCATAATGAAACATCAAAGTGATTTTTCTTTCACTTATATATATATATATATATATATATATATATATATATATATATATATATATATATATATATATATATATATTAGATAACTTATTGAATAATTGCACTTACGGTAATGGGAAAAAAAACCGCAAGTAATTCCAAAATAAAAATATCATCGTCTTGGGAAAATATATATATATATATTGGAAAAAAAAAAGAAAAGACCAACCTTGTCATACTAATTTAAAAAAATCAACAGATACGTAACTGATTGGTCAAAAGAAAAAAAAACGTAATTGCTGCTAAGCTATAAATGCAAAAGGTAGAGTAAAATATTGACAAAAAGTATTTCGTGAGTCAGGAACTAACCTACAACTGTTTTGCCTAAGCAGCTCATCAGGGTACCTAATCCCGGGATTCGGTACACTCGAAATAATTTTTGTCAATATATATAGTGGTAGAAATAAGTATAAGACAACCTCATTACATTGGTAATACCTTTCTTATTACTGCACAAATTCTACTGAAAACATGTGTGTGGTACATACATCAGATGGGTATTAGTATACATATTCGATTTTATAACAACTTTCCACCAAAAGAATGTTATCAACAAAACTTTGTTTTTAAGGGGGAATAATTATAAGAGTTTTGAAAATGTGCATATCTGGTTTCCTTTAGTATGCCAAAGAAAGAATGAGTGCATGCGCAGATTATAAAATAACCCTTATCATGATTTTTAGCAACAAGAGTCCTGTTAAACATTTCATTATTGAACCTAGTTACAGCAAAATGCCTAGGAACTCCACCCCCTTAATGGAAATGGAAAAGGCCAAATTTCTGCCAATAAACAGGACGGAAAATCTATAAGTTTGATTAAAAGAGAATTGCTGAGGTATCGAACAGTTGTGAAAAATCGTCAAACGGACTCTGATTCGTATGGCACCAGAAAATGCCCTGGTCGTCCTCCTAAAATTACAAATGCAACCAGACGTTGAGTTTTTCAGAAGGTTCCAAAGAACATTCAAGCTCAAAGATCTGAAAAAAATCTCAGAATTTACCGATCACTCCAAGATAATTTCGTCAACTTCTCCATGAATTGCCAAATTTCGTATATCGAAACAGGAAGACAGTCCTGCTTTAACTGCTAAACACAAAAAGATGTGCGTAGATTGGTTAAGAAAAAAGTAACATGGACAAAGGTGAAATTGAAACCGTCGCATTTTCTGATGAGAAAAACATTTACATTGGATGGGACCGACGGCTCCAGCGTTATTGGCATGATTTAAGAAAGGAGAAACACCAGCTTTCAAAGGGACTATTCGGAGGAGGATCTGATATTGTTTGGGGAGATTTTTTTTGCATCTGGAAAGGCTGATTTGTAGTGATTGAAGGGAAACAAAACTCTGCTCAATATATCAATGTGTTTTTTCCATTTATGAATGATCTAGACACCGATTATGCCATTTTTCAACAAGTCAACGCAGCCATACACACTTCTAAGCTCGTGAGAGACTGGTTTAAGACAAAAAGGAAAAGCATTGAAGTTGTGGACTAGTCCACTAAGTCTTCAGATTTAAACCCAATAGAAAATTTGTGGGGAATTTTGTCTAAAAGAGTATACAAAAATAAACGTCAATTTGAAGATAGAAAAACATTAAAATCTTGCAATAAACAGTATTGGAATTAAATTCCATCCGAAACTCGTAGAAAGCTTATTGATTCAAAGCAAAACAGGTGTGTTAATTTATTACAATTGAAAGAGAATAAATGTAAAAATTGAATTTTGTACAAAATTGCTGTTAAATACAAATTTTCAAAACTCTATTACACCTATTTCCACCTTCGAAAACCTATAATAACTTAATAACTTTTTTTTTCGTTGAAAAGTTGTTATAAAATCGAATGTGTATACTTATACCATCAGATCTTGTTACCACACACAAAAATCTAGATAAATGTGTGCAGTATAAGAAAATTATTAAGAATTTAATGGGGTGTGTTATGCTTATATTATAACAATAAAAAAAATTATATATATATATATATATATATATATATATATATATATATTAGATTTTATATATCTAATTCCCAAAAAGTTTGTCTGCGACCTTATTTTTCATGAAGTTTTACGAATAGCAATCAGTAGGCATATATATATATATATATACACACACACACACACACACATATATATATATATATATATATATATATATATAACATAGCCATACTGGAATATGTGAAGCGTACATAGAATGTTCATAATATATGCTAAGAACATAAGAATCCCGAAACACGAAAAACACTTACGATTTCACTTACGATAAAAAGTTCAGATACGGGGAGAGAGGCACAATCTTTCTATGCTGGATTTTTCATTTGCATCCTCAACACGTGTGGCACCCAACACTAGGCCTCGGCGAGCGAGCGAAAGTCACTCTTTTTCTTCGGACGGCAAGACTCAACAAACTGACATTTTCAAAATCCCCAAAATCCTCCGCGCGCGCTACGGGTGCATGACATCGTTCACATCCACTGGTCAACCCTTGTATCTGGGATTTTTATTTTGACATATGTGAACGACACATCCTCCCTGCATGTGCGTCAACACCTGCGCTCAAGTTTATACCTAACTAACCTACGCACTGAGCCGAAAAGTTCTCAGCCTAACTAAACCCAAAGGTAAGATATATAAAACGAAATCCCTCGGGCATTATATATATATATATATAGGTGTGTGTGTGTGTGTATATATATATATATACATGTGTGCACAATATATATATGTATATATATATATTAATATCAATATTTATACACATATACGCACGGAAAACGCAAGGAAACAGTGGTTAAATGAAAAAGAAAAGCTAGATGTGCTTTCGATAAGAACCCATTTAAATTCAGCAAAAATTGAGGAGGGAAAAAAATGGTGTTCCTAATATACCAAAAGAAACCTTGGTAGCGCATCTACAGAGAAAATATTCCGACCCGCTAGCTGATACTCCCATGGGTGATTTCGGTGAACTAAACAGACTGCAACCTCCGGAAGAAACATTTGACAACTTTCCTACAGAACTGGGAAAAGAATGAGATTTCGTTCGAAAGGCTAGAGTTAAAAGCAAACTAGGTACCAATGGTATCTCTTATAAATTGTATAAAAGATGCCCTAAACTTTTAACATCTCTTTGGAAACTCCTACGAGTCGCGAATATTAAAAAAATCGTCGCAGTGGATTGGGGATTAGCAGACAGAATATAAATACTAAAAGAAAAGAACTCTAAAATCTGGAACAATTTTGACTTATCTAGTTGCTCAATATAGAGGGCAAAATCTTTTTCAGAGACATTGCTAAGAGAATGATGAGGTTCGTATTGAACAACAAATTTATCAATATCTCAATTCAGAAAGCTGGAATTCCTGGTTTTCCAGGTTGCATCAAACATTCATCCATGTTGTGAGGCCGAATAGAAAAGGCCCGAGATAATAAATCAGCTGAACTTCATGTCATTTGGTCAGACCTTGAAAATTTATATGGCTCAGTAAGGCACCTGCTTATTGAGAAAGCAATGGAATTCTTTTGGATTACAGAAAACGTTAGAAAGCTTATATCAGGATACATATATAAGATTTTCTAATGCTAAATATTCCACAAATTGGCAGAAATTAAACATTGGAATAATAATGGGCTATATTATCTCTCCGTTAATTTTCGTTTTGGTAATGGAATTGTTTCCGCGCAGTACTAAAGATACCACTGGTAAGAAAACTGCCCCCATCTATGAAGGCTTTTATGGATGACGTGAATGTGATTTCAGAGTTGAAATCACATACGGAAAAACTACTGAAACGTCTACAAAAGCTTTTCAAGTGGACAGTCATGAAGATAAAACCTTCTAAAACCTTCTTAACGCCGTAGTCTATCCCTAATCAAAGGAAAATACCAAGAAATTAAATTTGCTATCGATAATAACGTAATCCCCATAATCCGCGAAAAAAGCGTAAAAAAGCCTCGGTCGCTGCTAATCCCTTCCGCTTACTGATTGTCGGCCGGTGGCAAGATCTTTTAACACAATAGAAAGATGGATTACTCTCCATTGATAAATGTGACTTCATTGCAAAAGATAAACTAAATATATGAGGTATCGATTTCGAGAATTGAAAAAATGGAGAGCTTAATCAGTAAGTTCCTATAGAAATCGTTGAGAGTTCCTAAATCCTTAGCAAACGTGGCGTTTATCAACGCTGCTGAAGCTACCAACAAATCACTTGTTGAGGAATTTAAATTAGGTAAAGCATGACCGTTCCAAATGCTGCGCTACTCTGTAGATCCATTTGTGAAAAGTTCACAACCTGCCATGATAACAGGTCAAAAATGGAACGCGAAATATGCAGGGGAGACAGCAGAATCTTCCCTCAAAATAAAAGAAATAGTCGGTTCGGTGGCAACAGGGAGAGTCAGATTTGGTCTTCATCCACAATGGTGGTGGGCAAAAGAGTCCAAAAAGAATAAACGAAGAATGGTTTCAGAGGAGATTCATCATTTTGAGGAAAGCAAACGTCTCGCCATAGCTGTGACGCAACCCAAACACGATGCTTGGACTCGGTGGGAAAACAGCAAGAACAGGACCATCACATGGAGCAACATCAAGCAAATGGAGCCTAAACAATTAGGTTTCCTCATTAAGGCAGTTTATAGATATATTACATACACCAGTAAATTTAAAACTCTGGGAGTTAAATGCATGCAACCTTTGCAAAGCATATAGGAAGATTGCTAATCTCAAATAACTGGATGTCAGTATTCCCTAATAAATTACACAATAAAGTGACTAGAGTTAGCATTCGGTCACAACGATGTAAATGTTCAAGAACCTTAGTTACTACTCCACGAAAATTCTCTCTCTCTCTCTCTCTCTCTCTCTCTCTCTCTCTCTCTCTCTCTCTCTCTCTCTCTCTCTCTCTTTCAATATATATATGTAGAGAGAGAGAGAGAGAGGAAGAAGAAGATCAGGTAGAATATTCCATTATAAATGTTTTTGCCCCTTATTAATGCACTATTCAGATGTATTTGAAAATATTATCTTCTTTTACCGTTAGCTCTGGGGAATGCTTTTATCTTATTTAAAGATTCACATGTCCTAATTTGATATAATATCTTGCTTCTAAATAAGCGTATTTATTTCAACATATGTTATAAACTTTACAATGAGCAGACAATTTAGATGAATCTGCTAAAGTTTATGTACGGAATCTTTCTCTCTCTCTCTCTCTCTATATATATATATATATATACATGTTCTGCTGAGGACTGCAGTGTATTTCCTTTTCCTGATCTGTCAGTGAGGACGTTCAAATCTTTTTATTATTTTCCTTGTATCTAGGTCACAACCTCCACCCAGACATAAGGAAAATAACAAGAAGATTTGAACGTCTTCACTTAAAGGTCCTAAGAAAGAAATACTTCACGGTCTTAAAGAAAACATGCTACCTATGTACACAGTATCATTATTATAATTCTTACTACACATTTGTTATTCGATGGGAATTTAAATAGCTAAATCCATTTAACGCCTGTGGTCGATATTCGATTGTAGGTCAAAAGCCCAGCAGCCTCTGATTTTAAGTATTTGGCCTATCATATTTCGATTTTCCATTTTACTATAAATTGCTAAATATAATAAACATGTTGGTGATGACTTTAACAGCAAGTAAGCAGATATTGCCAGTAAAAGTTTTATAGAGTATTTGAAGATTTATTTAATCACCATTGAATTGTTTTGTCAAAGACAAAAAACATTTTAGATTATTTTGGAGCAATGGAACCTGATAAAGAAACATATTTTTTCTGAACCCTCCGGGTAATGTCATTATATATGATAGAATTACTTACTTACGGGTCAGTATAGCTCTTTTTTTTGTAGATTAGTGATGTGGCACTCAGTAGGTTTGGTGAGTTGAGAATACAGCAACATTGGTCGAATAAAATCTTCTGTAATTGTCCCTATGAGAAGTAAGAAAGAAAAAGGAAAGCAAGTGAATAACAAACGGAAGAGACAGTTAGTTGTAAGAAAAGATAGAACTGAAAAATACAGAAAATAAACAGGTAGTGTTGCTGAGAAAAGTGAAAATTATATTACAGAAATATTTATAAAAGAGTGATAAAAAGAAAGAAAAAGTAGAATGAGAGAGAAAGAGAGAGAGAGAGAGAGAGTACGAAAGACAAAGACTTCAGAGCTATTTCAATAAAAGTGATCATCTAAGATTGTAAATCGATTGAAGAGATCCAGTCAATATTGTGAAATTCTCCAGAATACACCAGTTTACTTAGTTTAGCGATTCAGTTTACCGGTGTAAAAATTAAATGGTGTATATTGAACTTTACAGAACTTTGTCCTCGACTTCAAATTGATATCCCTAATTTGACAATTAATTATTGATATCTTAGATACTGGTTTCGCATGTAAATTTTACGGACTTTCTATTCTCCTTCACGTTCAGGGTAATGACCTGTCAGCTATTTCAAATCTTTAATCATTGAATAACGATTTGCTCTTCGAAAGTTGTGAGTACAACAAAAGATTATTCAAAGAGGCTGCAAATTTACCTGGCATATCCCCCAATGTGACAAAAGGCCGGCAAAGTTCGGAGTTATTGTAGGCTACTGCTGGTGCTCTTTGAATTCGTCGTAATAATTCTTTGGCTCTGAAATAATTCTTGACTTACATTAGTTACATCCTAATGGGCAGTTTGCTTGTTGCATGGATGTTCTTGTTGAAGCTGCACGGGAATATGATATTAACTGAAATACCCCATTTCTCTATAGTGAAAGCAGATTGCATAACTAATATATATATATATATATATATATACCTTAAAGAAAAACAAAAGAAAACGGTCACATTAGGATTATAAATTTATTTCCATCCTGTTATGGGTATTGACATGAATCAATAACACCAGAAATAACAGGGCTTCTTCAGATCTAATGGATAAAATGATTACTTACAGAATAGACACAGAAGGGAAGGGTGGGAGGGAGTAGAAGAGGGGTGAAGAATTTCCGCCTCATTTGTCCACTTCCGATTTTTCTTTTTATTATTAGCGATTAGAATCACAATAAATTAACTAGACGTATATTCTAACATCACTTTCTACAGCAAATTAAATCTTAATCTTTTTAAAACTTAAATTCTAAATACATTTCAACATAAATCTCCAGATTTTATAATTCAGGAAATTACAACGTTTTTTTTAACCTTACAAAACGATTACAGTAATACTTATCTTAAATTAAATTCAAAATCTAAAATTAGATTTCTGAATTCAAAATATATATATTTAAAAAATGCCTGCATTTGTCGATGGTTATACCATGTAGAGATTATATTTGCTTGGAAAATTGTACGATGTGGCATACTCTGAATATGAAAAATTGCTGAACAAAAAATTAAATAAATTTCTAAGTATAGATATATGAACAAATTTATTAAGAGTCAATTATTACCTGGTTTACCAAAATGCAAAATTTCTCCATATTTATAATTATATAAAAGAATTTATATAATAAAAAAACAATAAATGATAATTATTTGTGAATCACTATTGGCCCAGTAGTGTTCGACAATGGACCGGGAGATCAAGGTTCACTCCCAGGTCGAGTCATACCAAAGACTAAAAAATGGTTTTTGATACCACCTTGCTTAACACTCAGCATTATTAGGTAAGGAACAATCCACGGAATGGAATAGCACACCTCGGAGTCGCAGCTATTGAAAAGGGAGCCTACGGGTCGCCCTCGACTATGGTCGCCAGCTTTACTTACTTTTATATGTGTTATAGTTGATATTGCAAGTTTCACATTTCTTTCTCTCTGTCTCTCTCACTATTTAATATATATATATATATATATATATATATACGTTAACATAAGCATACTGTCACCCACACACACACACACACACATATATATATATATATATATATATATATATATATATATATATATATATACAATAACAGGATTGATTCATCGTTAGATAGATGTGGTGATATTATTCGAGGGATTATTATTAAATACAGAATCGAGCATAAGCTCAATAATCTCTTTAATCTTCACCGTATCAGTCTACGTACACATTGCAACTCTGACAAAACAAACTTCCCGGTCAGTTCAGATGAATTATAGAATCTCGTTATATAATCACTTAACAAATTAAATGAGACAACAAACCATGATTCATCGGCATTGTTTATTTTGTAAATAAAAAATTCTGTACAATTTGCTTGATATATAGATCGCTTCTATAATGAGCGATCTTCTCTTGTGGGTCACATTCTAAAACACAACGATCTGGTCATTGTCGAAGGTATGAATGCTCATATTGGCTCTAAGGAAAATGATAAAACCTTTTTTGTTATTCATAAAAAATAAGTGCTGAACATATTGCCGATTTTGTAATCGAAAAGAGGCTTTTATGCATAAACACTAAATTTCAGAAAAAAAAAGGAATGGAAACTATGCTCTTACACAAATAAAAATAACCCAAAATCACAGTATTATTATATATTCATAAGCAAAAAGAGGATAAATGTTGCAATCAACTCCGTGTAACATTCCTCTTATGAAGGAGTGTTTTTTGATCACAGAAACTTTCTACAGAGTCGTTTGAGTCTACGTAAGAAAAATAAACAAACTGATAATGTTTTACAATATGATTGGTCTACAGTTGCCACTAGCAACGGTAGACCATTCTGTAATTATTTGATGACTATATGAAACAGTTTTGATACTGAAGGAGACATTTGAAAGATATACACCAAAGGACAAATATGAAAATTCATTACCGCCTAACTAGAATCAGCTGAAGAGTGCATACCGCACAACCAAAACACAAACTTTGAGTTCCCTTGGAATCCGAAACAGTCCTAGAAAAACGGGATGACCTGAAAAAAGCAATGTTACTACAAAAAAGAAACCCAACAAAGCCCTATGCGCAGAAATCTAAGAAAGATGTAAAATCTACCGAAAAGAACAATTTATAAAATCATGAAATAGCGTAGGATATTGACAATCTCAATGAGAATAGCAGAAGTATATCATTTTATTGGAATGAAAAGCAGCTCTAGATTAAAACTAATGCCTGCCAGTCAAAAAAAAAGAAGGATTTCAGATCTAAAAAGAATCTGCTTTTAACCCTCCTGAAATCAAAGGCAAAGCAACTAAAGGTTTCTTTGTTCAATGGCATATCAACTCTTTTTAGGTTATTTAATGCCAAAGCTATTCTCCTAGAAGAACAGTAGTGGTACTATTTAACCCATGGTTGGGAGGATAAGGGGGTTCATACCTTTCTCAAGGGTATTTGTCCGAAAGTGAACGTAATAGCGCGACTCAAAGCAACTAAAGAAATTATCCATACTCAACGAAACATAAAACTGAAACTTTAATATGAATATGATATATTGATTATTGGTATTTGATTACTAAAGTAGTTAAATTGAATTCATATTAGAATTTTAATGTCAATATTTATATGAATGTAATAGATTAATATTTAATATAGAATTACACTGGGAAACAATTTGTTACTTTTTGAATGTTGTCTAGATTTCTACAAGTGATTTAGGGTATTTTTGCACTGCTGAATAAGGAAATGGCATCCGTTTCTCTCCATTAGGTCAGGTTTTGTGCTAAGTTGATTTGAAAAAAATCAGTTCTTGTGACAAAATCGATTACATTTTTGTGGCATGATTTTTGTCGACACTTATCATCCTAAATACGTTTTAAGATAAAAAATGTTTTGCCAACAGCATATATTGATTACCAGATAGAAACATCGATCACTGTAAACTGAATGGTGGCAATTGATAAAGGTAAGTACACGTAAATTGCATGTTGCTTCACCATTGTTCAAACTTTAGGGCTTGAACTTCCATTTCTTCGAACTCCTAGAATACTCAGTGGCAGGGAGGTCTCTCTTCAGATTTCAACCGTAGTCAGCCATCATGACAGCGTCCGAGTGACCCTGATACCTGGTCTCCATCTCTTTCAGATCCTGACGGAATCTCTCCCCCTGTTCGTCACTCATTGAACCCAGGTTCTCAGGAAACCGGTCCATATCAGAAAATTGGTAGTGCATCTTGACTTTCCTGTCGCAGCCCAGGTTTCTGAAAGCAGTCAGCGTGTTGTTGACAAGTTCTGTGTAGTTTCTGGCCTTATTGTTGCCAAGAAAGTTCTTCACTACGAGAACAAATGCCTTCCACGCTTCGAGTTCCACTTCGTTCATTGAGTTTTCGAACACTGGATCTCTGATGAGCTGCCGGATCTGATGACCGTCAAAGATACAAGCTTTCAACTTCTCTATGATCAATCCTAGAAAAGCCTGGTACAAGTAAGTGAAGCAGTCACCATCTTTGTCCAGAGCCTTGGTGAACTGCTTGATTAAGCTGAGCTTTAGATGCAGCGTTGGGAAGAGTATTCTGTCTCTGTCCACCAGAGGGTCGTTGATGGCGTTCCTTTCTTTGCAAGGCACCAATTCCTCCCGCAAAGGTCAGTCCTTCTTCGTGTAATGCTGAGCTCGGTCACTACTATCCCGTATACACAGAAAACATGGGTACTTGGTTAAGCCAGATTGTTGTCCAAATAAAAAGTTCACCATCTTCAGGTCAACACAAATAAATAATTTATTCTGATCATAACCAATTTTCGCCAGCACATACTTCACCACTTCATACTTCTGCTTCAGTGTAGTTGAATGAGCGAATGGTACAGAGGAAAACTGGTTACCGTTGTATAGAAGAACATTTCAGTGATCGTTTGCTGCTGTCAATGAACAGTTTCCAATCTTTGGGTTCATACTGTGGCACTCCAAGTTTGAGCAGAAGCTACGCAATATGTGCACAGTACACCAAGTCCTTCACAGTAGAGAGAAAATGGAGGTACTCTTCATGCCTGTTGCAGAAGAAGCTGATGCGAGCACTGTCAGAGAGGAGGTTTTTTCCTTCAATCTAGATGCCAACAGTTCAGCAGAGTCCTTTGACAAGATGAGGTCATGAACTAGATCATTCAAATCCTTCAAGAACCACTTCTTCATCTCCATGCCCTTCAACACTGGGGGCATCTTAGTCACTAATATCAAGGAAGTTCTCCAAAGATAGGCACTGAAATTTCATCATAGGAGGACGTGCTGATTGAAGATCAAGATAGTTGAGGCTGCCCCGGTTCTCTGTAGATCCCAGTCACGTCCGCAGAGCAGAAGTAGCTATCTGAAATGGTTTGTCGGCACCCTCCAAACCATGGGAATTCCAAAGTTCAGACTCCTCTTGTCATTGGTCCACCCACGAAGAGTCTCGGTGCATGCCTTTCACACCATGTGTAGCGCCTTTTCTTTATCCTGGTCGGCAAGTTTGATACCAAAATAAGCATGAAACTTATGACTGGCTTCCCATTTGGAGCAATGGTATATTCTCTTCATATGTAACAGAACACGTCGGGCTTATTTCTGCATGATCCTCTGGCTGAAGCCATCTCATTCACCTGCAAAACAAAAATTGGAACAAATTAGTCATAAATTGGTGCCACCGCAGACCACCGCGTTCCGTATTTGGCGCTACCAGCACGACAACGCAAATTTTCCGCAACACACATGAAGCGAAAACACCCGTACATGCACGGGTTGAGTTTCCTATACACTTTCTGGGGCTGCCTTATTAACTTTAGTTTTGATTCACCAACTTTATGCTTTGCCGCACCAATTTTTGGAAGATTTCGAGGTTTTATGACTTCAAACAGATCCCTTTTCGATATAATCACCCAGAACTATCTGACCTGGATATTTTTGTCTTCAAAAAATCATTTCCAATCAAAACAATTATTCGATATGGCATTTTACCACCACCAACTACTTCTAAAATGCTCCACACATGCGTATATGTGTATAAAAAGGTAAAAAAAGACATGTCACCATAGATCAAAAACTTGACCAGATTGAGCAAAACCAATGTAATTTTTGGATTTAGAGCATCAGATTCGTCCTAAAACCAGTAAACACGCAGGCAACAATTTTGTTGTTGGCCAGTGTTATCCATAATCAGCGAAACATTAAACTTTGACTTTAATATAATGTATTACTATTTGGTATTTTAATATTAATATGGTTAAAATTGTTGATATTAATATTTTGATATCAACATTTGCATAAATAAAATATATTGATATAGAATTATTCATATTAAACAAAGCATTAAACTTATACTTTAATCTGAATAAGTAAGTAAATTTGAAAACCGTAGTCGAGGGGTGCCTGAAGGCTCACTTTTCAATAGCTACAACGTCGAAGTGTAAAGAAGGGGGCTACTCCATCCCATGGATTTCCCCACTTTACCCTTGATCCATGCCTTATAATGCTGACTGTGAAGCAAGGGGGTATTAAGTATCATTTTTGGAGTCTTTAGTATGATTCGATCAGGCAATGAAGCTCGTTCTCCAGGGACTATGGCGAACACTCTGACCGCAAGGCCATTGGACCGGTCTAAAAAAAATTGAATTGGTATTAGTATTTCAATATCGATATTTATATGAATATGATATATTAATATTTAATGTAACATTATTTATTTTGAACACTTCACAGTGAATGAACTCAATACAGTTCTGCAAAGAATTAAAAGCTGAAAAACTGCAGCCTTTGATCAAACTCCTCCTGAAATATAGAAAATAAGGAAATTTGATGATAAACGTTTTCCATTATGCAAAACCGTGTAAAACCAAAACAAAATAGAGAAATGGACGAAAAACTGAATACTTGCCTACTTGATGAAAGGTAACCTCAGAATCACTACTTACATAAACTCTCACTGTTGAGATTAATTATGATCTGCTCCTCAATCGTATTTTACCGAACGTTGAAAATGTTCTCGGAGACAAATCAGAATGGTTCCGGAGAAATCGACTCACAACATCTCAAATTCAGACAATTTATCGAATTATCGAAAGAATTCATCAAAAAATATGGTGGAAACAATTTTTTGACCGTAGATTTCCCGAAGACAATTGGTACTATACACAGAGGAAATATGGAGCTATACTTCTCGCACCTAGTTTTCCAAAAGAAATTGTGACCAGGTCAGACTTAACAATTATTGTATGTAGAGGCCAAGCATAAATCGAAGTATATTACCGCTATAATGATGGTTTACTAAAATACTTGAAGACCATGGTTCATTCACTTAATGGCAAATATGAATACTTTGAATTTGTTCCGGGAATCTTGAAAGGAGATACAGAAGCACAATTCTGAAAACGTGTTACCAACATCAATAGTTCTGATTATTGAAAACTGTACAACACTTTAATGATGTTTATAAGCAGACATGAACTATTGCTGATCCGACTACACTGATAATCAAACACTTACTGCAAATACACCTGCTCAAGGGCAATATCAGCAACATAGCCAGGAGCAAGTAACAAGAGTCCTGATGGTGTAATGGTTAAAGCGCTGGACTGCGGAATCTTAGTTAGCAAATTCGAACGTTCGGACAAAAACCCTTGAAAAAGTTATAAGCCCCCTTATCCTACCTGCTATGGGTTAAATATGATCATTGCTATTCTTCCAGAGGGATGGCTTTGCCATAAAATAACCAACGAAATTTGATATGTTATTAAACCAAACCAAACCAACCCAGAAGTGTTTGTCCATATAATTCCTATCGGATACAGTAAATGCTTGTTGTTAAGGTTACAAATCTTAACAGTTTTAGCGAAGCCATATTAATTATTCGTAATTTCTAGTTAAATCTTCAAAAAGTGTTTCCTTTTGACTTTGCATCATATCCAGCAGCATTTTTACTTTAAGGTCGATAGAAGCGGATATTTATCGTATTGCTCCTTTCAGGTGCATTTAAAAAAAAAAAACTAGGCACATGAGCGTCCGGCGATTGCGTCTTACTACAATCGCTAATATAACACGATAGGTTACAGTTGCAAGAGATTACTATTTGACCATATTACTATTACTATTTGACCATATTACTATTACTACAGTTGCAAGAGATTACTATTTGACCATACAACTAAACAGTATATGCACAAAGAATAATTTTTATTTGAAATAAGTTGTATAGTGTTTCTTGTTATTTTAGAATACAAACAGATCACCCTATTCAGGCCTACAGACCAAATCTCGTATTAATTAACAAGAAAGAAAAATAACTTATTATCTACTTGATTTTGCCGTTCCAGCGGACCACAAAGTGAAAATGAACGAAAGTGAAAAGATAAGCAAATATATGGACTTTGCCAGAGGACTCCAAAAAACTATGGAATATGAGGCTGTCGGTAATACTAATTGCAGTTGTTGTACACGGAACATTAACCAACACCTGTGAAAAGAGATAAAATGGATTAGAAATCAGAGAAAGAATGGAGTCCATATAAAGCATTAAATTGTTTACCTTGACTGGTATACTCAAAAGAGTCCTGGAGACTTGAAAAGATTTGCTCTCTCTCAAATTCCAGCTAACTGAAAGGAAAACAAAAAACAACTCGCAAGGAGTGATGTAATAATAATTGTATAATAACCATATATGAATATATCGGAACAGTTCTAAGAATCTGGAAAAAAGATAGTGAGGACTTCATATCAGAGAAATGATCGAGAAATTCCAGACCTATTCCACTGCTAAGGTCAGATAAAATACTTTGAAGAGTTCTTGAAAGTGGAGTAGACTTAATGATTCTCAGACTTTAGTGAATACCACCTGTTTCTTCTGACCTTAAAAACTCCTATAAAATCAAATAATTGTAATTATATAATCCAGGTTAATTATTTCAATGCATTTTCAGATTTGCTCCAGATGTCAAGAATTTGTGTCTTTGATCTCCAGATGCATTTTCAGTATACTCTCAGACTATAGCAGTATTTTATTCTATACAACCACAATTCTTCCACGAACCAAACTGCGCATTACGAATCTATTGCCAGTCCAGGATCAAACATTTCAACCTAGGATTAAAATTCATGTAAGAATATCTTTTAAGGAACGAAGATTCATCATACATTTCTACCGAGTCGGTTTTAACCCTAGGAACGAAAATCCATGAAAAAATCTTTTTTCTGGATCATTGGAAGTAAACCAGTGATGCAATATTCGAATTATGCAATACCTCGACAACGGACTGAATGAGGTCTCATCCTCCCCCTACTACATATCAATACCTGGAGGGAAAGCCGATTGATAAATGCAAGGGCATTAGCACGCAGTGAAACCCAAACAGCCTTGTCCAAGATTTGAACTCTTGTCACGAATTCAATTTTGTACCACGAGAACCTTTATGCTAAACATATCAGTGATTTATAATTCCTAATTCTATCGTACCAGATCCTACTGCAACGGGCACCGGGTAAAATCGAATAGTATTCTTTTTTTTTTGTTATTTTTTTTTATTTGTTTGTTTTGCAGGTCGGTGCAATTCTTATCCTGAATGCAGGAACTCAAGTGTAAATCATTTGCCTGATACGGAATCGCAAGACAGCTGCATCTTTTGACGGTAGCCTGAACATCCAATAAGCAGTATGTGCTCCACACGCGGCGGATGGATCTGGAAAAAAGAAAAAAATAGTAAAAGGAAAAAGTTTCCTTCTCATTCCAATTAGTCTATTGTAAAGAAAAGCATCTTCAAAGCGGTTGTACAACAAAACAGAAAATAAAGAAGACACATATTTTAAGGCGAAAGTACCCTGCAGTAGATAGCTGTCGGAAATAGACCAAAGAGATGATCTGCTCTAATTGCATTTGGATTTGCAAAGCTAGACATCGAAATCGCTGCAATCAACTGAGTCTCTTTCTCTAATCAAGGTAATTTGAAACCAGGTTACGCCGTCTACTGTTCCGGAAAGTCACAGAGGATAGTTATTCTAGTGTTGCCTTCAAATTACGTATATATATATATATATATATATATATATATATATATATATATATATATATATATATATATATATATATATATATATTAGCAGAAGTATCCGGTTCATGACTGAAATAATAGGATTTTAAAAACCTCATTTAGTGAGATGGAAAAAGATTAAGAGAGAGAAGAAAGTAAAAATGAAAATTGTATCTTTACTAGATGTTGAAAAATTTCACTAGTTAATTCAAATGAAAAATACCTTCTCATTTTATGTATTGATGTTTACTTTTTACTCACTTTTTATTTACTTGTAGAATAATATATAAAATATGTAATTCTATTGTGAAGAATGGTTCAAAATGACTCCTTTTTGTCTCTTCTAAATCATTTTTTTGTAATTAGTCCTCAGTCATTAACGATTTTAATTAAACATTATTTTGAATTAAAAGTATTTTTCAAAAATTATTACTCTCTAAGAATTCTTTGAATTCAAAATGACAATATTCTTCTATCTAAGGATTTTATTTTTGTTTTCTTTAAATTGTTTGAAATATTTAACTTTAAACTTGGGAGTAGTTCAAAACATTATCATAATTGTCTTTTTATAAAAATTTATTCTTTTACATATGTGGAAAAATTAATTCAATCCTTAATCCCCAGTCGAGTTACTGGGAAAAAAGTATTTGTTAAATTTATTTTCTTTTTAACCGCCAAAATATAACAAAAAAAAAAGTTAAGAATTTTATGATTTCGCATTATTTCAGGTGGAAAATATCGAGTATAAATTAAAATGAAAACTTTTCATTTTCTCCATGAATAGATCATTTCTGAAAAAAAAATTGTGTGTTACTGTGATCAAAAATGAATATATTTTGTTTTGAGAAACATGAAAATTATTCGATTAAAATCGAAAAACAATGCCTTCATTTAATTTTTGTATGTTTTTTTCTCGTTTTACCCTTTAAAACTAGAAGATTATCGGCAGGTGTAAAAATTAAGCTACGAAATACGAAATGAGTCCTCACAACAAAAAGAATCACATATTTTTTTACAAAATCGTCCTTAGAAGATAAAGAAGCAAAAAAGTAAATATGTAATCATTTTTGCTATTAAAATTTCCTTTTTTTTTACTTACATTTAAAATAATCTTTTTTAAAATGGTACCTCTTAGTTTGAAACATTTTCATAATTTTTTCCAGTTGCTAAAAAAAAAAAAATAAAATTCTTTTTAGTTCTAAATTATAAAATTATTTTCTAAAAATCATCTCATTAAATTTCACCGAAGGAATCCTTGGGATATTTAAATATGGCGGGTCTGAAAAAGAACGGAAAATTTCCCCAATTTTGGTTATTATTTATGAAGAACTGTGAAGATTTCTACAATTCGATTTATTTGTAATTATTGAACTGTATAATCTAGTCTTTTAAAGAAAAAAAATCTAATATTGAACTTTACCTTATTATAAATATATTATAGGGCATACGCAATTTTAATGCTCAATGACATCGCCTTTCTTTGTTATGAGTCGATACGATAGGAACAAAATAAAATAGATGTAACTCCGTTATATATATATATATATATATATATATATATATATATATATATATATATATATATATATATATATATCGACAGACAGACAGACAGACTGACAGATACAAAGACTAAGAAGGAGAGAAGTCGTATATCTTTATATATCCATTCATAAGTTTGAATGAATATATTTAAAAAAGTGTGGCTTTTAGAAGAGGTAACTTAATCAACGAATAGAAGAATATTGACAATTGAAATTTAATAAATAATCTGCAGCTTAAATGAACTTGAAATTATTTGGTCTGATTCCTTAACAGGCAAAATAAAATCTTTATATATATATATTCATTTCTTTAGTGTTTAAAAAAAGTGAATGCTTATTTGAGACCAATGTTTCATTGATTATCAAATCTTAAGAGTGAATTCTTCTTTCAAACAAGTCTGAGCAAACAACTTCTCTAATGTTTCTTATTCATGCTACAAGAGAAATATTAGATTGCATGTTTTGAAAATCGAAATTGAAATTAATAAAAGCATCGGGCTTCCTTCATTATGAAAAGTATTCGAAACTGACTGTAACATTTTTTTATCATATTTAGAAAGAAGTTATGATTTGAAATATTTTAAAGTTCGGAATGTAATTAAAAGTGGTTGACATCCCAAGTATTTTTATGTATTTGTATATATGTTAACAAGGAGAGTATTGATAAATATGTATACATGTGTATATACAGAGTGCGTGACCAAAATTAGGAATATTCTAGTATAATAAAAAACGACTCTGTCAATAAACAAGATTAATTTTGATTTTAAAAATATACAACAAAATAAGAAGAAAGATATAAAACAGTATATTTAATATGGCAGACATTTTTTTAAATTATTGTATTAATATTATTTCGATACGATTTGCTTGCATTTAAAATAAATGCTTCAGACATCTTATTCCATCTTTCAGAATAGCAGTCTGTTGTGAACCAATATTTGGATGGAAAGTTGCATTTGTTTTGTTTTCAAAGCGCACCATTTAGCGTAATCAAGGGGTTTCAGGTCTGGGCTTGATAGGGGCCATAAACAAAAATGTTTGTCTTGGTTTCAGCGTTAATCAACTCATAGATTCTTTGTCGTTTGTTTTCTTGCTTATCCATATTGGGCTGAATTTTATTGGAAACGTACTTGAATAACAGAGCTATTCATGAAAATTTAAATTCATCTCACTTTTTAAAAAATTAGGACTAATCCGAAAAAAAAAACTTTGAAAAATTATTTCATATTTTACTTCTGCATATATATATATATATATATATATACTCAAATCATCTTCACTGTCATGTTGAGCAGATTTGAATTCAGAGTTCTCTTTCTCCTAGACTAGTTACCATGAGGTTATTATGTTCTGTCTGCCCCTACATCGTTAGAGGGAGAGGGAGAGAGAGTAATTTGATTATTACTTTCTCTAGCAGTATTAGTTCTATGTAAAATGCAAACTGACTCCTTCAAGTACATGAAGATTTTTGCACGATATTTTCAATACATCTCTCTCTCTCTCTCTCTCTCTCTCTCTCACACACACACGCACTGGCAGACTTATATATATATATATATATATATATATATATATATATATGTATATATGTGTGTGTGTGAGTGTGTGTGTATGAGTGTGTGTGTTTTAATGTTTATATTCGTGTGTTTGAAATAAAATCATGACTAAGTTTAAACTCAAGCTATAAAATTTTATGCCTCTATCTAAACACACTCACAATAAGTTCCTCTTTGACTTATAAATCCGTTGTGTTTGATTTATCCACTTTCCACTTATTTTAATCATCTGATCCATTAACCGAAATATACCATTTCTTTATATATATATATATATATATATATATATATATATATATATATATATATATATATATATATATATATATTATTATTATTATTATTATCATTATTATTATTAAGTCCCCTTAATCCGGATTCGGGAATACAATAAAATCATTCACCTATGGACATTTAAATTTCCCTGGTAAAGACCTCATAGTAACTGACATCCCAGAGCAATAATTCCTTAAAGAAAAACAAAAACCGGTCACATTCGGATTATAAATTTATTTCCATCCTATTATGTGTATTGATATGAATCAATAACACCAAAAATAACAGGTCTTTTTCAGATACAATGGATAAAATGAATATTTCATCCATTGTATCTGAAGAAGTCCTGTTATTTTTGGTGTTATTGATTCATATCAATACCCATAACAGGATGGAAACAAATCTATATTCCCAATGTGACTGGTTTTTGTTTTTCTTATATATATATATATATATATATATATATATATATATATATATATATATATATATATATATAATGTTAATAAAATTCTATCTCATTTTAGGAGTAACTGATTAAATTATGTTCAACATATTTTATTAGTAGTTGCTTGAAACATACACATTTCTTATTATTACTTTTTTTCTCATTCCTTTCTTTATTAGATATTGAAAGTTATATGCCCCTGACAATGAACATAAACGAGTGATACATATTTTGTTTCCTTACAATGATGAACAAATATGGCCAAGGTGAAACTGCTGAAAAACATTGCCTTCGGCTGTGGCATTTTGCCCCATTCATCATAATCTCAAGATCTCTAACCCACTGACTCTATATATGTACACACACCGACACACACACACCGACACACACACACACACACACACACACACACCGACACACACAGATATATATATATATATATATATATATATATATATATATATATATATAAAGAGTGAGTGAGTAAATAAATATTTTTGTACATACATCCACATCCATACCTTTTTATGAGTGAACGTATGTGCACAGAGATGTACCTATAAATCTTCACTCTTTTTATAGAATTAATTTTCTAATATATCTTGCTAGATATCCGATGAATTGTTCTACGTTAACATTTTTAGTTTTAAAATATTTATCAAAACATAAAAATAGGCAATATTTTTTTCTGCGACCGAGATCTTAGAATATATGAAATAAACGAATGTCAAATACATTATTCAAAATTGTCAAAGCCTGATTGCGTATTTCCATAACATTTCCCTCGGTATAGCTTATAAAAAATTATACCATTTTTTTCAATAATCGAATCAAGTTTTTTTTTAATATTTTTTTTATGAAATCAGAATCTTCCACAATTAAATTAAAAAAAAGTTTGTCGTCTCATCTTTTATTAGTTTATTTATTGCTAAATAATATAAAAAAAAAACTAGTTTAACATCCGAGAAGGGTTCTAATTCCATTATTCATCCGGAATGAGTATATTATATATATATATATATATATATATATTGGGGTTAAGTAAAAAATGTGTATGTGTATGATTTTTTTTATCTGTCTATCAATCCGTTAGCCCGTGTGAGTCTGCGAGCAGGGATTTGTGTATATGTTCTTATTTTTTATGAGAAGACAGAGAAAGACTGTTACTTATTTAAAAGTTCACGTTTTGTCAACACTGTTTAATAAAATCTACAAGACTATGTTATATATCTTTTATCTATATTTTATTTTTGAAGGAAATCTCTACATGCTTTTCTTTTAAAGAAATTTTTTCTGTACTTGCTTCAGCTAAAAAAGATGATATTTTCTTTATTATAACAACAGTGGATTTTATTGAAAACGAGTCATTCTCATTCATGAGGTGACTACTCATAAATTTGACTTTATATTTTAAAAAATCATTTTTTTTAATGTATAAATAGTTTATTTGCAAGTAAGGGGACTGAGAGAAAGACGGTTTAATCGGACGCACGGTTTATTGCCCAGAAAAAATAGTAAATAAACATTTCTTTGATAGACTGTCTATATCAATATAAACAATATTTTATTTTATACTGTTTATTTACTTTTTGCAATATTATGCTGGAAGATTTCAAGGCATAGAGTGGAGAGTGTGTCGAACGAATTCCTTGATCATAAATAAGGTGAGTATTTTTTTCGTATTTTACACATATCGTACTGTCACCCATTTAAAAATCTCCTAATCTAAATCAATTGATCTTTGGGGAAATCTTTGCTGTCAGTTTTAGAACAGACATCCATTGAAAAATAAAGCTTTATTATAAAAGGAAACGGCATGACATCTTGATACATTATTGAATATACTTTATTATTTGAGCTCGTGAATTCAAAATTATATTTCCACTTTGCTAAGTGCAATATTTTTATACTCGGTGTGGCTGAAATAACTTCAGGATTTTAATCTATCACATGTATGGTGGAAGTGAAATTATGCAAGTGGCAATGGTAGTTCCATCAAAATAATATGTATTTTTCTTTTTAATTTTGATGATGGCTTAAACTGGTGCACTCCGTTGTTTTGCTGTTAACAGTTTCTTTAAGGGTGTCCTCGTCATGTAGCAGTTAAACCTAAATGCTGCCAAATCGTTGTGAGTTCGAGCTCCACTCACGCCATTATGTTCCCTTTTGGATAAATACCCTTGGTAAAAGTCTAAACCCCCATATCCTACTAGATATGGGTAAAATAGCACCACTACTGTTTTTCTACATTGATGGCTTTGGCATTAAATAACATACGAAGATTGATATACCATCAAAGTTATAAACCAAAGCAAACCAGTTTTTTTATAGAGTCGTAAATAAGCAAAGACTACACAATGGTTGTTGTGCTCATTCCATATCGGGATGTAGTGGCTAACACGCAGAACTATGACATCGTGGTAGGCGAGTTCGAACTCCAGTCACACTCTTTCGGACTGATTCCATTAGAAAGGTGTGAACCTACTTATTTCTCCGACTATATTTTAAATAGTACCACATCTGTATTTTTACAAGAATATAGTTGACATTAAATAATCTACAGAGGTTGATTGGCCATCAAACAGTGTAATAGAAACTGATCATCCAACCTTTCTTCAAACTGATTTTATTCCGTATAGAAAATCCATACTGCAAAGGGCTGAAAATCTAAGAACCACATTATTCGGGTGTAATCAGAAAATAATGCGAAAACCTCTATATAAAAACAACAGAATCACCAATCTTTAAAAAAAAAAGTCATTTTATCAGTAAATACATCGTGTGTACCTGTAAAAGCCTTGATTGTTACGGATCGTAATTCAAAAAATATTATATGACATTAGCTAAATGGAGCTACTGTTGCCACTTACAAAAGTTTATATGCATCCCACAGGCGTCAATTCATAATGTTAGACGTATTTCTGATGCACCTTGTATATTGCTTCAAAATTCGTTGGACTTTAGTTTACTAGCTTCCCTTTATAATAAAAAGACCATTTTCATCTTTTTAGAAATAATGCATCTACCATTACAGGGATAGAAATGTAGTGATACATGATTTCATACACCTTACTATCTATAATGATTCTGGTTATTTTATCACCTTTTCTCTTTTTTCCTTCTTCAAGACACATTAAACCAGGGATCTGCATAAATGTGGGTTGAGTGACAATTCGGCTGACACAGTTTGCATTTGTTTCATAGCGAATCTCTTAAAAGAAGTCTGAATCATTTTTCAAAAGCAGAATGTAAAAGATGAAAAAAATTGGAATAGAGTTTACTTGCAAGCCATAGTAAAGTA
>OY757924.1:41679169-41814169 GCA_963585895.1 Sepioteuthis lessoniana
CTGTGACAATCAGGTTTGTATTCCAGTTGTTGGTGTGGCTGTTCATTTGAACCTGAAATGATAAAAGTTGTTCAGTCATCTCATAAGATGTATAGCAATAACTTAGTGAATTTTCAAGGGTCTACGACAATTTTCTTTGCCAGTACAAAAAGTCTATAAACTTATTGAAAACACTAAGTATATATATATATATATATATATATATATATATATATATATATATATATATATATATATAAATATTTATACCCTCGCCACGTGAGGACACTGTTTTTGTGATATAAAATTCTGATATAGCTATCCTTATAGTTTATTACTTAACCGTATTTTTTGTACAAGCATATCTATGCTTGGTTTTGGACAAAATAGTGTATATGTATATATACGCATGGATTTCAGTATATTGTAGTATCAAAAGTATAGCTAAACAAGTCAGGATGGTCGATAGGTTTTAGTAGTAAATAAAAATTAAAGAGATTAATATATCAACGGGAAAAAAAAAAAGGATTTTTTTTTCATTTTCTGTGATAAAATGTAGACTTCAATAGTAGTACGATCAGGGATAAGTGGACAAAGATATCATTTTATTAGGTTATTTTGTTGGGGATGCGGTTTTCTTTTCCGAAATCTGATATATGTAAACATACATACAGGCATGAATCAGAGGATTTGATTCGTAGTGCAGAGGGATTTCCTGCCCATAGTAGTGAGCGTCATTGGCTCACCAGGAAGAAAACAGTTAGCTTATCCAATCAGCTTGGACTGAAGAATACATCAACTGAATCTATTCACAGGGGTAAAACTCCCCTAACAAGTGTCCTGGTTATGACACTAAACATACTCATGATGATGTTCCCGGAATACTGGATCTTTAGGGAATGCGGAGAACCCCCTTAATGCCATTGCCCTCAGGTCCACTCTGGCCCCAAATGGTAGTACCTGATTGGGTCCTATTTATGGGTCAAATAGATCTAAACTGCATAATTATGTCAAACTGAATTGATTGAAATGCGCATGTTTTTTTAATGTCAAACTGAATTGTTTGAAATAGGACAACATTTAACATTGAAACTGTATGTCTGCTAAACTGAATTGTTTGAATTAGAACTGTTTTACTAAAGTGAATAGTTTTGCATAGATGTGCTTTTGACAGTTGAACTCTGTACTTATTCTAAACGGATTTATTTGAAATAGAACTGTTCATTTGTATAAAAAACTGATTTGTCATTAAGTAACCTACAAAGGTTGACATGCCACAAAATCCTAACAAACCTAACCAAAAAGTCAGTACTCAGCTGTTTAAATGCAAAGTGGGGGAAAAACTACCCAGTACGGAAGACAGTATTTCAAAGTCTAAACAAAAAGGGAGAATACAGTATTTCAAAGTCTAAACAAAAAGGGAGAATAAAAAAGACAATAGCGTGGATTCTGGAATTCGTTTAACTTCATTTCTTTTTTATGTGTGAAGGTTATGCGGGGTTTATACCATTTCTTCGTGGAACGATTGTTGACTCATGTTTATTTAACAACAAACCATAACATGTGACTCATCTTTATTTAACAACAAACCATAACATGGATTGAGACGTTTAGCAGGCGTATCTCAGTGGACTGAGAACAATACACCCACAACTGTAGCTACATCGAAGTTGCCATATTTATTTTGCTTGATTCAATAGTTAATCTTCAACTCTGACATTATAATGTTTGCAGGTTAATAAATATGGCCGATATCTAACTGGCCTCTGTCAAGTGTTTTTAAATACACCTACTATTTTTTTTTTGTTTTCGATGTCCCTTTAAAAATTACTTCGGAGAAGCATGTATTTTTTTTTGTTCAATATTCGCAGGAAAACATCAATTCACATGAGACATAAAATAACTTTTCTATATAATTCCAATTTGTGTTTTTTTATGTAAAGAAATGTAGAAAGGACTCTATGATTGTGCCAATACCGTAAAAAATCGGTAGACTAAACTGGTAAAGCTGATAAAGCCAAAAGAAAACCAGTATTAACATACAGACAGAAACTTGCACAGTCAGCTGGGGTTGTAGAATACCCCAAATTCACTTCTGCAAAGGGGTAAGACCGTCCTGGATATGACACTAAACAATCTGATGGTGAGGTTCTAGTGATGCTGGAGCTGTGGAGAATGCGGAGCACCACTTTATTGCCACCGTTCCCAGGTCTACTCTGGCCTGAAATATAAGCATCCGATAGGTCCCTATCTATGGGTTAAGGAGAACTAAACCGCATACTTATTAGCTGAATTGCTTGAAAAAGAATTGTTTTTGAGAATTCTACTGTGTACTTACATTAAACTGCGTATCTATGCTAAACTGAATTGTTTGAAATGGAACTGTTGTGACATTGAAACTTTACTAACATTATACTGAATTGTTTGATATAGAACTGTTTTGACATTTAACTGTGTGTAAACAAAATCTATACTTATACAAAAGTGAATTCGGTGAATTAGAACCTTTTTTAAATCCTCGATAATTTTTCATTCTGTCGATAGAAAATTAATTTGTCGAAGGTCAATTCATTTTTTCTGGATGATCATTCATTAGGTCCATACTTATCTTCATTAAAAGCATATAAAATCAATGACATCTCCAGGAAACAGTCCGGATCTAAACCCAGTTGAAAATTTAAAAAAAAAAAGAGGGTTCATTCACCAAAGAAGTCCTTTTAAATTCTATATTGGAAAGTCGGGATACATTTGCTTAGGAACATTATTTTGAATTAGAAACCTACATGCCTCAAAGAATCAAGACGTCTATAAATGGCTCAAAAAGAGGAAACTAAGAATAATTCTACATTTTTGATCCATTTATTCCATTTTTCTCCAGCCGGATTCTATAATAGTTTTCTCTGCATCTTTTTAGAATTTACTTACCATTAATTTAATTCAATCTACTTTGTTTACGGGATATTCTATGAAACCAGGTTGTTCAGGTATTAAATAAAATGTTTTTCATCCTCTCTGTTGTTAGCCTATTTACTGCTAAATAAAAACAAGCAAGTAAGCAACCTCCAAAAATTCTACATTTCCAGAGACTTTAAAAAAGCGTATTTAATCGCTGCTCGAATTGTTAAGTCTGGTAAATGAGTTCACACACGTTGTGATAAGGTGTTACGAAAAGAATAATTTGCCGATATTTTTTTTTTCAAAAAGAAGACGAAAAACGAATTTCATAATTAATATATATATACTCATAATTCATCGTTTGGTTTATCCCGGTTTTTATATAAGCGAATACAGCGAAGTGGAAACAAATAGTCATGCTGAGGAAGATATGAAATAACCCTACTGAACCAGCCATAGAAATGTAACAGATTCAATACAGCTGCTGTCGTTCGAGTAGAATATTATACCATTAATTTAGATATTTTTGTCTAGCTGGTTATTGGGAAGTTTTATAAATCGATGTTTTACAGTTATGAAATTAAAAAAGAATGTTTTCCGGCATATTTGTTATTAGTTTATTTACTACTAAATAACAAAACTAAATTCTCTAGTTTCTTTTTCCAGGTCTTAGTATTCGCATATATTTTCCAGACTAAATCTGTCGGCGTTGAATGTTTTAAACCACATCGAATTCTATTTTATCTTTTTGTTGTCATTTTGAGCATTTTTTTATTCCTTGCATTTTCAATGTTTTTTTTTTGTTTTTGTTTTTGTTTTTGTTTTATCAATTTGCCATATATAACAGCGTGAAATCTTACGATGAATTTTTCCAACGATTTGGCTATACACGACTTTTTTTTCTGAATTATTAAGGCTGTTTAAACCTATACTGTTTAGTGACAACATTCCTTTTTTTTTTCTTTCTTACATTAATTTCTTGAAAATCCACTCATACCTGCCCCTCTGTTCTTCTTCTGTAATGGACGTATTCTTCTTCATTCTTACAAAGACGGCTGACATTGAGGAAATATTTATGTTCACTTAATTTTTATTTATTTCATCTCTTTAATCTTCTGCGTGATAAAAAAAATGTCGGTTTTTCTTTGCTGGGTATTAAAGGATAATAAATATCACCCAAACATCGTAAATGCAAAGGTAGGAAAGAAATATCATAAATATTTTAATTTCGGCATTTCTGTGTTTTATTATTGAAAAGGTTTTATTTCTATAATGAATGATCATCCACCAACAAACACGTGCACATATAGAACTTGGTAAAGCTTCTTCAGAAACTTACTCCAAATGACTTTAACATCACTATAAACGATCCTCAAAAATATCTGCGAAATAGAATGGACCGACTTTGGTTTGTACATAAATACATAAATAAACACATTACTCACCAAGGAAGATTTGGTTAATTTGAAAAACATCAAGCAAGGTCTGTTTCAAATTAACTCAACATTCGAGTGATGTCTAAAATGTGACAAATAATTTATTCAAAACTCAAATAACAAACTTCATGATTTCATCTTTGAATTATCCCGTTTGAATCTAATGCACATTCCTATCCTTCAATGTTAAATTACTATGCGCCACGCGAAGGATTATACTGAGGTGCCGCTCTATTCGGTCTTTATAGCCTCTGCGCCTTCAAAACAGGTTCTCTTGAGGAAATGTGATGCAGTGTAAGATCAGGTTGAAAGGGTGATGGTTCCAGGCGGTGATATTCCTCTCAACCTAGAACTGCCTAATGCTCAGCAACACCATTCCTGTCCTTATTCAGGCTTGCTCAAATCATCGGTGATAGTCTTACAAACATTTTACTTTTTAATGTCCTGTTAAAATGTGATTTTCTAACAATTTGTAATCGCAATACACCACCTGTTTTATCCGCTCGAAATTGATCTCATTCCTGTTTTTTGAAAGCCTCCTGCTTTTGGATTGAACATTAGTTTCCAAATTACCCTCTTTGTAGCTCTTGTACCACTTGTTCGCGATATGATATTATCTTCATACATTTGCAAAAGCATTTTAAGTGGTTGTGACGGAATTTTGTAAAACTGGAACAAAAGCTTGAGGTTTGTTCGTTCTTCAGTGCTCACAGCTAAACGCCATGAAAAAAGAAGTACGTGTAAACAAAAGCATAAAAAAATGCAAGGATTGCAAAAAACTTAAGATCAAATTTATATTCATTTACGATATCATGTTAAATGATAAAATTATCTCATCACCGTTTAGTCCAGTTCGTTAATTTTCAGATAGACCTCGTATATCTTCCAAATGGAGAGCTCACCAGGCAGTTGTACAGCAACTTACATTTTATCACACAAACCATCCACTGAAGATGAGCAGGACATACTTGGCACTGCTGAAAGAGTTAAGAACACATACGCGGCATTCTCCTATGGACTACTAAACATGGACACACATGTGAAGACTAACAAGCAAAATCTTTTTATTCATCAGCTCGTTCTGATATAGGGAGTTGCCGACAGGACTTGGTTGGAATGATAACTAATATGGATGGATGACGAGAGTATCAATAGAATTCATGGTGCAAGCTCGATTTGAGTATATATATATATATATATATATATATATATGGGGTGTATATATATATATATATATATATATATATATTAGGGCCTTCATTAACTTTCAGTCCTTTTTCTTGTACAGGCATTTAAAATTGCCTTAGACACTTGAACATTCAGTATGTTATTTCTATACATCTTATGAAATGATCGACCAATTTTTATGATTTCATGTTAGAATGAGCAGCTACAGCAGCAATTGGAATATACCCTACTTTAGAAGAACGATAAACAATGAAATTATGCTTTAAACTTGGAAAAAATGCTACATAAACGTATGGAATGCTTCAGACTGCTTTTGAACCATGTTGCATCAATTAAACATCAGTTTTTGAGTGGCATAAGAGATTCAAGGGAGGCAGAGAGTCTGAGGGATGATGAGAAGTGTGGGAGGAGTAAGGAAGACAGAACAGCAGAGTTGATTGGCCACATAAAGAATGTCATGGATAAGGATCGTCGTGTGTCTGTAGGGACAATAAGTGCAAAGTTTGATGTCAGTGTGCGAACTGTACACACAATTATTCGCGAGGAACTGAAGATGCGGAAGATTTGCGTGAAGTTTGTCCCAAGGGTGCTCAGAGAAGATCAGAAAGAAAGACTTTGTCATGACAGCAGGGAGATGTTCGAGCTGATCACTTCAGATCCCGCAGTTCTTGATGCTCTGGTGACTTGCGATGAAAGCTGGATCTACTGCTATGACCAAGAGACCCAGAGACAGAGTTCCCAGTAGAACCCTGCTGGCTCTCCCAGACCCAAGAAGGCCAGACAGAGCAAATCCACCCACAAACTTTTGATGATCCTTTTTTTTTCGACAGCACTAGCTGGATCTACATGTACTGGGTTCTCACTGGATAGACAGTCAACAAGGAATACTATATTGAGGTTTTAAGGGAGTTCAGGAATAGATTCCGTCGGAAGAGGCCAGCACTCTTCAAATCGGCTCAGTGGCATTTCCACAAGGACAATGCACCAATCCACAACTCCATCCTCGTCACACAAAAGGATTTCCATGGGGCATTCCAGAAGTTGTTGTAATGGTACAACAAGTGCATTGCAGCCGGAGGAGATTACTTCGAAGGGGACTAGAGTTTCATGTGAGTACTATCAATAAAAATGGCCATACCAAAAAATCCTGGAAACTTATTGTGTTCTCCTTATAAATATATAGATAGATAGATAGATCTTAGTCTGTTTAGAAGATCACACCTGCCAAGTAGGAGGAACTATTACAAGAACGCAAAATTATAAGGGAATGACCAGTAGATTAATTCCACTACTCTTTCTTAATCATTCTAACATATAACACGTTAACCCCCTCTACTCACGCCAATAAATGAAGGAATTTGTAATTTGATTTCCACCTTAATCTTATTTTTATTTTTATTATTTTTATTGTTTATTTTTTATTTTTATCTTTATTTTCTGATTTCTATTTTTTTTATTTATCTTTTTTAATTACCTTTTTTTATCTTCTGAATACGAACTGTAACTCCACATTCGCAACTCAAAGACAGGATGGAGCATGTAAACAGCCATCTGACGAGACGGAGAATATGGCAATAATATTCTCTGCCGAAATAAATTTATTATGACGACTTAACCGCGTTTGAGTCTCCATTAAATTGTACTATATATATATATTATTCAGTCCAGTTAAACCGGAGTCGGGAATAATTCCTTTAGGACAATAAAATTATTCAACTATGAACATTTAAATCTTCCTGGTAAAGTGCTCAATGTAACTGGCATCACAGAGCAACAATTCCTTTAAGAAAAACAAAAACCAGTCTCATTAGAATTATGAATTTATTTCCATCCTGCTATGGGTATTGATATGAATCAATAACACCAAATTTAACAGTATTTTTTCAGATCCAATGGATATAATTAATACCGAGGTATTTTTTAAATATATATATATATGTATATATATATTAGTCTGAAAAACCATGTCTGTATTTTCTTCATGGCTTTTGATATGGAGCGTATGACAGTTATTGAAGTTATAAATTGCAGAATGGGAAGATATGACAACTTTTTTTGAGAAGTCAAATATTGTTGATATTCATAATTGAAAGCACATTAAAATTTAGAGTGTTTTTCGCTTCTGTCTTTCTAAATGATCGAATTTCCTAAACAAATTGCTATCCCAATCCAATAGGGAGTAGTAACATTCCCTACTACTTTTTCAACTTCTTTTTTCCTAATAATTATCTGAAGAAGATCTTACATTCGAAAAGTACTTAATAATAAATAAATAAACACACCGCTAAACTGTTTTATATGTTTTGTTTAGCTTCTCTGCACATGTGATGCAAGGTCAATTTCTCATGGTTTAT
Source organism: Sepioteuthis lessoniana (assembly GCA_963585895.1). Taxonomy (NCBI): domain Eukaryota; kingdom Metazoa; phylum Mollusca; class Cephalopoda; order Myopsida; family Loliginidae; genus Sepioteuthis; species Sepioteuthis lessoniana. The sequence continues at coordinate 41,687,022 of OY757924.1, forward strand.
TCTAAAAATAAGTTTCATTTCATTATTTTTTCTCTCCTAAACTCGTTGCCACATCAAGATTCAATAATTGTTTTTAACATATGATTCCTCTTCCAAAGCGTATTTACCCAACCCGTCCGCTCGGGCAGGATATGACACAAGGTCAATTTTTAAGTGGAGTTTAACAGGTTTGAATTCAGAGTTTTCCTTTTCCTAGACTAGTTGCTTCATCAAGGATGAAGAAATCAGTCTGTCCTACTATTTATCCATAGCTGGAGGGTGAATAATTGGATTCACCCCTTTCCCAAGGGTATTAGTGCTATGTGAAATGCAATCAGTCACGTCCAGGATTTGAACTCGAATCGCCGTGTCCATTTCCTACGGCGATAACAATTACACCACGGGCACCTCCGTTTCTTCCAAACGCACGCATATACATACACACGTTCATTCTTAGCCTCATATACGAGGATGATTAAATAAGTTTCCAGACTTTTTTCGTATGGATACTTTTCTTGATAGTACACATATGAAACACTAGTCCCCTTCGAAGTAATATCCTCCAGCTGCAATGGACTTGTTGCACCGTTCCAACAACTTTTGGAAGGTTCCATGGAAGTCCGCTTGTATGAGCGTGTCAATGCCCTTCATCACAGCCTCTTTCATCTCCTCAATTGTCTAATAACGACAGCCTCTTATTTTAGGGAATAACCAAATGTCACAGGCAGCAAGGTCTGAACTATAGGGAGGCTGAGGAACTGTCTTGATGCCCATTTTGGTCAAATGGTCTGTGACAAGGATGGAGTTGTGGACTGGTGTATTGTCCTGGTGGATATGCCACAGACCCGATTTGAAGAGTGCTGGCCTCTTCTGACGGAATCTATTCCTGAACTACCTTAAAACCTCAAGGTAGTAACCCTAACCCTAACCATGACCCTTTGGCAAGGTAAGATATCTGACTTACGTAAAGTTATTTGCATTTGATTCCATCTTGGACAATCTTGCGTGTCTAGACACAGTGAAGTGTTGTGATACAACGAAACAGTCTGTCTGTGGACGATATATATATTATATCCCTAGTAAATTTAATCGCTTTAGGTGAAATTTATAGATACATTTACTTAAGGTTTATGAAGATTTTTCATGTGCCTTTAAAGATATTATTCCAATTTAAAATTTTTATTGTTTTAAAATATAAAGTTCTCTTTTAATTCAGAAAAAATTCGTACTTAGTTAAAAACGAACAAAAAAAGCGTTGAGTATCAGTGAGGCCAACTGATAAGTGAAATGAATATGGGATTATAAAAAACCACCGAGTAAAACGGATGGAATTTCGCGAAAGACAAATCGGTCGAGCAAAACAAACAGCAACTAACCTTTTACCACACAGGCTTAGTACTATCTGTTATTGGATTTAGTTTCAAGTCTATATAGTAATCTGATAACATATCCTTAATATGCAAACACCTTACCAAAGTGGAAAGGGGCATAGAAACAACACATAAGTATTTTGAAAATTACCACAAACATTAAGGTAAAAAACACATGAGTTAAGGTGTAATATTATATCCCAGAAGACAAATTTAAATTTATCAATGAATGTTCTAACCAGCAGAAGAAAAAGAAATAGTTTCTACATTTCAAAGGGGCGAGGAACAGTCATGAGTACCCTTATTGTTACATGTCTATTCTCGTCAAAAGCTGATTGGATTATCCCTAAAGAGGATGTCCCGTGATACTAATATTTTCCAAGTGTTATCCATAAACTCTCTGTCAAAAGGAAATAATCAAGTTTGGGGTTCCGAAATTACGAATTAGCTAAGTGCTGCTTGTTTTCCGAATAAGATGTGGAAAACTGCAATACAAGCTGATGATATCCTTTCAAAATATATGTAACAGTTTTGACCCGTAAAGCTCACTAACCAAAGTATTTAATCACATATAAAAATAGAATTAAACCTGATCTGGTAATGTTTTACGTGTGAGAATATTTTCAAAAGTAAAATAAATAAAATAAAATAAAGCTCCCTACTTTGCTTACAAAATCTAGTCGCTTTGAATATTTGTTGAGAGTAGAAGTCCTGTTGTTAAAGAGAAAACTTTTAAGAAATTCCAAACACTGAATCAAACAAGCAATATTCATAAGGATAAATGTTTTCTTTGTTCTTTTTTTAAAGGCACTTCAACTTTCATGAGTTATTTAATTCAAAAACACTCTTTAACAGGAGAAGTACAATTAACCGTGAGTTGTGGAATACGGAGGTTCAATCAAGGGTAGTTGTTAGAATATGAACGTTTTACTTGCTTTGTGCAATGGCGTATCAAAATTAAGGAATCATTTAGTGTCAAAGAATTCCTTATAGAACAACACAAGTGATATTATTAAACCTCTTGCAGTGGGTATGTAACGATTTATACTTTTCCGAAGAGTATCATTTTGAAAGTAATTGCACGACTAGAGATCAAAATTGCTTATTAGGATGTTGCAATCCAACAATTTAGCTATCACACTACAGCAACTCACCTTTATCCTAAAAAAAAATTTAGAGCCGACAACTAACCCTGCCGACAACTAAGTAAGCAATTAAAAGAATTCTAAAAACATATGTAACGTATGGGGAAAAATTGTCGGCAATAACACAAGAATGCAGCGAGCCAAATTGATCAAGTCCTGGAGGTAACACCCCACAAAACAGTAGCTATACGGCCACCTACCACCCATCATGAAAACTATGCAAGTTAGACAAACCAGACATGCGGGACTCTGCTGGAGAAGTAAGAACGAACTCAGAAGCGATATACTCCTGTGGACCTGTTCACATGGAAAGCAACGCTAGAACCTACATACAACAGCTTTGTGCCGATAGAGGATATAGCTTTGAAGACCTCCCGGGAGCGATGCACAATAGATACGGGTGGTGAGAGAGGGTCAGAGTGATCCGTACTGGCAGCGCGACATGATGATTAGGATGATGATGATGATGATGATGATGACGTTTTACAAATACAGTAATTGATACACGCATAAACACATTTTTTTAAATTCTTGCTTATCGCAAAATGTAATCAACAAAAAGGCAATGACAGTTTGAATTCAATCTTCTGTTATTTATTCAAGTTTTCTTCATTAATAATTCATTTTAGCATAAAACATATATCACAGCGGCGGAAGACACATTCACTTCAATATTAAGTAACCTTTACGATAAAATCGTTATGTTTCATATACTAATTCGCATCAGCTTTGTAGCAGGCTTAAATACTCTTTTAATTTCCTTATCTAACGTGATTCCGTCGATCTTTTTCTATATGAACACGATTTCTGCAGGTATTGTTTTCTAATTCATATATATATATATATATATATATATATATATATATATATATATATATATATATAAAGAAGGTATATATATATATATATATATATATATGTATAAACACCTTCTTTTTAAAAATTTAATTAAAGGTAGAATCTAATTGGCAATTTGAAGAAAAAAATCGTCAAGTGTGTCACTTTTTCTTTGGTGCCCGTGAGTTAATCCATTGCGAGCAAATGATGATTCGTGATTAGAAAACTATTATAAGAATTGTTTTCGTTTACTTGAAACAGATTCACAAATTATTTCTACTGAAGGTTTCTAAGTACAAGATGAATATTTATGTTGATGCTGGAAGGTAGTAATTTTGCCACTTATAAAATCAAATCGTGTCAAATTACTCTTCTTTTCCTTCTTTATTCAGTGTAGATTTCGGAAGATAATTTGAATACTAAGCGGGTATGTTAGGATTTTTTGCACCTCCTATTGACTTGACGCAATTAGTTTTCTTTTCACTCAATGTCTTATAATTGTTCTGTTGTTATTTATTCTAAAATAAAATATTTTATGATATGTATCAATGAAAAATGTACAAGATATTAAAAATTAATGAGATTTTAACGAAACAAATCTTGCTTCGTTCTTTCTTAAACTTTCGAGGGATATGTTTCATCCGGCACTCTTTAGATTTTATCTGGTCTATTTTTTTATCTTCATTTTGTGAAATTTTTTCATTAAGTTATGGGACTTGTTGAGAGTGATTTTTATTAAGTGAAATAAAATCTGTGAAAAAAGCGTCTAAAACACGTATAAAAAACCTTTTTGTTAGTATACAACTATAACATAAAACATATATAGAATTATGAAATGAAGTTATCTCAAGATTTCAGGCTATACAAAAAAGCTAAAGAAGCATAACAGCCGAAATATTTTATTAAAATCAATAGGCAGGAAAAGCATTTCGGAAATAAATAAAGTATTCAATTCCAGAAATTTGAATACAAACGATGGTCGAAGAATATAGAAAAAACGTATTACTGTACCAGTGACAATGAATCGTAAGGTAATTGTTTAAATCAAATACAGAACAATAAAACTTCTTAGTGCCAAAGGAAAAAGTTTACATTTTGCACCAGATTAATCATAATATGATTTTAAATATTAAAAAGGGTTTAGAAGCAAAAACATCTTTTAATATGACTTATTGAAAATTTATATGTTTTGTTCGACCATTCTGAATAGTCGTCCACCCAATCCGTGGTGCTTAGATAACACTGATTGTATACGCTGCAACAAAAATCAAGTCTTCTGGCTATGTTACTAAACTGATTCTGATGGAGTTCTTCTTCTGGAAATTCGGAGAGTATGGAATACTTCTTCATTGCCATTACTCTGAGTTCTATATTTACCCTGAGTAGTAGTACCTACTAGTATCCGATATATGTGTCAGATATGCTTAAAATTATTCGAATTCTATCAGGATAGTTGATGTCCTAGAACAATGAATTATTTGTAATAAGAAGAGTTACTTGAACCTATAATTTTTTGCTAAGGATTATTATTGCTTACTTGAATGCCTATTACTTGAAAGCATAGAAATATGAGCATTAGATTAGAATACTTGAAACTATGAAATGTGTAAAAAATGACTTTTATTAGATAGGAATACCTGCTATCGCATAACTTTTAATAAATGTCTTCAGAAACAATTAGAGAAAACAGAAAAAATGCTAATGTAAATATACACTGAACTCAATTTCTTAACTGCCCAGTTGGCTGGGGCTGCAGAATACACAGACAGCTTCTCTGCAGAGGGGTAAGACCACCCCTATAAAGAGTGTCCTGAATATAACACTAAACTATCTGATGGTGCGGATCCAGTAATGCTGGAGCTTTGGGGAATGTGGAGTACCCCTTCATTACCATCGTGCCCATGTCCACTCTACCCCAGAGTGGTAGCACCTGATAAGGGTCCTATCTATGGGTCAAATAGCTCTAAACCGTCGTTTCTTGGGTTTACTGTTTTCGGCATATAAACTGCGAATTTATGCTAAACTGAATTGTTTAAAATAGAACTGTTTTGACACTGAAACTACATACTTATGTTAAACAGAATTGCTCGAAACCGAAGCGTTTTGACATCTAAACTGCGTACTTATTCAAAATTAAATTATCTGAAATAAAACTGTTCTTACATTTAACTCAGTGTATTACCAAGTTGGCCGGGGCTGTTGAATACACCGACTGCTACCTCGCAATGGGGTAAGACCCTTCCAAATGAGTGTCCTGGATATGGCACAAAACAAACTGAGGGTAAGTTTCTCGTGATGAAGGATCTTTGGGGAATGCGGAGCTCACCATCTGCCCGGAGTGGTAACACCTTTTAGGGCACTATCTATGGGTGAAATAGAACTAAACTGCGTACTTATGCTAAACTGAATTGCTTGAAATAGGACTGTTTGACTAATCTAAATAGCTTAAAATAGGGATATGTTTTGACAATTAAACTATGTAAGTACGCTAAACTGAACTGCTTAAAACAGAACTGTTTTGACATGGAAACTGCGTTCTTAAGCTAAACTGAATTGCTTGAAATAAAAAATGTTTTGACATTGAAACTATATTTACGGTAAGCTGAAATGCTTAAAATAGAACTGTTTCGACATTTGACTGTGTGGACTAAATCTATACTTAACTGAATTATTTGAATTAGAACTGTTTAACTAAACTAAATAGCTTGAAATAGAATTGTTTTTGGCAATTAAACTGTGTACTCATGCTTGACTGAATTCTTTGAAATAGTACTGACTATTTGTATAAAAATGGATTTGGCGTTAAATAACCTAAAAAGGTTGATATGCAATAAAACCCAACAAACCAACCAACCAACATTAATTCCTTAATATCTAGACATGAAATCAACCTAGACATTTGTCAGGCCCTGTCGAATTTGTATTTGTCATATTTTCAAAACAGAAGGTTGCGTAATTATGTTATTAGAATAAAATAAATATTTTGCCTAGTCGGCTGGGGCTGTAGAATACACCAACAGCACCTCTGCAGAGGGGTAACACCCCAAAAACACTAAACACTAAACAAGCTTCCAGTGATGCTAGGGCCATAGGAAACGCGGACCACCCCTTCGTTGCCTTTGCTCCCAGGTCAACCCTTGCTCGGAATGGTGATACCTGATAGGGCCCTATCTATGGGTTAAACAGGACTAAACTGCTTACTTATACTAAACTGAATAGTTTAAATTAGAACTGCTTGACTAAACAGAATTGCTTGAAAAAGAATTGCATTTTGACAATTAAACTATGTATTTACATTAACCTGCGTACTCATGCTAAACTGAATTGTTTTAAGTGAACTTTTCTTACACTAAATTGAATTGTTTAATATAGAACTGTTTTGACATTTAACAGTGTATAAAAAAAATCTATACTTATACTAAACTGAATTGTTTGAATTAGAACTGTTTGATTAAAGTGAATAGATTGAAATAGAACTATTTTTGACAATTAAACTGTACTTATAAAAATTTCAGCTGCTTTAAATAGACCTGTTTTTAACACTGAAACTGTAATTATGCTAAACTGAATAGCTTGTAATAGAAATGTTTTTGACAATGAAATTGTGTACTCATCCTAAACTGAATTGTTGAAATAGGACTGACTATATGGATTAAAATGGATTTGGTATTAAATCACGTACAATGTTTGGGATGCCATAAAACCCACACAGCAAACCAACAATAAATATTCATCAAAATAATTATGGTTGTCAAAACAATATCCATCAGAATATATTTATCAATCGATGAGAGCACAAAATTACTACTATATATGAAAAAAAAACTGTTTCAAAGTCCACATTCATATATTTAAGAAAAGTGATAGACAAATGTTTGGCTTAGGGTAACAAAACATCTGTTACGATTTTCCGACTAAATTCTGATGCTCCAAAGGTAATTCGATTGTTTAATTTTATTTTCCGGAAAATTGAAATATTTTAATCGACAAATGGAAACTACGAAATATAGTCTGTTATTTATCCAACTTCCTACCTGGCTGTAGGAAATGCAATCCTTCTTTAATGTCGTCTTTTTGTCTTCAAGTGTCTCCTTAGAGCATAAACCTATGAGGTACTGCATGATTGTAAGATGGAGAATATTGTCCATTTTCTAAATAATTGATTTCAAGATTTAAATTTTCTCTAACAGAAAAGAAATAAAACATTTAGAAATTTCAAACTGTCAAATAAGGCAGAGAGTTGAACTATACTGGAGCTTAGTTGCAAATGTGATCCTCAAATTCTTGTAGCTAATGCTACGGACAGATCAATCACAGCTGGAGCATGCATAAATAGCGGCAAGGACGATAATATGAATTTATGCAACGGAGTTCCCGTGCCATAGTGGCTAACACGCTTGATTGCGACATTGTTGTAAGGGAGTTTGAACTCGTGCAATTACATTCACTTTCGGACTAATACCTTTTGGAAATGTATGAATCTCTTTATCCCTACAGCTATTGGTTAAATAGTACCACTGCTGTTCATCTGCATGGTTGGTTTTGGCCTTTAAAAAATCCATGATGCTTTATATACCTCGAAATAAACCGAATCAAAATCTATGTATTTTTTTAAGGATGAATATTTATTCACTAGGCCTGAGACTCTATTTATAACTAGACTCGTACGATATAACAGGAAAGAGTAAAGAGCTCACAGTTGAGCAGTGGTTTATGTACAAAACCGCTAAGTTAACCATTTGTCAACGAATGGACATTTATTAAAAAGGCATGAAATTAGAATTCATTTCAAAGAAGTATTTGTAATTGACCCAATTTATGACGAGAATATTTTAAGTCCGAGTCTCCGTGCCTTTGTGGCGAACCTGCTGGACTGCAAAATCGATGTAAGAGATTTCGAAATTCAGTTGTGCTGTTGTGTTCATTTTCTGACTCATGCCCTAGGGAAAGGAATGGAACCCCTTATATCTTCCAATATTGGTTAATTAGTACCATTCACGTCTTTCTACAAAGATTGCTTTGGCATTAAATAACCACCGAATTTTGATATGTCATTAAACAAATAAATCAAACCAAAAATATCTCAATTCTATTTCAAGCCAGAATATAAGCTTTTTATGTTACTTAACAAAATTAAATTCAATAAAAAAAATTCATTAAGGAATTTAGATGTATTAATCATCATCATCATGTCATGCTGGTAGCACGGATATCCCTGACCCTCTCTCGCCACTTTTCCCTATCGTTCATCACCTCAGGCAGGTCTTCAGGACAACATCCTGTATCCTCATATAGTTGCTGAATGTATGTTCGTGCTGGTCGTCCTGCTTTTGCACGGTCATGTGTGGGGATCCATAAGAGTACATCACTTATGAGTCCGTCCCTGCTTCTCTAGCAGTGTCCTGCATGTCTGGTTCGTCTAACTTGAATAGTTTTCGTGATAGGAGGCAGGTGGCCGTACAGTTGGTGTCTTGTGGGGTGTTGCCGCCAGGACTTGTTCAAGATTGCTCGCAGCATTCTTGTGTAATTGCTGTCTAGCTTCTTCTCCAGCCGTTTTGTTAGAGTCCATGTAGTGCATCCATATAGCAGTATCGATGTAACCGCTGCCTGGAAGAAACTGCGTTTCATTTTATCGGTTAGGTCTGATTTCCATATAATCGATAGCTGGCCATGCTTTCGTTAACCTCGTGTCGATGTCCTTTTCGGTTGATGCGACGCTGATTCCCAGGTAAGTGAATTTGTCTACTAGTTTAAGAGGGGTTCCGTCTAGAGTGGAGATGCCCCCCGTTTGATTATATATATATAAAAAAGATGTGATAATAGATGAAACCAACTAATTTTTTTTCCTTGAGAATGCAATATCAACATTAATGTTAACATTGCGAATTGATCATCGTATAAAGCAATGAAACAGAGAGTAAGATTATCTTCATATCTTATTATTATGATTAGATTCTTTTCATATCTAAGAAAATCCATTTCTCCTCATTCTAAAGAAAAAGAATAACCGATATATATATATATATATATATATATATATATATATATATATATATATATATATATATATAATGAAGTAGATGTGCGCTTAGCGTAGTGATTATTTTGATAGGAATCGGAATCGATAACCCATCTTCAAAAACTGGATAAATAAGGGTGTGTTTTATTTTGCAGAGTTCACATGTAGAAAAAAACAAAACATTAATCTGTCTGTTCTCCCCGATTAGCTATCAGTCCAGTCGGATACGGCTGTTTAATTCACCGACTGTTTTTCTGCAGAGGGGTTAAATCCTCCAATGAGTGTTATAGATATGATATAAAACAATCTGATACTGAGGCACCAATTCTTGAGCTTTGAGCTTTGGAAAAATTGGAGTATTTCTTCATTGCCATTGATCTCAAGTCCACTCTGGCTTGCAGTGCGAGCACCTGATAGATTCTTATCAATAGACCAAGTAGAATTGTTGAATATTTAAACTGTGTGCAATCAAGGGACTTATACTATATTGAATTGTTAGAAATCGAACCGTTTGATCATTTAATTTTGTGCAAATAAATGTCTAATATTTAATTGACTTGTTAGTGATATATATCGATACTTGGAAACATTAATTTTGTTGACATATGCTAGATTAAGTTGTTATAAATGTAATTGTTTAATCTTTTAACTGTGTGTATCTACAGAATGTATTTATAAACTATCTTTAATATGTATGTAAAAAAGGATTTTGTCTAAAATAACCAACAATGGTTGATATTCCAGGAAACCAAACCAAACCAAACTAAACCAAACTCTATTGAAAAATTGTATGGCAAACCGATTTAAACCAGCTGTACTCCACTTAAAATATTCAATCTTTTATTATACCCTACCTGTGTGATATTAGCGTGAATCATGAAATAATTTCGAGAAAAAGCAGATCCATATCAATCTTCTTTTAGTTGAGCCAGCAAAAAAGATGATATAAATATTGTTTCTGGGGTCAAAGTAAGAATGGGTGCATGCCCACAATAAAACTTACTTTGTAAGTACAGGCCAATATATTTAAAATTACTTCATTCTTGTTTCATAATATAATCCACTCCAAAAAGTTCGCCACATTGTCGACGTTGAAATATGTCGATAGAAAGCTTATATATACTTCTCTGCTTAAGGAAGAACAGCGAAGTCTACTGAGCCGTGATCTAATGGGGTTACACCTTCTGATCTACCCCTTAAAGCTGCACACACTCAATATTTCCGTCTGCATCACTGATGCCCTTGAGGCCGATCTTCCCGCATTGAATATTAAGCCAATCTAGTCTCTAATGCTCACATATGAATTATGATTTGTAAGCAGTTCCTGGGTGATGAGATTTAGTTTCTTTCCCTCGGGGCAATGGCATGCCGTGATATGAGTCGAACTAAGCTGACATGTGAGGTCACATTCGGCGAGATTGTCAGTATTGAAATTGACCCTTCAAGTCGTTATATCATTATGCATGTACAATGTAATGGACTTAATTAATACGTTTCTACCAAGTAGAATCGAACGAGTGACAAAACGAAATGGTAATTTTTAGTGTTGACGTACAGGTTAATATCTGTCTTGCAGCAATAGCATATCATGCGAAACATAACTTTTGATTGTGAAATAATTGGTTTGAGAAGTCCCGATGCCTTCCAGAAGTGGTGACATTGCTTGTACGTTGTGTAGATAATAACAGACAAAAGGCTCGTAATACATCGCTCAGGAAAAGAGGAAATTTACCTATCTAAACGAGAATAAATAAGAGCAACTTGAGGTGACAAAAGAGATCATTAGAAAATTATACATCTGCTTGCCAAAATCAAAAACGATCAGCAATAGCGGCGAAAGAGTCAAAAACATTTATCTCTATTGTCAAGAAATTTGCAGTGAATTGTTATAGCTGTTGCTTTGTTCGTTCACCACCATGTTGCTTTGTTCGTTCACCACCACGTTTTCTAAAAACGATGACTGTTTTACATGCTGAGGGGTGAAATCCTAAAAAAGGTCCGTTATTTATAACAATTTGTTACTATCAATTTATCTATCAATTTGTGTATCTCATTGTACTAAATATATATATATATATATATATATATATATATATATATATGTGTGTGTGTGTGTGTGTGTGTGTGTGTGTGTGTGTGTGGGTGTGTGTGTGTGTGTGATGCCTTCAATATGTTTACAGACTTTTTTTAGTACAGACAGTTAAATTTGTCGTAGACTCTTAAAAATTCAATACGTTATTCCTATACATCTTATAAGATGACTGACGAATTTTTATTATTTCAGGTTCAAATGAACAGCTCTACCAGGAATTGGAATACATCCTACTAAAGCCTGATTGTCACTGCTGGTGAATTTCAAAAATTCAATTTGGACGTGAGGACACTTTAGAAGAACGATATGCAATAAGATTCTGTTTTAAACTTGGAAAAAATGCCACAGAAACGTGTGTAGTTCTTCAGACTGCTTTTCGATCATCTTGCATTAATCGAGCTCCGGTTTCTGAGTGGCATAAGAGATTCAAGGAAGGCAGAGAGTCTGTTAGAGATTATGAGAGGTGCGGGAGGAGTAAGGAAGTCAATACATCAGAGTTAATTGGCCAAATGTTTAGTGTTAAAGTTAGGGTTACCATGTTGACGTTTTAAGGGAGTTCAGGGAGGGATTCCGTCGGAAGAGGCCAGCACACTTCAAATAAGGTCAGTGGCATTTCCACAGGGAACACTGCACCTGTCCACAACTCCATCCTTGTCACAGACTATTTGACAAAGATGGGCATTAAGACAGTTCCTCCCCCTCCCCATAGTCCAGACCTTGCTCCCTGTGACTTTTGGTTTTCCTAAGCTCAGAGGGTGACGTTATTAGACAGTTAAGTAGATGATAGAAGCTGTGACGAAGGTCATTGATACACCCACATAAGAGGACTTCCATGGAGCCTTCCAGAAGTTGTTGGAACGGTACAGCAAGTGCATTGCAGCCGAGAGATATTACTTCGAAGGGGACAAGAGTTTCATGTGTGTACTCTCAGAAAAAGTGCCCATAAAAGCAAAAAATAGAACAAAAACACACGAATAAAAATTTAAAAAATATATGAAAATAGAAGAAATAAAAATAAACCAAAAAAGATAAAATATCTCATATCTACATTAATAAAAGGGAAATACAAAAATACAATGAACGTAATTCCATAACCTCTAACCCTAAAATAACCCAATACGGGTTGACATATCGTAAAAAACAATCAACCAATAATTTATTCATTTCGAATCAGAGTGAGTAAAAAATATCGATATTTTAATTCACCTTTTGGAAAGATTAGAGTTCAACTTTAATAAGTGTAACATATTTCTCAAGGAGTTCTTTTTTATTGGTATAGAAATCCAACGAAGAAGGCGGTTTACTCCCACCTGATTTTTTACTAGCAGAAAACAAGTCATTTGAAGACATGAGAAAATTTCATTATTTTTCTCCGTTAAGTATTCAAAACTTACTGGCTTTGTCGACTATCCTCGTCTTATACGTAAAAGAAAATTGACTGGGAAAATGTTGCTTCCTCTCTTGAATTAATATTTTAAAAAGTTCATGTTTAATAAACATCAGTACATTTAATCTATATGTAGACATATTTTCAAATTTGATACGGTTTCAAATTAAGTATTAATTGATAATTTGTTCATGAAGATAAAATTAAGTCTTTAAATTCCAACATGCAGTTTTTTACTCTCAACGGAATACATAGAAAATATTATACGTTATCAATAAATTTTAATCGAGTAGGAATAAAATTAATATTACAGCATCTTTTTATAAAACTTTATGATATTCACAAAATGACCCAAATTCACTTCGTGGTGCTAAAATCACAATTTAAAAAATATGATTAATTGATTGGTTTTAACATCATATCCAACTTTCATGGATTATTTTTTACCCACAGCCTAGGAAATCACATCAGTTGGCGTTCATGTTTACATATATTGTATTATGGCTTCTTAAGAGATTTTGGACACATTTAGATTATATAAAATATTCCAATCAAATACAAATAAGTTTCAAACTGTAGTATAATTTTAAGTCTGGTCTTCTCTGGTTGGGTTTTATGGCATATCAACTATTGTTGATTACTTAATACCAGGTCCTGATTTAACATATATATTAAATATGATTTGTTAACTCATTTTGTATATACATTTTTAAACGAGCATGGGCTCATTATTTTGTACACAGTTAAATGGCTACAAGTATTTCTATCGAACAAGAATATTTCTATTAATATTAATCATTTGTTTGCACATCTTTTAATGGTTTCAAGTTTTGCTACTTAATCACAATTATTCTATTCAACACGATTCATTTATTGGCAAACGATTAAATGGTTTCAAGTATCGCTGTGTATCGCTACCATTTTAATTAAGCATCAGTCATTTAAACATCCGTTATTTAAACATCCGTCATTTCTTTACACACGATTAAATTTACAGACTGTTGGTTTTTAAACAATTAAGTTTTGCATAAGTCATTTGTTTGCTCTCACTTTTAGTATCAAACGATTCTATTTCACTCATACGGCACAAAGACAGACAGGACCTACGTGTAATGGCCAAGAAGAGGTACTCCATATTCCCCAAATACTTTAGGCTGGAGACTCACCATCATATTGTTTAATGTCACACACAGGACACTCATTTGAGGAGTCTAACCCCTCCGAAGAGATGCAGTCGGTGTATTTACAATCCAAGCCAGCTGGGCCGTATGGTTCCTCGTGTTCATATCTGATTAATCTAATTATGGGATTATATTCTCATGTAATTATATGATTATAGTCCCATCTAATTAATATGATTATATTCCCATCTAATATATATCAATATAATCATATACTAATTAATAATTAAATATGTAATCAACGTACATTCAGCAGCTATGTGAGGATACGGGTTGTTGTCCTGAAGACCTACCTAGGGCGATGAACAATAGGGAGGAGTGGCCAGAGAGGGTCAGGGATATCCGTGCTGCCAGCGCGATATGATGATGATGATGATCATATATATATATATATATATATATATATATATATATATATATACTAATTAATTATATTTATAATTAATATGATAATATTCCCATCTAATCATATTATTATATTCCCATCTAATTAACTTAATTATATATTATTATATATTATTATATATAATATTATATATATATATATAATTATATATTATTCTCGTGTAATTACGCAAAATCAAGAAACGGTTGCTTGAGCTACCGAAACTGTGTTATCACCCTGGTTGGCGGCTGATGAGGCTAGGGTATCGCACGTGCTTCCACACGTTGTATGATGAAAATTTGAACACTAAGACTCTATGAAAAGCAAGATGGCTCTTTGGAAAGACAAAGTGACTCTTCAAAAAGTTGGAGTGACATCCTGGAAAGACAGGAATTTTAACAAATATGGATAATACAATGAAAGAAAAATGCCCTCAGGGTGTCTGTAGCGGGGAGGGAGAATATATCACCCATCTTACTTGCTCCTACGGTAACGATCTGGATATGTACCCAGCTACAACGTCTGATTGCGGTAGAAAATTCAACAGTTTGCGAAGAACACGAATCAACAAGGCGCGCTGGTGCGAAGAACGTAATTCTCCTGCCGGAGAATGTAAATCGAATGATGGGCCTATGAGTCAGGTTTATCCCCACAGTATTCACGAGCCCATTGCTGACCATCAGCGTCCTGGAGACATTTTTTGCAAGCCAAGAATTTAGTGGCCCAAGGGTAATCAGATAGCTACCTGGACTAACTTAGACCAGGAGCTTTCTTTTTACTCACCACCCATCTTGAGGGTCCATTGATCAACAAATAAAATCTTTTAGCGGAATTATATATAACGTTTGTCTCGAGTGCTTTTGGGCAGTAACGCATAAATGAAAGAAAACGAATCGAAAAGATAACGGATATAGAAAGGATTTCAACACGAATGTTATACACGTGTAACCACCATTCTCGTGTAATTACGCAAAATCAAGAAACGGTTGCTATGACATCTAACGGCCGTAAGTAAATCACAAACTGCACCAAAATGAAGATGAACGAACGTCTAATGTAATGTCCACTTTTAGTTGATCTTGTGTATACATAGATTTTTTTTAAATACCCTATCCGGTGGCAAAATCTGCACGGTAGCGCCAGGAGTGGCAGTACCGCCTTGAGCTACCGAAACTGTGTTATCACCCTGGTTGGGGGCTGATGAGGCTAAGGTATCGCACATGCTTCCACACGTTGTATGATGAAAAAACAAATTTTTTTTCTTGTAATTATTTGTATTGTATGATAATCATTTGTTTGCAGTCAGTTATAGAGTGTCAAGTAACTAATTATAATCATAAGTAAATAATTCCAGCTTCAAGTAACTATACTTGATAGAAATGATTTAAAGCTATATGACATCAACTTTTCTTCTCGAATACGAGTAATCTGAAAACAGAACCATTTTACTCATAGATAGGACCTCAACAGCTACAACATCTCCGGTTCAGAGTAGACCTAAGATTAATGGTGATGTAGGAGTACACCAAAATACCCAACTCTCCAGAATTGGAGACTTACCTTCAGATACAATTAAGCGTCATACGCAAGGCATCGTTTTGGGAGGGGTCTTAACTGTCTATTGGGGATACGAAGATCATACTCCAATGTATATTTCTCTAAATATTTTGTATTTTGACAAATTATAACTATATTAGTGAAAGAGGAAAATCTTGATTTTCCTCTCTTCAGCTATAAACAAACTGACTTGTCCAGTCCTTCCACTAAAAATGTAATGTCACTTCCAACATTTTTAGTGAGATTGGTAATCTGAGTCCTATCATGTATACAATCCACGACAAAATAATATTATTTTATCCAATGTACGTTTTCTTTATACTACATTCTAGAACACTTACATATTAGTTTTTCAATATCGATAATTTAGTGATAACGTTTTCTCACGTGTGACATTGAGAGTCACAAAGAATGTAATATGGTTATTTACCAACACACGCATGAACGTTCCCAGCCAAAAATAGCAGAAGGTACTGCTCTTAGGTAGAAGTAAACATTCCAGCGGACAGCCCTGACAGTCAGACCGAAATAGTCTCGCTGGTAACCCTTTTATTTGTTTATATTTGTGTTTACTGTTTTTGTTAATATATTTAACTTAATTCCTCTCTGGTGTCTTTTTTTCTGGCCTCTAACAAAATCACAACAGAAAGCTGGCGGAGTCAGACGATATGAAGAAGTGACGATGAATTCGTTCTAAACTGGAAAGGAAAATATCTGTAGCATGGTCACAGAAAAATCTCTCTCACTTTATTATTGATGTTACAACCTCGTTTAGAAAGAGAAAATACACGAATATGTATTCTAGAGACAAAGAAAAAAGATTATTTGTTTCACAAATCCTCTAGGAAAGTAATTTTACAAGCCCTGAAATTAAAGCCGTTCTTTGACACAGAGAAATTGAATACCCTTTCTCAAAAATCTCATGCTCTCGTGTCTTACTGTTTCTTGTGCCTTCCACTAGAGTTCTCGTGATTGACCACTTCTTATCGGTCACACAGCTGGCAACCAGGTTCCCAAGTGTTGGGAGACAGCAACTTCAATGCATATGGTTTGACGTTACTCACCTTGTATTTCAAAGGCTCTTTTCTTTGGCTTGATATCTGCTTCTTTTGTTCAAAGTTTTATTTCCTCAGTTTGTTTGGATAGAATCATAACAAGACTGTTCATCCCAGAGGCTTCCATATTTCAGTTCTGCAATTTTCTTTATTTGATGGAAAACACTGCGGTATAATATAGATTCTTTTGTGTAAGCAACTACATCTAATATAGTAATCTATATGAGGGGCTTGAAACAGCTGCGTAGACGTATGGAAATATATATCTATTAATAAATAAAGGCAGGTACAACGTCACCTATTTACAGCTCTTCTTTCGTTCATTGCGTTCTTTTGGGAGAAGATTAAAGATACATAGCGTACAAATATCAAAAGACAAATATGGCAGCAAAGCAAAAGAGCGGGAATATCAAATATAATATTACTTCCTTGCTTGTTATCTGATTCTTCTGGCGAGAAAAACCAATATCATTGAATTGGCAGTTCTTTGCAAGCATTCAACATCTCTTTGGATTTTGGAATGTAAGATTTTTGTTTTGCTTTCATTCTGTTGAAAGAATTGATATGCGGCAATGAAAAACGGGCAAAGTCTAATTTCTCATTCGAAGGATGTTTGATGGTATCTCAAAGTGACAGGAATTTTCCGAACTGCATCGGGAAAGAAAGAAAACTATTTTGGAAAAACGAAGAAAATTCTTTACGAAAAGTGATAAAAAAAAATAATTTTCAAATTAAACAAAAACATTCAAAATTCGTCCATCATACAAACAAGGAAATGCCTTTTAAAAAGTATACACAAGATTGTCTATATACGTAACTGTACCAATAAATGACGAGCTTCGACGAAAATAATTTTCTGTACAACTGCGAACAAGTCGATCAGGATCAGGACGTTTGACACGCTCATATGAACTACATTTCATGGAACCTGGTGTGACGCTTATCGTCGGGGGAAAGGAACACAATGAACTAGGTTCAAATTCTGGAAGAAGCTGTTTGTCTTTTACTTCGCGCAGATGTTCATGGTTTGGAGATTAAGTTGGACAACCTACCTAGCTTTTATATATATATATATATATATAGTATTATTCGGTCCAGTAAAGTTATGTAAAGTTATTAAATAAAGTTATTTTATCTAAATTAGTATTAAATCTGGAGTTTTAAGTCGCAAAGTATTTAGAATTAAAAAAAAAAAATAAAAATAAAAATAAATTACAATAATTCCAACCGGCAACAGAATAAAAAAAAACGGAAGGAGAAATCTCTTCACCCCTCTTCTATCCCCTCCCACACTTCTTCCCTGTGTCTATTCTGAATTATTTCATCCATAAGATCTGAAGAAGTCCTGTTAATTTTTTTTCTATGTTTTTGACTTTATCAAAAACATATAACAGGATGGAAATAGATTTATAATCCTAATGTGACCGGTTTTGTTTTTTTCTTAAAGAAATATATATATATATATATATATATATATATATATATATATATATATATATATATATATATATATATATGCCATTAAAAACTTCATGCATAAGTATTTTTTAAAATAAACTATTTTTCATATAAATTAAACATACAAGGGTTTTATAATTTCTAGTGGAAGTTTCATCATCATCATCATCATCATATCGTGCTGGTAGCACAGATATCCCTGACCCTCTCTCGCCACTCCTCCCTATCGTTCATCGCCCTAGGTAGGTCTTCAGGACAACACCCCGTATCCTCACATAGCTGCTGAATGTACGTTCGAGCTGGTCGCCCTGCTTTTGCGCGGCCATGTGTGGGGATCCATAAGAGTACATCTCTTATGAGTTCATCTCTGCTTCTCCAGCAGTGTCCTGCATGTCTGGTTCGTCTAACTTGAATAGTTTTCGTGATAGGGGGCAGGTAGTCGTACAGTTGGTGTCTTGTGGGGTGTTGCTTCCAGGACTTGTTCAGGATTGCACGCAGCATTCTTGTGTAATTGCCATCTAGTTTCTTCTCCAGCCGTTTTGTTAGCGTCCATGTAGTGCATCCATATAGCAGTATCGATGTGACCGCTGCCTGGAAGAAACTGCGTTTCATTTTATCGGTTAGGTCTGATTTCCATATAATCGATAGCCTATTGATAGCTGTCCATGCTTTCGTTAGCCTCGTTTCGATGTCCTTTTCGGTTGATTCGACGCTGCTTCCTAGGTACGTGAATTTGTCTACTAGTTTAAGTGGGGTTCCTTCTAGAATGGAGATGTCCCCCGTTTGGTTATAGCACATATATTCCGTTTTGTGTGCATTAACATATAGGCCTATGCTTGCTGCTGCTCGTTCCAAACTATGCAGAAGTGTTTCGGCTTGGTCAGGTGTTTTTGCCAGTATCGCTATGTCATCGGCGTAGTCGGCGTCGGTAATTGTTTTTGCGGGGTACCTTCTGCTTCTTTCTTCGTCAGTTCGAAGCTATTCTCTTTGATTTTGTCAATCGATGTTCTAAGTACGTAGTCTAGACAAATGATAAAGAGGTACGGGGCCAGAGTGTCTCCTTGTAGTACTCCTGCTACAATGTCAAAGTATTCTGTGTCTCCATCCGGTGATCGTATTTTTACTTTAGTGTTTCTATAGAGAATCATTATTGCCGCTACGGTTTCTTTAGGTATGCCGTACGCTAGTAGGATTTGTTCCATCTTTCCTCTGTGAATGGAGTCGAAAGCCTTGGTAAAGTCGACAAATATTAATGTCGCTTGTAGGTTCTTTGCCCGTACACCTTCAAGGATTCTGCGGATGGTTAATATTTGTGAGGTCGTGGATCTATTTCTTCGGAAGCCATTTTGGTTTTTTCTAAGTATGTTGTCGATTTCGAGTTCTATTCGGTTTCGTAGTAAGGCATTGTAGATTTTGGCAGCTATGGATGTAAGTGTTATGCCTCGGTAGTTTTTGGCTAATCCGAGTCCCCCTTTTTAGGGAAGGGGAGTATGCATCCCTTCATTTATCTATCTATCAGATTTTGAGTGTATACTGCGTTGCAGTGTCGGAGCAGTATGTCGTCGAATTGTCTGGTCTTCCATACTTCCGGGGGAATTTCGTCCAGCCCTGCAGCTTTCCTATTTTTAATTTTTCTGAGAACCGAGTCGAGTTCTTCTTGTGTGAACGGTCCTAGTTTAATGTCTAATTGTTTCTAATTATTCTGGTGATTGGTTCATGCGTTATTTTTGGTGGGTTTCCAAGTAAGTTTTCGAAGTGCTGTTTCCACAGTTTTATTCTTTTTTGTTGGTTTGCTGCTTTAAGTTTTGCTTTGGCTGTGTTCTTTCTTCTGCTCACTTCGTTTATTGTTTGCCAGGCTATTCTAGATTGTCTATCTTCCACCGAGTCTCTAATCCTATCTATATGATTTTGAATGTATTCTGTCTGTTCCTTTATATATATGACTGCTAATTGATATTGTGCCGTTTTTAGTTTTAAGGCATTTGTGTTTGTTGGGTTTTTTCAATAGTTTTTGGAGGCTGTTTTCACTAGTGCACGTTTTTCTCTCACCGCTAAAGTTTCCCATGGGACTCTATATTTAGTTTTAATTTTTGTTGGAATGTATTTTGCTGCTGCCTCGAGGTGTGCATTGACGAAATGTTCATATTCGTCGTTTGGTGTACTTTTTTCCGTCTTTTCTTGTAGTGTTTAAAATCTGTTTCTTAATTCTAATACGTATTTATCTCTTATATCTTTGTTGTTTAATAGGGCCCAATCATAGTGTTTTGTGGTCGCTGTTCGTTTGGCGTTTTTTCGTAGGCTTAATCGTATTTTCGCCGTGACTATTCGGTGATCGGTGGACACACCCTCAAAAGAGGAGTATGCCTCGCAATTCAATGCACTATTTTTCCATTTCTTGTTTATAAGGACGTAGGCTATCTGAGCTTTAGTATTGTTTGCGTACGTGTATTTCCATAGTTTGCCCTCTCTTTTTTGGTAGTTTGTATTGAGGCATGCTAATCTATTTTCTATCATGAAATCTGTTAGATGTTGCCCATTCCTATTTGACGTGTTGTGGAGGCTGTATTTGTTGTTTCCGTTTTTCCCGATTTGGGCATTCATGTCTCCGCCAATGACTAACATGTTGTGTTTCGGGATGCTACGCACTAATGAGGATAACTCATCGTAGAAGGTGACTAGTTCATTTTCTTCACTAACATTGGTGGGGCTGTAGCATGAGATGATTGTTGCTCTGGGGTTTCCGTTGAATGTAGCTGCCATCATTCTAGGTTGTATTTTCTCAACGCTATTAAGTGTTTTTAATGCTCTAGGTCCTATAAGTAATCCTACCCCTCCTACTGCGGCGTTGACAGAGTTTTTCCATGTGGATACAGTGGCGAGCGACCAGCCATTGCCAGTTTCGTGATATTTGATATCTTCTGTGTGCGTGTATCTGTGTTCTTGTATGCATATTATGTCTATCTTATGTTCTTCGGCCGATGTGATTAGCTCTGGGAGTTGTCCTATTCTATTTAAGGTTCTTACGTTAAATGTGGCTATTTGTAGTGTTTGCTTGCATTTTAGTAGTTTTGATTGTTTGAGCTCTGTAGCTGATATTTCGAACACCGAGGCCAGGGCTCCAACCTCAGCAGGACGCGCCCCTTTTTTACCCGCGCGAAGAGCGATGCGGTTTGTGTAAGTGGTTTGAGTGTGGGTCATGGTTATCTTTCGATGGCTGTTTTATTTTCTTCTATAGAAGCCACTCTTATAGAGGAGCAGCAGTAGTTCCCCGATCGAACTAGCGATCCTGAACGTAAAGTCGTCAAACTCACGTCCAGGACCCGTTTAGGTATTGAGTTTGGTCGTCCATGGGTTTATTCAAATACCTTTACGTACATCATGCTGCTTCCCATGTGTACGCAAAAAAAAAGGGGGGGTAATTTTGGTTTTAAGTTTTAAGTTTTAACTTAGTTAAAGTCCAACATTAAGGTACTTTCGAATGACTTTCAATGGTACTGACTTGTGCTTTTTTTTGCTGTA
This sequence comes from Sepioteuthis lessoniana, assembly GCA_963585895.1. Taxonomy (NCBI): domain Eukaryota; kingdom Metazoa; phylum Mollusca; class Cephalopoda; order Myopsida; family Loliginidae; genus Sepioteuthis; species Sepioteuthis lessoniana. The sequence continues at coordinate 41,709,006 of OY757924.1, forward strand.
TTGGGACTTTTCCTAGGTTTTTCATTCTTTTTTTTTTTAATTTTACTACAGTTGGGAACCTAGCAGGCTTCAGGATTTATAGAGCTTAAAAGATTTTTTTTCTCTTGGGGGGGGGCTGTGGTAGCATTAGGTGTTTTAGGCTTTTTCTTTTTCTTCTAAACTACTGTTTGGGCTTTCTTTACGAATTTTTAAATTATTCGATAGAAGACATTCAAAAACATTCTGCCTTGTTTGCTGACATGTGGAAAGTCTAAACATCAATTTGGCTTTATAGTAGAGTAAGCGTGTCTTTACATTTAAAATGCATAGTTTAAGCATTATTTCACAAACAAAATACAGCATAACATTTTGTAAAATTCAGCATTTTAAATTGATAGGACTTAAAGATATACTGACCAATATTGATATATTACTTCCAGTTGGCTCCTGAGTTCAAATGCCTCTTCCTCGTTTTGACTTTTATTTACTACTGAAATTTTAGGTAGCTTTGGGAGGCGGTCTACTGGGGGGGATAATTCATTTCATTTTTTCTTTCTTTTTTTTTTCTTTTTCCCTTTCTCTTTGGGGGGGGGCTGTGGTAGCATTAGGTGTTTTAGGCTTTTTCTTTTTCTTGGAAGTTTAAACGAGTCAAATTGATGTTATCATGTATGATGTATTACATATCTTAGGGAAGTCCCTTTGGGTTAATGGTTACCTTACTAGACTTTGAGATGGTTGTAAGCGAGTTCGAATACAAATCGGTCATAAGGTTTATTTTCGGACTAATATCCTCGTACCCAGTGGGTTAAATGGTTCCCCTTCTATCCTTCTACAAGGATGACTTTGGTATTAGAAGGTTAACATGCCATTATAAAAAGAAACAAAAACAAATTGGCTCTACTCCAATGGGTCCTTAGAGCCAAAAATAGATTTTTTAGAATAAAATCGATTAAATATTGATAAAGAAAGATGCGTACAAATATTTCTTGTTACATATTTTCAGTCCGGTAGAGTTTGGTAATAAATAATAAGTAATGATCATCGCTTTACTTATAAATGTTTTTCCCTTGAAATAATAAATTCCTGGTAACGTTAAAATAAAAGACGACGAACTTTTTTGCTAAAAAAAGTAATTATATATATATATATATATCATCATCATCATCATATCGTGCTGGCAGCACGGATATCCCTGACCCTCTCTCGCCACTCCTCCCTATCGTTCATCGCCCTAGGCAGGTCTTCAGGACAACAACCTGTATCCTCACATAGCTGCTGAATGTACGTTCGTGCTGGTCGTCCTGCTTTTGCGCGGCCGTGTGTGGGGATCCATAAGAGTACATCTCTTATGAGTTCATCTCTGCTTCTCCAGCAGTGTCCTGCATGTCTGGTTCGTCTAACTTGAATAGTTTTCGTGATAGGGGGCAGGTAGTCGTACAGTTGGTGTCTTGTGGGGTGTTGCTTCCAGGACTTGTTCAGGATTGCACGCAGCATTCTTGTGTAATTGCCGTCTAGTTTCTTCTCCAGCCGTTTTGTTAGCGTCCATGTAGTGCATCCATATAGCAGTATCGATGTGACCGCTGCCTGGAAGAAACTGCGTTTCATTTTATCGGTTAGGTCTGATTTCCATATAGTCGATAGCCTATTGATAGCTGTCCATGCTTTCGTTAACCTCGTTTCGATGTCCTTTTCGGTTGATTCGACGCTGCTTCCTAGGTACGTGATATATAATCGATTACCAAAAATAATCCAGTTCTTTTACTTAAACTCAGTCACTATTTTCAAACGTAGCATTACGTCTTTTCGACTTTCTTCCCTCGAATTTTAAAGCAATTTCAGACTATTGATTTTGATCCTCTTTTCGAAAACGAGGCCTCGACTTTGCGGAAACACGTTTTCTTTTTAAGTCTTCTTTGGACATTCTCTAGCATGAACTCTATTATGAAAAGTGACTCTGCTGAGACAAAGACTACATTAACTGCTCGGTGGCCTTTGAACTTCTAGCTGTTGCACAAGATCATGGTTGATCATCATGCAACATTTCCACACTTTTGAAACATCAATACCTCAATGTCATTTGTTTTCTCCATAAAACCTTTTTAGTGAAATATTTTGAAGCATAGCAAAAGATTCAGCAGCATTTTCCCCTAAAAGACAACAAAAATCACTCTCTTCCTATTTTGTTTTTTATCAGTCATAGAGGTAGTCATCAAACGTGCTTGTGAACACCAGAAATAAAATTAAGCAATTAAACAAAAAAAAGTGTTAATCCAGAAACACTTAATATAGAAGACTGTTAAAAAAAAACGTAATTTGAAAACCTTAAGATATACTATGCAGATTTGTAATGTCCAGGCTGACAAATATTTCATTTAATTTGCATATGCAATCTTCTATATTATAGAAGTAAAAGAAACGAAAAGAAATATGTTCTGAGTGTGACACAATGTCAATAATTTGTGGGTTACTGAGTTTTCCTTCTCCAATAGCTGCAGCGAATGGGTTGTACGCCTTCATTGCTATCGCTCCCGGGTCTACTCTGGCCGGGAGTGGTATTACCAGATAAGTTCCTATCTTTGGGGTAAAATAGAACTAAATTGCGTACTCATGCTAAACTGTATTGTTTGAAATAGAATTGTTTTGACATTTAACTGTATGTAAAAATCTATACTTAAACTAAACTATTGGTTGAAATAGAACTGTTTAACTCAACTGAATAACTTAGAATAGAAATGGTTTTGACAATTGAACTGTGTACTTATGCTAAACTGAATTGTTTTTAATAGATCTGATTATTTGTATAAAAAGGGATTTGGCATTAAATAACCTACAAAGTTTGAATTTCCATAAAACCCTAACAACCAAACAACAAACTATGGTCAAGAAAAATAAAAGGACAAATGCTGTGACTTTTTGATGTCGTGTATGGGTGGGGTTGTTGGAGAGCATATGTTCTCATAAAATTCGGTCACGTCAGCGATAGTTGCTGACAGTTTAAGCCCAGTATTTTAATGGGTTTTAATAGGCTGGACGTTAGAAAAAGAACGCATTTTTAATTTTTTTAAATTATATCCATTTCTTTCGTTTTGATTTTATACAGATTTAATATTACATCTTAGGATTAAAACAAAAATGTGCCTAAAAAGAAAAAGAACAATTCTAACGAAAAATGTTGTATAGTCGATTTAGGATTCGTCTCAGTATGCTCAAAGGAAAATCTCAGAGCTGTATCAAGAAAATAATGTTACCTGTTTTAATTTTTGCTAAGTTTCTTCCGGCGGTGAGATTTTCACGAAAACGAAATGATCGAAGGATATATTCTTTAATTCAACGACGCTGACGAGTAAGAGGCAAATTTTCATACGCACTCTTATGTCACATGGAGGTTACTTAAAGTGTCACAATTTTTGTTCAGTGGTTCCGAATTTTCATGCCTGTGGTTTATCGTTGAAATGTTTCGAATTCGTATGTGTAAGACTCCACTGTACCAGTCAGCTGGTTACAAGGTTCTATGTTACGGGAGCCACTCATCCATGTGGGGCACTCAGAATGCAGAGCTCAGAGTACCACTCTCAGTGTACACGTTATATGATAAAACCATGTATGATGAAATAACAAATAAAAAAAAGAATCCATGAAGCGTAAATCTCGGTCAACCTATGAGGTAGGTTTTTATAGTATTTTCATCATTTTTTCTACAGGAATTTAACTAAACGCTTATATCTGTAAGACATAAAAATATTAACATTCCCCTCTGCTACTATTATCGTTTAGCTCTATTGTATCTTATCATATCAGTTGGGATTGATATTTTCACTGTAGTCTGAGTTGCCACAAGTTCCACTAGACCTTTAGAAATCTTCTTTGTATCCTTGCTGGTTTTATAATGACTATTATCTGAATGGTTCGATTCTTCCTCTGATGACCGTTTTCTTCTGTCCTTTTTCTTGGTGATTGGAGACCGTTTTAAAGGTTTTGACTATAATTAGTATTAATGTCACTTTCAAATCTCCTCAACTGAAGTAGGGTCCAGGTATTAGTCCTGTTTTTCACCGTTTATTTTTTTGTTCGGTTGTTTAATTTTCACTCCTAATTCTACTGGAACGGTCCAATTTACAAAAAAAAAATTAAATTCTCTTTCCTGGGCAAGATTGGGTGGGCTGTTTGTATTTCATAGTTCCATCTTCTTGAGCAGATTCTGGTTTGCTTTTTATCATTTTGTAATCTCTTAAATAATTTCCGATTGATCACCTTTCCTATTAATTCATACCATTTTTTGTAGCCTCTTTGTTTTTGTTTTCTGCGTTTGAGTATTATACGAGGTGCATACGATAAGTTTCCAGACTTTTTTCGTATAGGCACTTTTATTGATACTACACACATGAAACTTTTGTCCCCTTCGAAGTATTCTCCTCCGGCTGCAATGCACTTGTTGTACCTTTCCAACAACTTCACAGCCTCTTTCATCTCCTCAGTTGTCTCATAACGAGCTTAGGGAATAACCAAAAGTTACCGGGAGCAAGGTCAGTTCTATAGGGAGGGTGAGTAACTGTCTTGATGCCCATCTTGCTCAAATAGTCTGTGACAAGGATGGAATTGTAGACTGGTGCATTGTCCAGGGGAAAATGCCACTGACGCAATTTGAAGAGTGCTGGTCTCTTCCGACGGAATCTCTTCGTGAACTCCCTTAAAACCTCAACATATTAACCCTAACCCTAACCCTTTGGCCAATCAACTCTGGTGTATTGACTTGCTTACTCCTCCCACACCTCTCATCATCATTCACAGACTCCCTGCCTTCCTTGAATCTCTTATGCCACTTAAAAACTGAGGCTCGATTCATGCAAGATGGTCGAAAAGCAGTCTGAAGCATGCCATACGTTTCTGTGGTATTTTTCCATGTTTAAAACAGATTTTTATTGCATATCGTTCTTCTAAAGTGTCAGGTTGCATTTTTGAAATTCACCAGCTGTGACAATCAGGCTTTAGTAAGGTGTATTCAAATTTCAGCTGTCGCTGTTCCTTTGAAACTAAAATCATAAAAAAATTGATCAGTCCTCTTATAAGATTTGTAGCAATGACATACTGAATTCTCAAGATTCTCCGACAATTTTTCATGCCTGTAAAAAAAAAATGTCTGGAAACTTATCGTACGCGCCTCGTATAATAAACTGTTCCATTTCTATTACCACATGCTATTCTTTCTGTTACGTATCATCACATTTTTTACTTTGTTATCAGTAGTTCTGATGTCATTATTTTCTTTGTAAAAGAGATTAACTTATTTTCTTTAGGTTTCCTCATCGTAGCTTAAGTATTCTTATATGTAATTTCCTTAGTTTTTTATTTGAAATAATTGCGTATTTGTTTTTATTATCATCTTTCCTTTCTAAATTACATGATTATTGAGTTTACATTGTTGTTTCTGGTAGTTTTGAACAATTTAACAACAATTCCTTCTTTTACACAGCAAGGATTTAAAACAATTCGTATATCAACCGGGGCATAACGTAGATCAACACAGAGTGTTCGTCAATGGTCTGGAAGACCATGGTTTAATCGCAGGTCGAGTTATACCAAAGATTTAAAAAATGATTCTCGCTGCTGCCCTGAATTATAAGGTATAAATCAAGGGTAAAGTGGAGCAATCCAGGGAATGGAGTTGCACCCTCCCCTACACCTCTGTCTGGTAGCTATTGAAAATGGAGGTTTTGGTTCATCCTCGACGAAGGTCGCCTATAGGGTTAGTAAATTTGCGCATAAAGTATATAGCGAATAAATTACATTCTCTTGGAAATTAATGCAAACTCTGGTCGAAGACTATTTTTAAATGAAGTGATACCTATTTGTATAACGACATAAACTATAGTGGCCATATGTAAGACAAAATTGCCTGGTGAATAATAATAATAATAATAATAATAATAATAATAATAATAATAATAATAATCTCGTTGTAAAATAATAGCTCAAAAGGTATAATAGAGTTGATATGACAAGGTAGGAAAGGTGATCAACTGGTAATTGGGCATGAAACGAGAATGTGATGACAAATGGTTTTGAGATACATGTGGATCACCCATTCCCAGCTTGACAACCAGGCCTATTATTGATGAGACCTAGTTATTTAGTGTATCTTTTCGTTCTCACACAGCGCAGAGTAAAAATTAAAGAAAGTTTGATTAAGAAATGCTTGAATCATGCCAGGAAGCGCCAGAAAAAGTGACACATGAAAATGACTGTGCTAACTATAGTAGTTGGTACGCTTGATACCAAAGATACCGAAAAAAAAATGGAGAACAGGTGATTAGAGAAACAAACGAGACCATCCCGAACACAGGACTTTTAAGATTACCCAAAATACTTTTAAAAGTCCTGGAGATCAGTGAAGACTAGTTGTTTTGCTGACTTCCCTTGAAAACCATTAGGTAAAACGTATAGAAAATATCGTGATACTAATTGTAATTGGTGCCCTTAGAAAAGTTGTCAAAGGATTGACTTGGAAATGAAAAAAACATGGGGTGACTATCATGATCACATCATTATTAAGATCAGCTAGGATACTAAGAAAGGTCCTGTAGACTTGAGGATATTTACTGTTCCTCAATCTCCAGTGAAAAAGAAATAGCTAACGTTGGTTTGGGCATCTTGGAGGCTGACACCATCAAACAAGCGGAAATGAAAGAAAAAATTCAGAAAGAATATCTCAGGAGAACTAGAAAACTACTCGAGACAAAACACAATAGCAGAAATCTTATCAAAGGAATAAATACCTGGGCTGTACCTCTCGTTAGATATTCCGGACCCTTTCTTAAGTGGACCAGAGACGAACTTAAACAAATAGACCAAAGAACAAGAAAACTAATGACAATGCATAAGGCATTACATTCCAGAGACGACGTTGACAGACTATATGTTTCAAGAAAAGATGGAGGGAGAGGACTTGCCAGCATTGAAGACAGCGTTGACGCATCGATAAAACAACTGAAAGACTATATACAAAAACACGAAGGAGGACTCATTACAGCCACCAGAAACGAAACTGAGAACACGATGAATAACAGAATGACAATAACTAGGAAACAAAAATGGGAAAGAAAACAACTCTATGGGAGGTTTAAACGACTAATAAACAATATCCCACACGACAAAACTTGGACATGGCAAAGAAAAGGAAACTTTAAGAGAGAAACAGAATTCCTCCTGATAGCAGCACAAGACAGCGCCATAAGAATCAATCATATCAAAGCGAGAATAGATAAGGCTCAACAAAATAGCAAAATAGCAAATAGCAGGCTATGTGGTGACAGAGATGAAACCATCAATCATATAATAAGCTAATGCAGCAAATTAACACAGCAGGAGTAAAAGGCGAGACACGACTGGGACGATATCCTGTCCTAGAAAATGCCACGCATAAACTCCTATGGGACTTTAACTTACAAACGGCTAACCTAATCCAAGCCAGAAGACCAGATCTTATAATAATCAACCCCCCAAAAAACGAGAATATGCAAAATTTGAACTCTGCTGTGCCGGCTGACCACAGAATAAAACTGAAAGAATGTGAAAAGAAGGATAAGTACCTTAACCTTGCTAGGGAATTAAAAAAAAAAACTGTGGAACATGCTGGTGTCAATTATACCAATTGTAATCGGTGCGTTTGGAACAGTAACTAAAGGATTACTAAAAGGACGTGCAAGTTGGCGGACGAGTGAAGACCATCCAAACGACATCATTATTGAGAACGGCCAGAATACTATGAAGTGTCCTGGAGACTTAAGGAGACTTGCTGTCACTCAGACTCCAGTGAAAAACCATCGGCTAATGCTGATGTGAAACGCTCTAATGAGTGAATAATAATAATAATTAAATAAATAAATACCAGAACAGTACTTCCCGGTATATATTCAGGACCCTTTTTGAAGTGGACCAGAGAAAAACTGAAGCAAATTGACTAAAGAACAAGAAAAGCAATGGGCCTGTATAAGGCATTACATCCCAGGGATGACGTTAACAGACAATATGCACAAAGGAAGGAAGATGACTTGCAAGCATTGAAGACAGTGTTGTCGCATCGATACAACGACTACATAGAAAGGACGAAGGTGGACTGATTACAGCCACCAGAAACAATACTGACAAGACGATGGCTAACAGAATGACAATAACTAGGAAAGAACTATATGGGCGTTTAAACGACTAATAAACAACATCTCACACGAAAAAACCTGGAAGTGGCAAAGAAGAGGAAACCTTAATAGAGAAACCGAATCTCTCCTAATAGCAGAAGACAAAACAACGCCATAAGAACCAATCTTATTAAAGCGAGATTAGATAAAGCGCAACCGAATAGCAAATGTAGGTTACGTGGTGGTAGAGACGAAACGATCAATCACATAATAAGCGAATGCAGTAAATTAGCTCAGAGGGTATATAAGACTAGACACGACTGGTAGGGCCAGGTGATTCACTGGGTGATGAGCCATGAATTAAAATGTGACCATACTAACAAATAGTATATACACAGCCCAGAATCTATCCTTGAGAATGACACACATAAACTCCTATGTGACTTTGACATGCAAGCAGATCACTTAATCTCTTCCAGAGGACCAAGCCTTATATTTATCAACTAAAACGAGAACTATCAAAATTATGGACTTTGCTGTCACGACTGACCACAGAATACAACTGAAGGAAAGTGAAAAGAAGGATACGTACATCGACCTTGCTAAGGAATTGAAAAACCATGGAACATCAAGATGACAATTATACCAATCGTGATTGGTGCTTTTAGTACAGTCACCAAAGGATTATTAAAAGAACGGGATGACTTGAAGGTAGGAGGACGAATGATGATCATCCAAACTACAACATTATTGAGAACGGCCAGAATACTGAGAAGAGTCCTGGAGACTTGAGACCACTTATTTACACTCAAACATCTGTGGAAAATTATCTGTTAAAACTCATGTGAAAAACTCTAATGAGTAAATAATAATAATAATAATAATAAGGGAGACCATCCAAACGACAGCATTATTGAGAACGGCCAGAATACTGAGAAGAGTCCAGGAGACTTGAGGAGACTTACTGTGACTCAGACTCCAGTGAAAAACCATCGCCTAACGCTGATGTGAAAAGCTCTAATGAGTGAATAATAATAATAATAATAATTTTTCAAAATAACTAAGATAGTTTTGGAACATGTATAAGGGACCTTGTCTTAGGTGATATCGGAACTGTTCGAAAAGGCTTGGAAAAGAAACTGGCAGAACTGGAGACCCCAATAATTTAAGATGAATGATTACTTGGAAGAGTACTGGAGACCCAAGGAGATTTGCTGTCACTCAGACTCCAGTGAAAATCCACCAGTTAAACCTAAAGTGAAAAACACCTAATAAAGTCCAAAAAAACAGACCCGGTGTTAATTATCAAGAAAAAGAACTTTCATCAAGTGGATTTTGTGTTCCAGTGGCCCACATTTTATGAATTAAAGAATGTGACCGATTAAGAGAGTTTAAAAAGCTGTGAAATCTGACGACGGAGGAGATACCAATTGCTACGATGATCTTGAAATGGTAACCAAAGGTTTTAAGAAAAGACTAAAGGAATAGGAAAACCTAGGAAGATTTGAACTATCAAAAAAATTGCACAATTAACATTAATTAGAACACCCAAAATAAACATGGAGATTTGAGCAGAGATGTTGCCCCTTTGAATTCAATGAATGGCTGCTTGCAACTCTCTTAGGAAAACCCCCACAAATGATTATATTAATTCTAATACTACGAATAAAAAATAACACAAAAAAACATTGTTATTCTTTCCCATGACAACAGACAACAAAGAAAGAATGAAGGTAGGTAAAAAGATAAACGAATACCCGGACATTGCCGAAGAAATAAAAAGAAAATGATGCAGAACATGGAGGTGATAGTGATACCTATTGTAATTGGAGCCTTTGTAAACGTCCCCTAGAATCTGGAAAAAAGATTCAAAGAAACGGATATTGAAGGGGGGTTGATACCTTTCAGGTCACACCACTACGAGGATTCTTTAAAATTTCCTGAAGAACTGAGGAGACTTGCTGTCAATCAGAGTTCAGTAAAAAAAAAAAAACTACCTCGCAAAATGTGTATTAAAAATCCACAGGGAGTGAAATAAATGTTCCCAAGTTACCTAGGAGCGAATTTCCTCAATATATTGTCGCAGAATATTAGCCAGTGAAATAAATTCGATCTATTAAGGAAACTCTATGCTCATAGTGTTGGGAGATACTGATCTACGTTTTGTAAATATTTACACGTTTTTTTTTTTAATTTTTAAACTCTTGATCCAGTGTTTTTTTTTATTGATTTGTGCTTGAGAAAATTTCTTGATCAAGTTGAGCGATTCGAATGCTCGACTAAACACAAGTGGGTCTGAATTAAGCGATAACACGAGAAGCGGCTTTGATCCTTCTCTGTAACTTAAATGAGTCATTCTATTATTGAAGAACGTCGATAGATGTGACATAACCGGATTTTCTTGCGATTGCTGAAAAAGAATTTAATTAAAACTCTTCTTTCTATGTGGATTTTTTTCAGGGCGGCTGAAGATTTATGCCGAATATTGACAAGTCGTGACGTTGCTCAAAGCATTTAAACGTCAAAATTTCAAAAAGGAATCATAACATTCTTTGTTGACTGTGTTGTGTCCATTGCAGTTTTGATTTCCTATCGGGTTTCTGACTCGGTACTTGTAATCTTTTACTGCAAAATGATAAAAGACTTTTGTGAGAATCAAAGAAATAGAATAGAAATCTAAGTGAATGTATTACAAAAGGAAAATGTAAATTTGAACATAATTTCTATTTTCATCCGAAATTTTTTATCAATCTAAATGATGCTTTTCAGTAGAGTCTAAAAGACAGCAAGTTTCCCAAGGTCTCCAGAAATCATTTAATTATTCTTAACCGGTTTTATGTGCGCCATGCTTTGTATGGTTTCAATTCATTATCAACTTTTCAGTTCATCCAGTCTTTTTTACGGGTTCTTGGTACCCGCGCCAATGGCTCAAACTACGACAGGTATCACTGTCTCTTTCATATTCCAAAGCTTTTTAGCAAGTTTCAAGTATTTGTAGAGAAAGGAAAAATTTCGTATTTTGATTTGGCGCACAATTTAATTCGACACTTAATTTCACCCAATCGGGATGACTTATCCTATTCAGCCCGGACCTTCATTTCCGGCCAACAAGATTGGGTGAGTTGCCAAACACACTCTCTTTGGCTGGAGAACGCCGACCAGTGCAGACGTCACATTGGCCGTTCTTCAATAGCAATGATTTTTAGCTGGACAATGCCGCCCAATGACATCTCACTGCGGCTCTAGAATAGCAACAGCAGCAGCATGGACACAAAGAGGGAACCCACCTAATTTATGGATTCCTTACAAGGAATCCCAGTTGAATATAAATTAGATACATTCAACATGCCTCGCACAGGCACAACTTTATGTCACCCCAAAATTGGATATGTCGATCCGACGCGTAATCCCGCTTTCGACACGCTAGCTCTCAATTCCCCCCTGGGCCACCTTAAAATACCAGACATGAAATCCACGGTGACATCCAAAGTTCAATTCCTACAACTGCAACATGTCTTTCGTCAAAATGCAACGAACACAATCCCTCACACGTCCGACGACACACGCTGCCATCTCAACCATCTCAACTTCTCATAACTCAATTTCGTCTCAATAAGCATAACCTCTCCACGAGTCTTGCAGCACCAAAAGCAAACCCAATATTCCATGCTGCAAATAAAAACCTTATTCTAAAAATACCTTTTGACTATTGCCATCTTACGTCTTCATCATCATCCATTTATTTTTTACAAACTTAGCGAGGGCCTTATAACACTCAGCGAGGAAACAAAACAATGTAAACACACATACATTACGCCATCTTCCTCGCTAAACACAAACAACACTTCCCTCTCGCTACCAACAACTAAACCCAGTACATATTCATCTTACTACTTTATCTTATTTCCTATCAATTGTCCAGTAAAACAGCATATTCTATTTGAGGACCCGTTCTTTTCTTTTTTCAATTAATACAGGATCTGACTTGGATTGAGCATACCGTTTGAATTTTATGCATCTTATTGCCTAGTACAGATTCTGGTTAGGACATTTACCATTAATCAGCATTTATTATAAAATGTAAAATTCTCGGGGAATGAAAATCTAATCGAGCCAATTATCAATTTAATTATTACTCCAGCCTCTTCCATAAATCACCATATCAATTAATATAAGAACAGCCCTACTGCATTTGGTTGGCTGGTTGGTTGGTGGTTTGTAATTTATATCAACTCATGTAGGTTATTTATTGATAAATTCTGTTATATAAATAATTTGTAAACAAATTGCTCGTAAATAATACTGTTATACTAGCCAGAACTTATTTACTTGCAAACACTTAAATAGTTTCAAGTATTGCCATTTATTGATTGCAAATAGTTAAATGGTTTTAAGCTTTGCTATTTATTGTTAACAAATAGTTAAATGGTTTCAAACATTGCTATAGAATACTTATAGTTCAATTTGATCTTTATCATTTGTTTGCTTACTGTTATATAGTTTCTTGAAAAGTAAAAGTTTAAACAGTTCTGTTAAACCTATAGATAATACAGTCCTCGGAAGAATAGCAAAAATTGGCAGAGAAAATTCCTCAGAGCTCGATTACAGGAGCATTACAATCAGATGGTTAATTGTCATATCCAAGACATTTTTAGGGTTGGGGTTTAACTCCTCTGCAGAGATGCAGTCAGCTTGTTCTATAGCTCCAACACACTGGGCAGTATTCTATGTGCAAGTAATACCTATAATTTATGCCTCAGACAATGTGTCGCTCTCCCAGTCTTTTGCATATAGTCAGTGTGTTGTACCATGAGAAATCTAGAAAAATATATTACTAAAGAAACAAATAAATCATTAAATACTGTCTATATCGATATATCTGTTATCCTTCTTGACTAAAATCTTTCTGCTCGATTTTTTTTTCTAATCGCGCGTGCCCACACGCATGCGCGCATAAGGAGAATTTTATACTGTGACGTTCCCCAGAATTTACCTTTTGAAAACTGACCATCCCACCCCATTAAACGTCTATGTGACTCCCACCATGGTGTCCTCGCTGAAAAATAAAAGATGTAACTTTTTTTTATGTATTATTCAATAGCCGAATTGGAAGCATTTTTATTCCTTGATAGCCGTGAAAAAATGGGGATTACTCTTCCAGAATTCAAACCACCTGAGTTTATGCATTTCTACGTAACAGCACATACACCAGTGACTTTGATTCTCAGATTAAAAAATGCAAATACCTGACACATATATATATATATATATATATGTGTGTGTGTGTGGATGACTATAGAGATATATATACTCCCCTACCCCCGTGGGGTTGTGTTCTCTGGCGAAGAAGTAATCGTGTTGCCATTAGCGTCTATTGCAAGCCTCTTCGTAGTTGAATTGAGGTCTCGGCTACCGTTGAACGGATGTATGTAAACAATAGTAATTGTGATTCATAACCGTTTAAAATTTACTTCGCAGCTAATATCTCCTCGTGGCTGAATGGTTAGAAGCTTTAGTTTGACGTTTGAGTCAACCGGGTTTCGATCCCAGCTACGGGAAGATACTGTTTAGCCACACTGATGAGTTCTGATAGAACGAAACAGATCGGTCTGTGGATGACTATATATATATAGTAATAAACTTAAGATATATACTTACTATAGTAATAAACTTAAGATTTTCAAAACTTTATAAAAGTGTGAAAAAACATGAATATATATCTTCTTAGTATTTTTGATGTTTCAATAATACATCTTAGATTCATCAGGGAGTTCTTCAATGATGCGCTGTCTTCATTGCCGATTTCGGGTTATTTCTGCATCATATCAGCTCCGACAGTAACCCCGGCTTGACTCTGAAAGAGCCAAGCCGCCTCCGTGATCGCGACGTGCTACGCTCGTGCCTCTACCAAAGTGTGATTAATTAGATCGTATGTTTCCGAGTGTCACCTGACTTATTCATTATAAAAAAAAGTGCCACCAGAATATTTTCTTATTGAGATTCGAACACCTGCAGACCGAGAAAGGTGGAAGGAAGAAATCCTTGCTGCTTACTGTCTCCTATTTGAATGAAGATATTCGGTTAGTAAAAATTGTCTTTAGTTTAAATTCATATTGGATTTTATCACGTTTCCTTCAAACTAAAATTTTGCTGAATATTATCCGAGGTTTAAATGAAGACAACGCACCTAATTTGCAACTAAATCTTTCAGCTTTACGATTCAAAAAGCATGTATTAGTTTTAAACGCCCTTTTCTTTCTGCGAAACATTCTATATTTGTTTGTGAGTCCCAGTGGTACCAGGAAAATTAATACATTTTGGGGATAGTTTGAATGTGTAGTTAAGGGATAAACAAGTAACGTCCACAATGAGCCAGATACAATAGGAATGAAGAAATATAATCCTCAATCAGAAGGGACCAGTTTTAGTAGTAATGTGATTCCAATAGTTCGCGCCTATAAAAGCGAAAGCTTAAGTGACGATACAGGAATGCATGCAAATAATTCAGCGATAACTTATGGGAAGTAGATCGTAAAAATGGCCTCTCTGTTGACTTTAACAAAGGTAAAAATGAACCAATTTGTATTTTTATTTTACATATTTTTTGTGACTAAGAACCCTTACAGTAAAGGAGCTTTACAAGCTCCTTTACAATAAGGGTTCTTGGTCACATATATGTCTGGCGCGCAGATGATAAACAACCCCTGGGTCTGGTATAAAAAATATAACAAATAAGAAAAAAAATTAAAAAATTAAAAAATAAATAAATGAATAAAAAAATTTAAAAAATTTAAAAAATTTTAAAAATAAAAAAAAATTTAAAAAAATTTAAAAAATAACAAATTGAAAAATAATTTAACATGAGACCCAGTCATTTCAGAATCAAACGATATAAACTATGCAGGAGCGAAATTAATAAGCGAAAAAATCGAAGTACCCATGAAGAACACTAACAGAAAGTCACAACCCAGATTGGAAATCAGGTTGGAAACGAATATAAAAAATCTACAACAAGCAAAAATGCTGAGACAGAAGAACATGAAAAGAAAAGAAAGAAGCATCACAATTAGAACTAAAAAGACAACTCGAAGAGACGAATCAGAAAGTAGTGGCTAAAGAAGGAAGACTAAAAAGATACTGAGACAGGAGCAAACACTGTCGACAAAATATATCGTTCCAAAACTATAAAATAGAATTATCCCAACAAGTAGGGAGGGATGGGCGAAGATAAGCAGATACAAAGGAATAAAAAGATTAAAAAAATGGAGCAAAATATGGAAACAGAAAGAGCATAACACAAAAACCGAATGGATAAACAACTTGGAAAAAGAATTGCAAATGCTCGAAAAAGGCTCTCAGGTGGAAATATACCTTGATTTACTCACAAAAACACGGATTTTAGTTCGAAAAATTCACCTCCATCCACGACATACTGGCAAACGAAATGAATAGATGCCTACAGAAATACCTAAATGGATGACCAAAGGAAAGACCACTCTGATCCAGAAAGACCCTAAAAATTGAACCCCCCCCAAAATAAACTCGTAAAATGCCGGCCAATGGTGTCGAAAATACTAACGGTTCAAATAAGGAAGGAGATTCACTATTCATTGAAAAGCCGCGGACTGTTCCCCGAGGAATAGAAAGGATGTCACAAGCGGACCAGAGGAACAGGAGAATAAGTATACATTAATCAACACATCCTCAGTCAGCGTAAAAAGAGACATAAAAATCTAGCTATGGCCAGGATTGACAACAAAAGGCTAATGACATGGTCCCACAAAGCTGGCTATTACACTGTCTCAAAAGGCACAAGATATCCGACGAAATCATATACATTCCCGAGAAAACAATGGAAACCGGGAGAATGGAATTGATAGATGGAGTTAAAAGCTTTGCTGAGATAAATAACCAGAGAGATATATTCCAAGGAGATATACTATCACCATTTTTATTTGTAATACCGATGATGCCACTCAACCATATACTCAGTAAATGCACAGGTCGATGGACACTGTGTAAATCGAAAAAAAATGTTCAGTACATATGGACGATAGCAAACTGTCTACCAAAAAGGAAAAAAATGGAAGCCCTAATACTGGCAGTGAGGATATTCACTTAAGACATAAGGATGATATTCAGCATGGAAAAAATATATATTATTCAATAGGAGGTGCCCATGGTGAAATGGTTATCGTCGTAGGAAATGGACACGGCGACTCGAGTTCAAACCCTCGACGAGACTGATTGCATTTCACATAGCACTAATACCCTTGGGAAAGGTATGAATCCAATTATTCTCCCTCCAGCTATGGGTAAATACTAGGACAGACTGGGTTCTTCAGCCTTGCTGAGGCAACCAGTCTAGGAGAAGGAAAACTCTGAATTCAAACCTGTCAAACTTCGCTTTAGAAATTGACCTTGTGTCATATCCCGCCCGAGCGGAGGGATTGGGTAAATAGGAGCATGGAAAAAATATACCATTTTCTCATGAAATTCAGGAAATGACTCATGACGGAAAGAATGGAACTACCAAACAAGGAAAAAATCAGAATGCTCGGAGAAATGGAAACTAACAAGGACTTGGGAATATTGGAAGCGGACAACAACAAACAAGTTGATATGAAAGAAAAAAAAAAAAAGAGAACGAGAAAACTACTCGAAAAAATATATTGCAGGAACCTAATAAAATATATAAATACTCGTGATGTACCCCTTTTAACAAACTCAGGACCATTCTTGATGAAGACGAGGGAAGACGTTAAATAAAAGGACAAGAGAATAAAAAACTAATTATGATGCATAAGGCCTTGCATAACAGAAATGAAGTTGACTGATTATATGTGTCCAGAAAAGAAAGACGAAGAGGACTTGCCAGCGTTGAGGATTGCGTTGATGCATTGATACAATGATCCAAAAATAGAGAAGCATTGAGGAAGACTGATTACAGACATCAAAAAACAATACTGGCAACATGAGCATTAACAGAACGAATTCAGAAAACAAAATAGGAAGAAAAATGACTGAATAAACATTTCAAAAGTTGAACGAGGGAAATCTCACACGAGAAAAACTTGGACGTAGTTAATAAAGGCAAATTTTAAGAGAGAAATTAATTTTCTTCCTATATTAGCTGAAAACAACGCCATGGAGGCCAATTATATCAAAGAATGTAGATGAGACGAAACAAAACAGCAAACGTACGTTATGTGGTGATAGAGACAAAACGATCACTCACATGATAAGCAAATAGAGGAAATTAGGTCAGAAATAGTATAAGATTAGACACGACTGGGTGGAGAAGGTGATCCACTGGAAATTGTGCAAGATATTAAAATTGACCAGGTGAATAAATGGTATATATACCATCTAGAACCTCTCCTTGAGAATGATGCACACAAAGTTCTCTCGGATTTTGATATACTAACGGATCGCCTAATCTAGACCAGACGTCCAGACCTACTGATAGTCAAGAAAAAACGAGACCGTGCCGTCCCGGTCAACAGAATAAAATTGAAAGGAAGTGAAAAGAGATATAATTACCAATACATTGCTAGAAAACTGATCAAACTATAGAACATGAAAGCGACGGTGATACCAATTGTAATTAACGCGCTCAGTACAGTCTTCAAAAGATTGGTAAAACGACTGGAGGAATTGGAAATAAAAAAGACAAGTGGAGAACATCCAAACAACAGCAGCTTTCGGATCGACCAGAGCAATGATAACAATCCCGGAGACTTTAGGAAATATGTTGGCACTTAGACTCTCATGGAAAATAATTACACAACGCTGGTGTGGAAAACTCGAATAATAATAATAATAATAATAAAACTTCAAGAGCTTAGTATTTTATAATATATGACCAACTTTAATAGAAATAAAGTTTCAAAATTGGGGAGGAAATAGAAACCTTAAAAGTAATTCAAGAACACCTGAAGCTAGTTCAGGCATTCGGTTAAGATATAAACAAAAAGAATAGGTTAATGGACTTTAACTAAGTCAAAAATTAGTCTTTTTTTTTTTTTTTGTGACCCGCTGTTCACAAACAGTCCCTGTGACTGTTCTCGGTCACATGTGCCAGGCGCGCAGTAAATAAACAACTCCTGGGTCTGGTATAACCACAATATACCACCCATAATACAACGTTGAAAAAATATCCCACAACGCGGGACCAAGACAACAGGCTTGGATGACAGGATCGGCAGATCCTCTCCTGATAGCCAACATGAGAGACCTGTCATCATCCTGAGAATGTTGGCTGTTCTTTTTTCAGGTACACGAATGACGACTTAAGGAAGCACACCAACCAGAGACGTAAACACAAAACATGGACTAGGTAAGACAACCAATTTGCACTACATTACTATTTTAGAAGCGGCCCTACACAAAGAGGATATAGAAAAAGAATGATTGAGATTTGGCAAGAGTGCTCTAATTTTTAAATAACAAGTCAAAGATTTGTTGATCGAGTCAGAACAATAATAAAGAAAGATCGTTTTTTTTTTACCTTAAATTAATAGAAATACACCAGAAAATAAATAATAAACAAAGTAATGATATAGAACCTGACATATCAAATATTAACAATCAAAAACAGCCCATCTGAAATGAATTGCCAACTTCGAAAAATGGAACACAACCAAACAACGCACAACTAAGCAATAAAAAACAAACATTATCACGAGAAGAAAAGTTAAATCTGGAAAATCTAAAGGCAATTAGGAACAGTGAAAAGACTACATTACCATCTTTAAGAAGCATAGAATAAAGAACAGTTAAGACGGAAACGAATAAAATGAATAAAGTACTAACTTATACATCAACGAGACATATAACAAAATTAAACGAACTAATCTATGCAGGAGTGACATTAGTTTGTGAGAAAATAGGGATCCCCTCAAAAAGCACGAAAGAAAAATCAAAACTAGAATGGGATATTCGACTCGAAACGCAGATAAAAATCAACGAAAACAAACCAAAATTATAAAACAAAGGAAAGACGCTGGAATATGTTTGAACAAAACGTAAAAAAGGGAACACAAGAAAAAGTATCAATAAACTTGAGGAAATAAACTAGAAAGTACTGGCGAAATAAGGAAGATTAAAGAGATATCGAGAAAAGGTAAAACAATACAGACAAAACAGGACATTCCAAAGCAACGAAAGAAAATTCTATCAACAACTGGGAGGATATGATACGAAAGCATACCAACAACTGGATGAAAAGAAACCGAACAATTTTGGGCTAAAGCATGGCAACCAAAAAAAAACATAATGAAAAGGCTGAATAGATAAACAATATGACAAGAGAACTAGAAAGGCACAAAGAAGGCCTGAAAGCGGAAATACACATAGATTTACTCAGAACGACACTAAAATATATCAAACAGGAAAACCCCAGACAATGATGCAATACATGGTTTCTGGTTCAAGAAAGTCACCCCCATTCACGGCAGCCTAGCACTAGAAATGAACAGATTCCTACAAAGAGCACAGGTAAATGAGTGGACGACGAAAGGAAAGAACACATTGATAAAAAATAACTCAAGCAAAGGAACCACCCCAAATTATTACACACCCAAAACTTGTCTTCTGATTATGTAAAAAATGTTAACAGCATAAATAAGGGAAGAGATTTACTATGTGCTAGCAAGCCGCAGATTATTTCCAGGGGGGAAGAGAGGATGCTGCAAAGGATCAAGGAGCACAGCAGAGTTACTTTACATTAGATCAGCACATCCTAAACAAGAGCAAGATCCGACGGAAAAATCTAGCTATGGGCTGGATTGATTACGACATGGCATATGATATGGTTCCGCAAAGCTGGATAATAAACTACCTCAAAATGTACAAAATATCTCATGAAGTCATAAACTTTATCGGGAAAACCATGAAAACCTGAAAAGTGGAATAGACAGTAGGAGGAAGCTTAGCTGAAGCAAAGATCCAAAGAGGTATTTTTCAAAGAGATTCACTATCACTATCATTATTCATTAGTTCCATGAAGCTACTTTACCACATGCTCAGAAAATGCACAGCCGGATACAAATATAGTAGATTGTAGAAAAAAGATCAATCAAATTATGTACATGGATGGCATCAAACTATTTGCAAAAAGTGAAAAAGAAATGAAACTCTAATACACGCAGTTAGAATATACAATCAGGACACAGGAATGGAATTTGGCATAGAAAAATGTACCATGGTAGTAATGAAAAGAAGCGAACGACATACGACTGACGGAATAGAACTACCAAATCAAGACAAGATTAGAACGCTCTGAGAAAAAAAAACTACATATAGGTGGACATCTTTGAGGCTGACAAGATCAAATAAGTAGAAATGAAAGACAAAATTCAAAATGAATATCTCGGGAGAACTAGAAATCTACTCAAGACAAAACAATCAAGCAGAATCTTTATCAAAGGAATAAATATCTAGGCTGTACCCCTCGTTAGATAATCGGGACGCTTTGTGAAGTGGACCAGAGAAGACGTCAAGCAAATAGACCAAAGAACAAGAAAAATAATGATCATGCACAAGGCATTACATCACAGAGACGACGTTGACAGACTATATGTATCAAAAAAAGAGGGAGGAAGGGGACTTACGAGCATTGAAGACAGTGTTGACGCATCGATACAATGACTCAAAGACTACATAGAAAAGCACGAACAAGGACTGATTACAGCCATCAAAGACGATGCTGGCAACACGATGGCCAACAGAATGACAATAACTAGGAACAAAAATGGGAAGAAAAACAACTATGGGCGTTTTAAATGACTAATAAACAACATCCCACACGACCACACCTGGACGTGTCTAGGAAAAGTAAATTTTTAGAGAGAAACAGAATCTCCCCTTATAGCAGCCATAATATCCGTCCTAGAGAATGATATTCATAAACTCCTATGTAACTTTGAAATACAGATGGATCACCTAATCTCGGCCAGAAAATCAGATCCTATAATAATCAACCAAAAAACAAATTAAAAGAATTTGCAAAATTTTGAACTTTGCTGTCCCGGCTGGCCACAGAATAAAACTAAAAGAATGTGAAAAGAAGGATAAGTACCTCGACCTCTTTAGGGAATTGAAAAAAAATACGGAACATGAAGGTGACAGTTATACCAATTGTGATTGGTGCTTTCGGTACAGTAACTGGATGACTTTGAAGTTGGAGGACGTATGGAGACGATAAAAACTACTGCATTATTGAGAACGGCCAGAATGGTGAAAAGAGAACTGGAAAATTGAGGAGACTTACTGTCACATAAATTCTAGTGAGAGACTACCAGCTAAAACTGATTTGAAAAGCTCTAATGAGTAAATGATAATAAAAAATACAAAAAAAATCAACGAGATCAACCAGATTTTCATTACCCTATCGTATGTTCACTTCACTCATACCTTACAAAACATTCTGTACGTATAGATGTGTGTGTGTGTGTAAAAGAAACTAAAGTACATAGGCTGATAATGAAATTGAAGCATGTATAACTATATATATATATAGAAATATTTATAGTTGTTTTAGAATTATTTTTTGTAGAATGTTTAATTAGAAGTTCAAGTGTACAATTCTTATCCTTGAAAAAGTCTGTAATTTGACGCTATGTTCGTAAGGGTAATATGCTGTACTCTATTAAGAGTAAAAGATTTTCTCCACAATAGAAAGAAAGCAAAGTATTCGTAAAATGTATTTTATTTTTAATTGTATTTTTACTGACTCTTGTTCGAATGCTGTTGCATCTATTTATCAAACCCAACAACCAGGTGTCATTTTTATTTGGGGCTGGTTTGAATTTTGATTTCCTTCGAACTTGATTGTCTAACCATGATAAATGACCCAGTTTGTCGTGCTATTTAACCATAGCTGGGTGTACTAGAGATATATTCCTGCCTTTACGAAGAGCATTAGTGTGAAGTCGAAGCTAAACAGTCTCGTCCAGGTTTAAACTTGAGCGACCGATTCCATTTTGTATGACGACAATCGTTGAGTTAAGTGCGCTTGTGCCTATTGTATTGCAAAATGTCTTTCCTTTCAGTCAATTTGCTTATTCGATGTGATGTTCGCAAAAAGAGATATGCGCTAAAGATAATTTTTTCCTGAATATCAGCAAGGTCTTCAATCATAGGTGGTTGAAGCTGAACTTTATAATGTCACGAGAACGAATCTGCAGTAGAGCTAACGATAAATGCCACAACCCTTTCACTCCAACACTTCATTGACATTTACACCCTTACTTTTAAACCCTTCAACTCTAAAATCGCATAATGTATGCATTGCGACACGACACCCTAAATTAACATCTAAATGCGAGGAGGCAAGCACAGCTGAAGACATATAAAAACATTTCACCCGATTTCAAAATAGAGCAGATAGATTATTTACATATTTTAAAGAAATTCCATATTAAAATTGATGCAAAAGCCGGGGATTCATGTAATCAGATCTGACATCAAAAACTAGATTCCGAGCTTTTACCAATTTTTCAGCGTTTATTTTCATAGAGTGTCTTCAAAAATGTAAGGAAGTGCCTAATTTCGGCAGGATTTTGCGTACAGACTGACATCAGAATTTTACTATTACAATGATAAATCCATACAAAATTGATATTGTTTTGCATTTAATACAATGAATGGAAAGTATATTAAAAACAGAATTCTTGCAAAATTTGATTTTTTACTGTATTCATTAAAAGATAACTGTAAATATATAAATGATTCTAAATAAGACTAATCGGTGAATTTTTTGCTTCAAATTACTTATAAATTAGCTTATAAGACTGTGTTTTTGGCAAGAAGAAATTATGTACCATTTTTTGAGTCTTTAGCATAACTCAACCTGGGATTGAACCCCAGTCTCTAGGGTCATTGGCAAACAATCTTCTCTCATACAACTATCGGGTACAAATTATAAGACAAAATGTTTTTCATACGCATTGTTCATTTTACATCACACAAAAACCGAATGCACTATATAACATATTACAGCATAATTTAACTTATTTGTTCGGTATATTTTCTCCTTAATATAAATGAAGGTCTTATTTGAAGGCAAAAAAAAGGACATAATGCACTGATATCTTGGTTCTTATCCATACGCAGATAGGGAATGTTAAGTTCTTTATTTTACTACTCTTTCCACACCTTGTGAATATACAGGTAAATAAATAAATTTCAGAGCCGTTTCATTCATTAAATGCTTGAAAAGCTGTTATTATAATAACCTTCTGGCAGCGTAAGTTCCCTAACCCTATTTGTTGATTGGTTAATAAAATCTGACCACTGAATAACTTCAAAGTTTAAAAATATCTTCTTTAATACCTCATTACTTACGACAGTAAAATATTTCTATTGATGTAATTTGGATTAAACTTTTACAATCATTCAAGTAAATTGACATACTTAATTAAGAGTAAATAAATATTTACTTATGTTGAAGCCTTGAAGGGCCAGAAATGAATAACAGAGAGGGATGTAAGGTTTAGAGCAGTATATATATATATACGGAAATACCGACAGTAACACATACCGGTAACTGACAAAACTTGCTTGATTCGTTTATCAAGTCATTTGCTCTTTATAGTGTCGCGTAGTATTTCTGCAGTGACATCATCGGGTATATCACCTTAGCAAATTATTCTTTTAAGTGCCTTATCTTCCCTCCAATTTATCTAAATTCAACATTGGGGAAATGATATTTTCTGGAAGCAAAGCAAAATAATTGTCTTTATCAACTCTGCGATCAACACGAACGCAGATGAGATTTTCTTAGTTCTGTACAAGTTTTGGTAGCAGATTACTTTCACTAAGTCCTTTTCTCTATTTATTGATGGTTTATCTATGATTATTTCAATTTAATAATGCTTCGATGAAGAAGACCCGTATGTAAGAGAAACGTTGATCAATGCATGCTCCAAGGCGAGAAGATAAATCAAAACTAATAATTCCCATATAGTATCTAGGGGCTTTTATTAGACTGTATGGTTATTTATAGTCTCCCTGACACAAAACTACCATTGTTCTTTTTTATGTTTCTTCACTCTTTGACGTTTGTGGAAAATTTAGGAAGTAGAAAGAATATACCAAAAACGTTGTTCCAGTTTTAAATATGCTAGTCTAATCTTTGGTTCAGTCAGAACTTTTGGTATTTTTGACAGCATCTTCCTCAATAAGTCCATCTTCGGAAATTGTTTTTTTTATCCTGTATACCTCTCTACGATTTATTACCTGTCTTCATAAAGGACCTGACATTTTGAAATTTGTATGCGTTTAAGAACAGATCAAACACAGATGTCAACAATAAGGAAAATGTAATAATATTGTTTACCAGAAAAAGTCAGATTATCAGAGGCACATTTATAATTTTGTACTGTCTTAAATTTTAAAAATCGGAAGATTACCTAGAAAAAGAAATCCAAACAACATCAAATTCAGACTACCTTTGAAATTAGGTGGAATAGTGTAGTCTATGTTTCTTGTTTGACCATTTTCTTTATTGCACGTTACAGAAAAGTCATTACATCATAAGATAGACATTTTACAGCGACACGTGGAAATATGAAATAATTTTTCCCGAATGTGCTCGGTTTTTTCACTTTAGCTGAAAACAAACACATTTCGGATAAACACTCGTCACTTCGTCAATACGAAATCATCTAGACTGAGAATGCTTTGTTCTTTCTTTTCGAAATAATCAAGTCTTTTGCATAAAAATACATGTCTTAATTAATTTTAGTGTTATAACTGAACACGGGTCGATCGAATGATAATATAACAACAAGCATTTATTACGGTGAAAACTGTAAAGCATAATAAAAAAAAAATTCGTGAACAATATTCATATACAAAATATATTCATTTTTGAAAAACTGTTTAAAGTGAACTAATTTCATTGTTTTATACTTTTTCAAATTAAAATTAATCTGATTTCTTTCCCTGAAAATTACAAAACATGAATTCTGTATGAGATGGAAAAGTGATCTTTTATCGGTACTACTGATCTAAATACATTATATTCAATCACCAATTTGCTTTTCAATTTGTATATGATTTTAATTTTGATTTATTTTTATTTGATTTATAAACAACGAGGCAATTGAAAAATGTTATAAAATGACATTTACACATAAATTTTCCTTTAGGATAGGGGATGTTTTGATGGCGGTAATTTTTCGCTGAACACTGGATTCATATTCCTAAACTTCAATGTTTAACCTTTCCGTTCATTTTCCTAAAAAAAAATCAAACAAAAGTGGAAAAGATTTTTTAAAAAATGAAAAAGAAAAATGCTATGTCATTATTCATCATGACAAACCTTGAATTTCTATTGTAGCACAATACAACTGTTCTAAACCTGATAAACCTTATTGCACTATAAAAAAGAAAGCTAGATAAACAAAAGTATGGCTTCTGCTGCTTGGACAATTTTACGCTTGGAGACAAAATAACTATGGATTATTTATGTTTGTATGGTTGAATAGTTGGTTGGTTTGTTGGTGTCTAATTGCATATCAATATTTGTAGGTTATCCATTACCAAATTATATATATATATATATATATATATATATATGTATGTATGTATGTATATATGAAGGTAGCAGAAGAAACATAATCCAAATAGGTGAATATATTATGATGTAAAGTCGATGTTAACGTTTCAGTCTCAATAACTATCATCAAGACTTGGATATCAAAATACTTCACATATTGATGGATGCTTCCTGTGATGACAAGCAAATGAGAAATACAGAAGGAAAATATAGATAAACGTGTACATAGCGTCCATAATTAAAAATGTTCACGTTTATCTATCTTTTCGTTGTATATTTCACATTTGCTCCCGCCATCTCAGCAAGCATCCATCGATATGTGAACTATTTTGATATCCAAGTCCCGATGATGGTTACTGAAACCGAAACGTTAACGTCGACTTTACATCATAATATATTTACCTATTTGGATTATGTTTTTTCTGCTACCTTCATACTATCGGATTTTATCCATATTTACTTTCATATATATATATATATATATATATATAAGAAAAAACAAAAATTGGTCACATAAGATTATAAATTTATTTCCATCCTGTTAAGGGTATTGATAAATATCAACAACTCCAAAGAAAATAGAACTTGTTCAGATCCAGTGCATATATTAAATGACATAGATTAGACACAGGAGGGAAGGGTGGGAAGTGCTATAAAAGGACAGAAGAGTTACCTCCCGTTTTACCCACCTCCGTTATTTTTGATTTTTTTAATTACTGGTTGGAATCACTGTAAATTGAATTTTTATCTTTTATTCTAATTATATTTCAACGTAAAGTCCCGATTTAAGAATAATTTAGGGAATTAACACATTCTTTAATAACCTTACGTAAGTATCCAGTATTTCTTATCTTCAAATAATTTCAAAATTTATTCCAAATTTATAATCAAGCCTATTAATTCAGTTACCTTTCCATTGAGAAGTACATCTCATGGTACCTACTCATTTCTTTATTTTATTTTATTTTATTTTATTCATTCCACCTCAAAATATTTTAAAGTTTTTTCAATCGACTATCATCTATGAAATTGCCTATAGTGGGAATTATTGCTCTGTGATTAGTCACATTGAGCTCCTTACTAGGACAATTTTAAATTTCTAGTGGAATGAATTTGTCCTGGCGGAATTATTCCCGACTCCGGTTTATCTAGACTGAATAATACATACATACACACACACACACACACACACACACACACACATATATATATATATATATATATATATAAAGTTTGAAAACAAATACTTCGTTGGTTATTAAATTTTTAATAATGGATTATTCATGTATGTATGGTTGATTAGTTGACCTGGGAACGATAGCAATGAAAGGATATTGCGCATTCCTTAAAGCTCCAGCATGACTGGAACCTCCTTATAAGATTGTTCCGCGTCATATCAACGACACTCGTTGGAGTGAGGCTTACCTCTCTGCAGGGGTGCAGTCGGTGTATTCTACAGCCCCAGCCGACTAGGCAAAAAGTAATTTCTGTCTATACTCACATTTCACACATTTAGTGATAACACTTGACAAAGCATTCTACTGTTTGAAATGGATTCTGTTAACGTAATAAAGAAAGAAAAACAAATAAAAAGTCAGAACGATAACAAACAAACAAAAAAGAAAACAAAGACTGAAACAAACATGCTTACAAAAACAACGCATGATGTAAAGATATTACAATGTCTTTAGCTGTATATATATATATATATATATATATACACATATATATATACACGGTCAGTGTGAGAGATATAGAGACAGAGAGTAACAGAGAGAGAGAGAGAGACAGACAGACAGACAGACAGAGACAGAGAAAGTCTGGGAAATCCCTGCTTGTGGCATGACATGACATGACATGATGGTATATATATATATGTTTAATCTCAATCAGTTGTCAACTAAATGACATTCTTTGCTTTATCATAGGTATGAGATAAAATTGTGTTGAGATACCTATAATATTAGTTCAGTTCTATGTAAGGAAGACTGCACTCTCGTACCTTTGTCGGGCAAAAAGGCAAGAAAAAGGAAATCATAGAATTCAATGTATCTATCAACATATGGATGAGTGTGGAATGTTACAGCACATGAATCCCGATGTTTAATAGATCAGGTTTGAGTCTCTCCATAGACTGAAAAAATATAACAACGCTCCTATGCAAACAGCTCCTTTCTTTTATCAATATTTTTTTTTTATTATGAGGGTCATATGATAAGTTTCCAGACTTCTTTTTGGTATGGGCATTTAACATTATCCGAAACTCTTCAAAATTCAGTATGTTATTGCTATACATTTTATGAGATGACTGACCAATTTTTATGATTTCAGGTTCAAATGAACCGCTACAGCAGGTATTGGAATACACCCTACTAAAGCCTGATTGTCAGAGCTGGTGAATTTCAAAAATGCAACCTGACACTTTAGAAGAACGATATGCCATAAAATTCGGTTTTAAACTTGGAAAAAATGCCATGAAAACGTATGGAATGCTTCAGACTGCTTTTCGACCATCTAGCATAAATAAGTGAAATAAGAAATTCAAGGAAGGCAGGGAGTCTCTTAGATATGATGAGAAGTGTGGGAGGAGTACGGAAGTCAATACACCAGAATTGATTGGCCAAAGGGTTTGGGTTAGGATTAGGGTTACTATGATGAGGTTTTAAGGGAGTTCAGGAAGAGATTCCGTCGGAAGAGGCCAGCACTCTTCAAATCGGTTCAGTGGCATTTCTACCAGGACAATGCACCAGTCCACAACTCCATCCTTGTCACAGACTATTTGAGCAAGATGGGCATCAAGACAGTTCCCCACCTTTCCTATATCCAGACCTTGCTCCCTGTGACTTTTGATTATTCCCTAAGCTCAAAGGCTGTCGTTATAAGACAATTGATGAGACGAAAGAGGCGGTGAGGAAGGTCATTGACACGCTCACACAAGAGGACGTCCATGGGGCCTTCTATTAGTTGTTGGAACGGTACAACAAGTGCATTGCAGCCGTAGGAGATTACTTCGAAGTGGACTCGAGTTTTATGTATGTACTATCAATAAAAGTGTCAATACGATAAAATCTGGAAACTTATCATATGCCCCTTGGAAAAGCAGAAAATAGAGAATCAAGTTTATCAACTGGATTGGTCATTATCAGGAATATTTAGTCTAAGCCAATATAGAAAAAAAGACAGAAAAGAAAATTATGAATCATGATGTCAAAACTTTCACACACACACACACACACACACATATATATATATATATATATATATATATATATGCATTTTTTAAAAACTGATACCTATTCTATTTTTTTCCGGCGGTGAATAAACAAAATTATTATGAAATGTGCAAAGTATTCGTTCGGTTACAAGTATAAGGAATTCTTTGAATTGGAGGATAGCCTTCCCATGTCTTGTGTTCAGTGGTCACCTGAGTATTTAGATTTATAATTCTTCCTTTGTCACCTTCGGTTTTCCATCGGAGAAGACGATGTCTTTTTTAGTCCTCGCTTGCTATTTGTAAGTATTGACATATTTTATTTTGCTCTTGAAGAAAATGAAGATACTTCCAAATTCTCTATTTCAATTTGTATATATAGGTCCTGGTGTATGATCTATTTGGTTTGGAGTGTGAATAAAAAAAAAATGCAAAATAAATACCGATTCAAAATATAATGTGACTATAAAATAGCATTATAATCTATATGTATTATCTTTATCCCTTTATTTTAAAGATTACCTATTCCAATTGCTTCGCCTCGTGAGCTGTAAGTTCATGAAGTCTTACACAGAGGTTCCGTGGTGTTCGTCTAGTAACTGCCACAAGGGTTCTTCGATGCCATGAGTTTTAGTTTGTCTATTGACTGCGGCCTAAGTTAAAATACCTGCATATTTTACAGCTGTGAGAGGTGATTAATGAGAGTGTAACCATTTAAAAAATGTTTCAATCAGAAACGCTCGATGTCACCACTTTCCAAACCATGACACAAACTAAAATGGTATTGAATCTGCTACCCAGTGACATAGTTTCCACCAATCCTGCACTTTTCGCGACTACACGGCAGCAATTCTAAATCCTTGAGATCCTTCTCTCTCTCTCTCTCTCTATATATATATATATATATATATGTATGTTTGTTTGTTTGTTTGCCCACTGTAGAAATAATATGGTTGCAGATCACCCTCAATACCAATAAGGGTAAATTTTCTTGAGAAAATAATGATTATAATGATATTTACCTTCGAGTTTATTTGGGGTCAGCAAAATTAATTAATTGCACATTCTGTGAGACCATTAAAAAACTAAAATTTCGTTTCATTCTAGAAATGTGAGAATAAATATAGCACAACTGTTTTTTTTTTATTAAAAAACTCAAAATAATTTCAAAGAATAAGTAAAACTAGTGATATTATCTTATTGACAGAGACGACATATTTTATTCTATTTCTTAATCAAGTATTTTTAAAGAGATATTTATTGTTGTAAATGTGCTTTCCTTCCAAAAAAAAAAAGATAGCTTTCTCAGTTTCTTTACTTTTAATACTGTGACGCGAAATTGACTATAATCCCAAAACGGGGCTTTATTTTCGCACGTGTGAAGACGGGGCGGGTTGGCACTTGATCCCCTACAGAAATAAGTCCTGTTCAGAGTTTTTCTCTCAGGCATGTAAGAACTGGCATATTACGTGAGGGAATAATTTAGGACCAGACTGACCACCGCTGGCAAAGGGATCCAACATTTCACACTATCACACACCTACTAGGCCGCTAAACTTCTTTCCCTTAGATAATAGAAGAATACGGGCCTATAGGTCTTAGTCGTAATAATATTAATATTGTTGTAGTCGGCAACTCCGGTTTTCCCGTGTGATACTTTAGGAATTAATAGGACAGTTCTAAGCGAGATAATATAAGGCGAATAGAAGCTGAAAGGAAAGCATGGAATAACAACATAGACCACATGGTAAAATGAAAATACATAGGTTCTTTACTACGGTTATATATATACGTTCAAAGTGTCAAACATATAATTGGATAGTCCATGAATATAAATGTCTTTTCTTGGCTTTTATCCTTCTTCAAATTGAGAGAGAGAGAGTGGTAAACAAAATTTGAGTGTAAAGGAAAAATGTCCCAAAGTTACTTATCTTATTTTCGATGGGGGTTCCACTGGAGAATTTTCTTCTTTCACGGGCTACTAGACTTTGTACTGTTTTTAATACTGGCTTGAGAGACTCAGGTCTCTCATGTCTCAGTTAATCTTTTTGTCTTCAGCCCGGAGTAAAATGGCTATGGACCGTCTGCCACGAGCCTTGCTCAAAAAACTACCTTTTTTGTGCCTTACTTCCACTGAGGGGAAGGGAACCCCACTTCCGTTTTGGGGTCCCAGCCAATCATTTGGCTTCTCTCTCTTTCCCCTTCCGAGGTCCGGCGACCTGAGGTCACTTAAGTGTGAACATCTGGTCTATCCTGCGTGACCCACATTCTCTCTTTACGGTCACTTTTTGACTGCTAGAAAGCGTTAATAGCAACACGGGAGGATAGTATCATTCCTACCTCTTCGTCTCCGTGAGCTATCACGTGACAATACATTTATTAAAGATGTTTCTTTTCTTTACTTACAAAAACAATATTAACAATAGATATAGATTTTAAGGGTTTAAAAAAATCAATACCTCATAAAATACCTGATATTCTAAATAAAATCATCAACGAAAGAAATCACAGCTCACTACCACAGGTGTATTTACATTTCTGCCTAAAAAAATGTTCAAATTTATTACATTAAAAAAAAATTATTAAATTTTAACATAATTTACTCATTTGCCATTTAACAATAATAAATTACGAATAAAGATATTCAATATTATGTAATAAAGAAAAGAAAAAAAGAAAAAGAAAAATCCTACATCCAGAAATTTACTCAAGGCACAAAATTTGATGAGGTCCCTGCTTGCATCAAACAATCCCACTAGTAACATCATCATCATCATCCTTATGTCGTGCAGCAGGCACGGATATCCGTGACTCTCTCTCGCAAATTCTCACTATCGTTCATCGCCTCTGGCAGGTCTTCAGGGCTACATCCCGTATCCTCACATAGCTACCGTATGTATGTTCGAGCTGGTCGTCCTGCTTTTGCCCGGCTATAAGTGGCGATCCATAGGAGTACATCACTTATGAGCTCGTCCCTGCTTCTCCAGCAGTGTCCTGCGTGTCTGGTTCGTCTAGCTTGGATAGTTTTCGTGATGGGAGGCAGGTGCCCGTATAGTTGGTGCCTTTTGGGGTGTTGCTGCCAGGACCTGTTCAATATCGCTCGCAACATTCTTGTGTAATTGCCATCTAGCTTCTTCTCCAACCGTTTAGTTAGCGTCCAAGTAGTGCACCCATACAGCAGTATCGATACGACCGCCGCCTGGAAGAAACTGCGTTTCATTTTATCGGTCTGGTCTGATTTCCATATGATCGATAGCCTATCGATAGTTGTCCATACCTTCGCAAGCCGTGTGTAGATGTCTTTTTCGGTTGATGAGACACTGCTTCCTAGGTAGGTGAATTTGTCTACTAAGTTTAGAGAGTTTCCGTCTAGTGTGGAGATGTCGCCTGTTTGATTATAGCACTTATATTCCGTTTTGTGTGTATTGAAATGGAGGGTAATGCAGCAGTGTTTTGGTTTGGTTGGGTGTGTTTGCCAGTATCGCAATGTCATCGGCGTAGTCGGCGTCGGTAATTATTTTTGCGGGGTACCTTTTGCTAATTTCCCTCGTTTGCTCGAAGCCGTTCACTCTGATTTTATCAATCGATGTTCTAAGCACGTAGTCTAGACAGATGATATAGAGGTATGGGGCTAGCGTGTCCCTTTGTAGTACTCCTGCTACAATATCGAAGTATTGTGTCTCCATCAGGTGAACGTACTTTCACTTTGGTGTTTCTATAGAGAATCGTTATTGCTGCAAAGGTTTCTTTTAGTAGGCCGTATGCTAGTAGGATTTGCTCCATCTCTGCTCTGTGAATGGAATCGAAAGCCTTGGTAAAGTCGACAAATAGTAATCTCGCTTGTAGGTTTTTGCCCGTACGCCTTCAAGGATTCTACGGATGGTCAATATTTGTGAAGTCGTGGATCTATTTCTTCGGAAGCCATTTTGGTTTTTCCTAAGGATATTGTCGATTTTGGGTTCTATGCCGTTTCGTTGTTGGGCATTGTAAATTTTGGCTGCTATGGATGTAAGTGTTTTACTTCGGTAGTTTTTGGCGAATCCGAGGTCACCCTTTTTAGGGAAGGGGTGGATGCATTCATATCTCCGCAAATGACTAGCACGTTGTGTTTCGGAATGCTTCGCACCAGAGAGGAGAGCTCATTGTAGAAGGCGACTAGTTGTTGCTCTCAATGCTATTAAGTGTTTTTAACGCTCTATGTCCAATGAGCATTCCTACCCCTCCTGCTATAGCATTGACAGAGTTTTTCCATGCTGATACAGTGGCTAGCGTTCATCCATTGCCAGTTTCGTGATATTTGATATCTTCGATGTGCGTGTATCTATGTTCTTGTATGCTTATAATATCTCTCTTCTGTTCTCCGGCCGATGCAGTCAGCTCTGGTAGTTGACCAATTCTATTTAAGGTTCTAACGTTAAATGTATCAATTTGTATAGTTTGTTTGCATTTTATTAGTTTTTGTTGTTTGAGCTCTGTAGTTGATTTTTCGAACACTGAGGCCAGGCCTCCAAACTCAGCAGGGCGCGCCCCATTTTTACCCACGCTACGAGAGATGCGGTTTATGTATGTGGTTTGAGTGTGGGTCATGGTTATCTTTCGATGGCTGTGTTTTTATTCTCATATATAGAAGCCACTCTTATAGATGAGCAGCAGTAGTTCCCCGATCGAACTGATGATCCTGAGCGTTAAGCCGCAAAACTCACACGTCCAGGACCAGGTTAGATATTGCGTTTGGCTGTCAATGGGTTTATTCAAATACCTTTCGTCCATCATGCTGCTTCCCATGTGTACGTAGAAAAAAGGGTGGGGGCTTTCATTTCCCTTAGGTTTTAACTTAGTTAAAGTCCAGGAATAATGTATATTAGTAAGCGTTTTTGGTATATATTCACCTGTCTTCTCATACTGGCCATAACGTGTTTTTTTTTTGTTCTTTTTTGTTTTTTTTTGTTGTTTTTTTGTGGTATTGTACATTTTTCTTAGCCTGTTTTTTTTTTTTTTTTGTCTTCTTCTAAACTACTTGGTGGGCTGCGGAAGCTGTGAGAACTCTAAGCTTTTAGAAAAGATTCGAAACCATTTTCCGTGTACATTGACACATTTGACCAGAGTCATATATTCAATTTGGATTTACGGTAAAAGTGTCTTTACATTTAAAACACATAGTTAAAGCAGCATTTTACAAAGAATAAAACAGCATACAATTTTGTAAAATTTTTGGCATTTTAAATTAGTAGGACTTAAAGACATTATACTAACCAGTATTGAAGCAGATTTCCTGGTGGCACAAGCGAATCCTTCATCTCTCCAGTTCTTCTTTACTGTTTAGTTACTAATGAATTTAAATATAATTTGGGAAGGTCTACTACTTGGAGAGAGGGACACTAGTTATTTCGTCACTTTTTTTGGAGGGGTTTGTTTGGAGGGGGTGGCATTGGGACTTCTGCTTAGGCTCTTTTGTTTTTTTTTTTTTGTTTTTTTTTTTCTTTTAAATTACTAGGGGTGAAGCTGTGAAAGCTCTAAGCTTTTAGAAAAGATTCGAACTCATTTTCCGTGTACACTGACACATTTGACCAGAGTCATATATTCAATTTGGATTTATGGTAAAAGTGTCTTTATATTTAAAACACATAGTTAAAGCAGCATTTTACAAAGAATAAAACAGCATACAATTTTGTAAAATTTTCGGCATGTTTCAACATTGACTATTCCTGCAAAGATGAGGATCGTGCTCTTTGGAGACCAACTATCACACTAGTCTGTCCAAAATATGTTACAACTTGGTGAATGATATGTAACGCTTAATGCCAATGGTACATTCAATCCAGTTCACATATATCATTTGAAAACGTGAAATAATCGCTTGTTGCAAATGTTCTGCATCATTAAAATATATATATAGAACGGTTATTTGAAAAGAGTTGTGCTGGCGCCCAAGAATACCACGGAAAATTAAGTGAATAATAATCTCCTGTAGACAATTCCAATTGATGCTTACATTGATAATCTTTAACAACGTTGTTGATGACATGATTTACACTTGTGATTTTCAAAATTCATGGGAAGGACTAAGGCAATTCCCACAAAGTCTTCAATTGAAAGTTGGAGCACAAAGAATGTGGCTACGGATTATGGATCAAAATTTGCAATCATTCCAGTTTTGTGGTTAAGAGACTTGACTTATTGAAGACTTATTCTTACTGCTTTTTCCATTGCAGAAGATATTTCTATTTCAAACTTTCCTCCGACACCCTCACATATAACATTTCTTCTTTAGAGACTGCAATTTTCCAATTGATTTTGGTTGCTATGTCGACTAATTGGTGAGCCATTTGCCTTATGAGTAGATTGTTCACCATTGTCAAGGAGACCAGGGTTCAATCCCAGGTCGAGTAATACCAAAGACTCAAAAATGGCACTTGATGCCACATTGCTGAACACTCAGCATTATAAGCTTAGGATCAAGTCTAAAGTGGAGCAAACGAGGGAACGAAGTAGCACTCTCCTCTACTGAGAAGCTATTGAAAAGGGTGCCTTCCGGTCACCCTCGACTAAGGATCGTCAACTTTACTTACTATGTCTATCAATAAGTCAAATGATCTACATTTACAAGAAGACTGTTTTTCTTATTGACAATTATATGTAAGTTCCTCAAGATTTTGTAGTCTTTATGATGGTTTTTATTCTTGCATCTTTGGGAAAAACAAAAAAAAGATGTTGAAGTATTAAAATAATCTCCTGGAATTTGTTCTCTCTCTTTATAATTCTTTAGAAAAAAAAAAAATTATTCGGTCTTTTGTAAAACTTTTCTTGTTATCTTTAAATTGGTAACACTTTTCTTATTCTGTTATTAGTTAAACACCGTAAAGAAAATTGCTTCTGTGGAATTTCTTGGCCTCTATGTTTGAAATTGGCTAATAAAAAATGACAGCATTTAATTTGAAAATACTTGATGAAATCAAATTTTTATTTAATTCAAATATTGCTATTGTGAATTTCAACATAGCGATGAAACTCATGTATATTTTTATTGCAGTTTCATGGAAGATATATTTTTAAAACTTGGAATGCACGAATCATTTATTAGTTAATTTGAAAATCTGTGTTAAATAACTGTAATTCTATTTTGAATGTAGCGAAACCTAATCCACATATTATCTAATTGCAAAATCACTGTTTAAACAAGATAGTTTCCAATAAATACAGTAATTGAGAAATTTTAACATTTCGATGAAATTATGAATAACAGAAAATCCATTTGCCATTATTTCTTAGACTATACTTTGTTTTTATTTATAATGCAGATAGGGGTTATAATTTAATTGTAAAATATCATGAGATATAACAGTATTTCTATTAAATCTAAATAAGATTGCAAAATATCAATATTTTAAAGAATTTATGAATAACATGAAAATCATTTACAATCTTGAATTTGTAAATTGATTTTGTAGAAAAGAATTATTATTATTCAATTTTAAACCCCTGTTAAAACGATAGACTTATGATCAAATATTTAATGGTGAAATTTTAATATATCAGATGTAACTCAAATTGACATGAAATATTATTTTTGTCAGTTTCTGGATGAAAAGACAGATGATTTAATTCTTTAAGTTATTTAAAAATAACTGTTTTTCAAGTACACAAATATATTTACATGGTGAAATTTCAACATTTTAATAAACTCACGATGACAGACGACTCATTTGCGGCAACAATAAATTTTGAAATAGCCGATGTAAAAGGGACTTATTGAATTGTAAAACACTGTTAAAAGACATTCTTAACATTAAGTACTGTGGTAGCAAAATTTCAACGTTGTGATGAAACCCACACTGAGATGAAACATTATAATTGATCGTGTCTTTGATTAATTTTATAATAATTTGCAATGCTGGAAGGACTTTTTCTTTAACTGTAAAATCACTGCTAAAATAGTACGTTCTGTGTGGATATCGGATGCAGTACAGAAGATATGTTGAGAGTAATGGCTTATAGTCACTAAGGAATCAAGGAATTCAATGCTACCACAACGATTTGATGAATATCTATCTATCTATCTATCTATCTGTGTGTGTGTGCGTGTGTGTGTGTGCGTGTGCGTGAGTGTGAGCGCGCGCCTTTGTGTGTGTGCGTGCGTGCGTGTGTGCTCTGTGTGGCTACGTGCGTGTGCGTGCATGCATGTATGACTACATACATGATTGCAAATGATTTAGTCGAACATGCACAAAGTATATATATATATATATATATATATATATATATATATATATATATATATATATATATATATATATATATATATATAAAGAGGTTACTGTCTAATAAGCGTAGTGAGGGCAACCCTTCCAGGAGATGGAGAAGGAGAACTCTGCATCAAAAACCTGCAGACATGAAGTTATCATTTGACAGGAAAATTTTATATGCTGCTACTCTAAAATACAACCAACAGTTTGCACAATAACCTCTTCTCTGGCTTTACTTTTCACCAGGTTGTTGCTCTGTAGTTCTAGAGAGTTGCATTGGTGCTGCAAAAGCGTATGCCACTATAATCCACCAGTATTGCAGAGGCCTTACAATCTTATCATTTCATGCACCTTGTATATTTTCACAAGCTAATTCATTTAATTATTAACTTGATGCTTGAATTGTAGTTTTGGTGTTAAAGATTACTGTCATCTGTCAAGGTGGGACTGTTATTAAATATATATATATATATATATATATATATATGTGTGTGTGTGTGTGTGTGTGTGTGTGTGTGTGTGTGTGTGTGTGTGTGTGTGTGTGTGTGCATACATACACAGTTACATATTTGAGCATTGTGTAAGAGCATGTGCATATGTGTGTGTTTGTGTGTGATTGAGAGTGCTTGTGTTTTTGAGGGTTTTACCTATGATACATAATATATTCGATAAAAGGTAAACTTCAAAATATCAAATAAGATATAAATAAGGATGTAGATTGGGAAACTAAAAGAAAATCTGTCATTATTTCAAAGAGATTTATATAGACATACAGATAGACACCACCCCATATATATATATATATATATATATATATATATATATATATATAATAACAGTGATGAGAGACTTTGCATAATGACTATTGTCGTGGGAAATGGTCTCGGTGTACCGGATTTAAGTTCTGGTTTAGGCCGTGTCCCTCACACTTAGAGCAAAAACAATTTAGAAATAAATGGATCCATCAGTTCTACTCCTAGATATGAGTAAAAACTTAGTCAGACTATGTTCCTAATTACTGGCAAGGAAAGCTGTTCAAAAGAAGATAAATAATTCATTCGAGCGGTCGAAATTCCACGTAGAAAATTGTCAGTGTGTTGCATCCTGCTAGTACCAGAGGGAGTGGATACATACATCCCAAATAATGGTCTACCAAAATTAATATGAAATAATGTCGAGACACCAAAAATATTGCTTAACTTATCTGAAGGTGCTAAATCTGAAAATGACCTTACTTTTTCTTCGTTAGCTACGGTTTTTTCTGGTGAGAAATTCCTCATTTTGGGAAAAAAAAAGTATTTTTAAATTAGTTTTCTAAAAGTAAAATCATGAAACCCACTAAATTCATGTTCAAACCAACAAATATTGATAAGTTTATTGAGTAATTTTATTTTTGAAATAAAAATTAAACGTTGTCTTTAAAAATAACACGTATGCATATTCCAAGACCAACAAGTATTTTCATCAAATCATTTCAGAAACTTACTGAAGAAATAAAACCTTCCCAAACAGAAGAACTATGGTAATTTTTTTCTCTCTCATGATTATATGTCATGCTCAGTGTTATTCTCGCCCCTTTTGATTCTCCAGCAGGAGTCAACCATCATTCGTTTGTCCCAAACTATCTGGTAGCGCTCTACCATTGTTTTGATGCCTTGATGGAATCGCTAATAAATCACATCGACGAAATTATTCGAAAATTTATCTAGATGGCTATATTAAAAAAATAACACTTTGCACTCATGTTGTCACCTATGTCCTGCTGATTCTTTAACAGCCTTTCCACTGACTCCTGATAGTTTTCGGCCCGGTGATTGCCTAAAAGGTTTTCCCCTCGTCCACAAACTATGTCCTAGTGTGTAATTTCAAGCCATTCATTGAATTTATAAATTCATCATCTTTAATAAGTTTCCTGATGCTATGGTGAAATCATTCTTATGATTTTCATCGGGTGCAATGGAACAAGTGTGTTCAATTCGGGTGTCTTTCGTTGGTGTTTCTTTTCAAATCTGAAAACAGAAGCTGTCATTCTGCTTGGTTTCCATCCGTATTGAAGGGGAAAAAGTGATGGGATAAATCTTTGAATATCAAACAGAACACATTAGGGTTTGACTTTTTTGATGTCATCATAATTAATAAGTTTACGTAAGTGATGAATTCTGTAAGCTAATTTGAATTTTGGCAATAAATTGGAAAAAATTAGGTACTTCTATTTTAAATTTTTTGACTAAAAAACACTTTTTTTCTCATAAATTGTTCGACCTACCTTAAAATTAATGCATTTTCTACGCTACAATTTTAGATTGAATTTTGTGATCTGGCTGGATCGTAAATTCATTTTAAAATGGGTTCTTACAATACAGCAAAAACAGTAGCTAACAGGGAAAAACTAGGATCATTTTCGGAATCCACACAATCAAATTATAGAAAAACGTGTTTTCTTTCTTGGAACCAAAAATCGTGTTGGCCAGTGTAATAAGTTTATGGCTGCATATGTTTGTATTACTTTTACTCTAGTTTTGAAGAATTATATATATATATATATATATATATATATATATATATATATATATATATATATATATATATATATATTGCTATATCTATAAATGCCGAGTTCACATTCAGTCAGAAAACTAGCTGGTATAGCATACACAGAGTCAACGCTATTTAATCTATCTATCCATCTATCTAGATAAATAATCAAATAGAGGTGTCATTTTTTTCTTATTTACTGAGATACAGTGTCTTTTAATGTACTTTAAATCTTGATTAAAATTGAATATATGGTTAGTAATTATACCAATGCTCTAGTGTCATTCACATTTTCAGGAAATCCAATTAGGAAATACAATTTCGACGTCTGTAATCATAGTGTTTCTTGATTCCAATTCAGTTTATATTTAAAGATACACCCAAAAACCCTAAAGCGTAAGTAATCATACCGTCATTCCTCAAGAGATATATGTATAATCATCATAATCAGGTCGTGCTGATGGCGCAGAGTTCCCTGAATGTCATGAAAATCTGCTACTGGCAACGTTCATTTTCTTATAATTAGACGTCACTCTCTGATTGACTGATTATTTTCTAGTATTCTCACAAGTATGGAGACGCTCCAGCGAGTCACAAAAGCAATTATGCCGAAGCTTTTGAACTTTAAGTTTTATCTAAGAGTAAGCAAAACTGTTCCTTTTCATGTTAATCATATTTTCCATTTTAGACTTATATACTTACTTGTGCTTTTACAAAAAGTTTCTACCGAATTTGATACTTTTCGTTTCACTTCTTTTTTTTCTCTCTTTACACTGTCTTTTCAAAACGGGTCAGTAGGAGACAAAAAAATGCCACAAAACGTTGCAAATAAATGATTAATAGTAAATAGAATTATCCGTTTTAGATAGAAATAAGTGAAACCATTTAACCGTGTAAAAAAAATGAGCGCCGGCTCGTTTAAAAACATTATCTACAATATGTGTTTAGAAATCATGTATTTAATATATATGTATAAAAATAACCCAGAATGGTCCATATGCCATGAAACCAAAACAAAACAAAGTACCAATAATTTACCTTGAAAATACGCAATTTTATGATCATTTAAAAAGTTTAACACTGCGTTCCTTATCATGATAACAATGTTATACGAAACACTATATAAATGTTTCGTTTTACTCTTCCACCTCGAGCAGGATGTATTACAAGGTCAATTTTTAAGCGGAATGAACCTGGATTGAGAGTTAATAGACTGGTTGGTTTTCCATGTTTAAATAACCCAGTCTGTTTTTACTATTGACTAATACCTATGCTATTTCATGACAGAGATATAATTTATATATTTGTAAACCATTTCCCCATGGCCAATGTGCGACACATTATTAAGATCAACTTTTCTTTTTAAAGCAGATTACAACTGGTTTGAATTTAGAGTGACCCTTCTCCTATACTACTTACCTTGCCGAGGGTAATGGACCCAGAATATCCAACCACTTACTCATACCTAGGAGGATAACAGATGGATTAATACCGTTTTCTAAAACAATTAAAATGCAAACAACTTCAGGATTTCAACTCGGGTCACACATTCTATTTCATATAATCATAACCGTTTCGCTATGCACACCTCCAAAATGAACAAATATTTTTTTTTGAAAATCCCAAACTGTAAAGAAGCCATTTAAGAATGTTGTATTTTGATCTGCCGCCATTTTTATTTGGCTCAAAAATATTTTTTTGTGGTTAGAATAATTTTTCAATGAGCCAATTCCAAATAATTCAGAGTTTGCAAGTATAGAATAAAAGGAAAAAACAAAACAAAAAAAAAACACAAAACAAAAACTATTTAACATTCAAAATAATTTCGAGGCCATTCTATTACTTGTAGATTTCTTCCAAGCATTTATTTCCATACACAAAGGAGTATGGAAAAATACTTCTGGTATTGTCTCCATGAAGAAAGGTTAAAGCAATATTGATGCTTAAAAGAAACACAAAAGTAAAGGTTCGCTCACCTGATAAAAACACAAAATTCGACATTGTTGCTGAAGTTTTTTCCAGGAGATTTATTTACTATTTATTTGTTTATAATCTGCCTCGACTACGTACTTCGAACGATAATAGATATAATAAGAGAAAATGGTGGTACGCTAAAAAAAAGGTAAGATATAGATGGTATCCTGCAGATACTATAACTGACGAAGACTATGCGGATGATCTAGCGCTTCTTACAAATACAGCTGCCCAAGCCAAATCCCAGTTGCTTAGCCTTTAGCAGGCAGTAGTGGGTATAAGTCTCCACCAGGTTTTTTAAACGAAGAGCCATCTCTGTTCTTATTGGCGTATTTCTGAAATTACTGCACAAATTCCCATACCTCGGCAACTGTATCTCATCATCTAAAAGTGATCTTAACATACGCCTAGTGAAGGAATGGACTGCTATCGATAGGTGATTGATCATATGGAAGTCTGATCTATACGATGAAATAATATAGGAATTTTTCTCAGTTATGGCTATGTCAATACTAGTGTATGGTTGCACCACATGGACTCTAAGAAAATAAATTGACAAAAAGCTAGATAGAAACTAAACAATGATGATACGAGATATTTTGAACAAGTCTTGGG
Source organism: Sepioteuthis lessoniana (assembly GCA_963585895.1). Classification (NCBI taxonomy): domain Eukaryota; kingdom Metazoa; phylum Mollusca; class Cephalopoda; order Myopsida; family Loliginidae; genus Sepioteuthis; species Sepioteuthis lessoniana. The sequence goes on from OY757924.1 coordinate 41,751,261, forward strand.
AGTAACACTCCACGAAATAACAGATGCACGTCCACTAAACTCACATCTCAATATCATCCAAGGCATGTGGGACACTGCTGGAAAAGCAAAGACAATCTCATAAGTGATTTTGTTCCATGGGTCCCTACACATCAACGTACCTATGTTGGTCGACAAGCAAGAAATAAAGTACATCAGCCACGTGCGAACTCAGGATGTAGTTTAAAGGACCTGCCGGAGTGATAGATCATAGGGGCGGATGGGGAGAGAGCTATTCAAGGAAATCTCTGGAATGTACGCAACTTGATTATATATATATATATACATATATATATATATATATATTATAATAAAGACACACACACACACACACACACATATATATATATATATATATATAGTATTCTTTGGTCCAGTTAAACCGGAGTTGGGAGTTAAATAGAATATAATGCGTAACAGGATGGAAATAAATCATTCATCGCCTCTGGCAGGTCTTCTGGGTTACATCCTGTGTCCTCACATAGCTGCTGTATGTAAGTTCGGGCTGGTCGTCCTGCTTTTGCTTGGCCATATGTGGGGGTCCATAGGAGTACGTCACTTACGAGCTTGTCCTTTCTTCTCCAGCAGTGTCCGGCGTGTCTGGCTCGTCTAACCTGTATAGTTTTCGTGATGGGAGGCAAGTGGCCGTACAGTTGGCGTCTCATGGGGTGTTGTCGCCAGGACTTGTTTAATATTGCTCTCAACATTCTTGTGTAGTTGCCGTCAAGTTTCTTCTCCAGCCGTTTAGTTAGCGTCCATGTAGTGCATCCATATAGCAATATCGATACAACCGCTCCCTGGAAGAAACTGCGCTTCATTTCATCGGTCAGGTCTGATTTCCATATGATCGAGAACCTATCTACAGCCGTCCATGCTTTCGTCAGTCGTGTGTCGATGTCGTTTTCTGTTGATTAGACGCTACTTCCTAGGTAGGTGAATTTGTCCACTAGCCTCAGAGAGGCTCCGTCTAGTGTGGTAATGTTGCCCGTTTAGTTGTAACACATATATTCAGTTTTGTGCGCATTGACATGGAGGCCAATGCCTGCTGCAGCTCGTTCCAAACTATGCAGTAGTGTCTCTGCTTGATTAGGCGTATTCGCCAGTAACGCTAAGTCATCAGCGTAGTCGGCGTCTGTGATTGTTTTTGCCGGGTACCTTTTGCTTCTTTTCTTAGTCAGCTAGAAGCCATTTTCTCTGATTTTGTCGATCAACAAAATACGAAAATAAATCTTTAAAAAAGTAATTTTTTGCATTTGTTTTATCAGAACACGATCGTCTCTGCAGTATACCTCAGTCAAACAGAAATTTAAAAGTGTTCTACTTTTGATTAGATATGTTTAATATTCAATTCTTATAATCAGATATGAAAAATATTTTTTTTAGAATTCTGGCTATCTAATCGCTTGCATCGATACCTAGTATTGCTCAGAGAGAGAGAGAGAGAGAGAGAGAGAGACAGTGATGGGGCGGCGGAGATAATATTTTAATGAAGTACTTTTGTATAAGTAAAATAAATCTGGCGACCGTAGTCGAGAGCGACCGTAGTTGAGGGCGACCAGAACGTCCCCCTTTCAATAGCTACTACACCGAGTCGTAGGGGAGGGTGCTACTGCTTTACCAGAATTGCTCCCATTTACCCTTGATAAGTACCTTATATTTCCGTGTGTTAAGCAAGGAAGTATCAAGTACCATTATCAAAATCTTTGGTATTACGCGACTTGGGATTGAACCCAGGTTGCCGGACCATTAGCAAATTCTATACACACTAGGCCAATGAACAATTCTATGGATGAAAACATATGGGCATAACTTAAATTAGCAACAGTAAAATTCTAAAACATAAAGAAAGAATGCATTAGTTTCTGTCAGCATTTTTGTAAAACACCCAGTCGACTGGAACAGTAGAATACACCGACTGTGACTCTGAAGGAACCTGACCCCACTGAAACTAACCCTTCAGTTTGCCCTGTGGACTACTCCGTTATATACTTAAGGACAGAATCCTGGAGACTGAACAGTCCTTAACCTGAAAACTGAAGTGTTCAAGTGACCTGCAACATTCAACATTCCCACTTACTGGTTTGACAATATGCTGGATGGGCCCAATCTAATCATGTTATCTCCTAGCTCTTATATGATTGTCCTGACCATATTCTTCAAATTGTTCTTCAAGGAAATACGTACCAAACCTGTTATATCTTAAAGTTGCTCGAAGGCAGTGGCTGAGCGTCATTTACGCTGAGATGGCAATATATGAAAACATTTAAACTGAGTACGAACAAATGAATAATGTTGAAGAGAATTATTATATCAGATAGCAATACCGGAAATCATTTACTGTCCTGCGTATGACATTGAACTGTAATAGAGGTTAAGGCTCCAGTTTTGGAGTTTGGGGAATGTGGGGCACCCCTTCATAATCGTCACCTTTAAATATTTTCTGATCCGGATTCGTAGTACCTGTTAGGATCCTATTGAACTGAAAAAGAACTGTTCAATCCTTTACGAGGATTGTTATCATTAGTTATTTAAAACCATTCAGATGTGGGACTGATGAACTTATTAAATACGAATATCTTATAAATAGAATTACTAATTTAAATAGTTTTACTTGAAACCGTTTAATTGTGAGCAAATGATGATCAATATCAATTTATATTATTATTGTAAACCATACTTAAAAACATTTAAAATGTGTGCAAAAATAGAATAATTAGTATTAGATAACAATTTAAAGGCTTGTAGACAAATTATTAGTATGAGATGGAATTATTAAATATTGAATAATATTTCTATGGTGTATTTCATCTTGTGATCGTTTTAGAATATGAAACTATAGTGCCCTACCATAATTGTTTTGTATAACGCACAGTTATGTATAATACATACTTCTAACTTTGGAAAATGAAATTCAGTCAAATTGGTCGTATATAGTAAGTATTGAGTCATAAGAATATGTAGCAGCGGAAGTTATCTTAAATATCGTATTTGCTCAACGCTTTGTCGGTCCATTACTTAGTTTACATTAGGCCTTAAAACACAAAATGCACCGGTATTTAGCACAAAAACAAGGCATGTTCACAATGATTGCAACAACCTTATGGCAAAAATAAACTCACATTAATTGTTAAAAAATTATAAATAAATGCAAATTAGTTTAGACTGTAGATATAATTTATTTTTGGTCTTCCTGTCCATAATTTTGAGACGAATGCTAACGGAAAAAAAGTATCATTATCGTCAATAATACGTATGCTGAAGGCATTGGCTCAAAAATACAGGGGGTGTCCTCGTGGTGTAATGGTTAAAGCGATGGACTGCGGAATCGTAGTACGCGAGTTCGTACTCCAGTCGCGCTATTACGTTCACTTTCGGGCAAATACCATTGGGAAAGGCATGAACCCCCTTATCCTCCCAGCTATGGGTTAAATAGTACCACTACTGTTCTTCTAGGAGAATAGCATTGGCATTAAATAACCTACAAAGGTTGATATGCCATTAAAAAAAAGAAACCCAACCCAACCCACTCAAAAATAAAGAAAAACTAGACTATATTATATTCAAATAATTATTTTACTTGTTTCAGTGTTGATTTGATTTCGAATAAGATAAAGACAAGAGAAATAATGGTAGTTGTGTATATAAGATCTAAAAAACGTTCAAGTAGAAATACCCCAAAAAGTATCAATAACTCGATTGTTGTTATCCGACTACGAAGCAAATTCACTTTTATCGTTGCGGTACTTTAGCATAAAAACATTTATACTAAAATGTCCTGTTTTCCCAATAGATCGGTTACAAACCAACCGACGCTGAAATTTAATATTGTAGTAGATTACTTCTGGGAAGATATTACTTCACAAATATCATTCGTGGATGAAAATTGGATCAAAATTGTTTGCTTCCGCTGAAGGCCCATTCTGACGATGCTCCAAAGGTTTTCGATAGGTTACAGATCTAGTAAGCACGCAAGACAAGTCATCAGTTGGTCATATATAACCCTAATTTAGCTAAGCATTAAACGGTTGTAATAGCAGAATGAGCTGGAGCATTGTCCAGCATAAATACCAGTTTCCGTTTTGATGCCAGTGTTCTCTTCTTAAGGAATGTCTGAAGGTTGGTCTTTGAGAAATCGATGTAAAATCAACCTTCAGCCATGGCTGACATTAGAACGCAACGTGGTATTTAGCGAGGACAATGGCAATAATGATTTTCGAAAGCAATATCAAATATTTGAAAATTCATAACTCCTAAAGAAATACAGGATTTAATATTCTATGGACTCTAGGCTGCTGAAAATTATATCAGCAAAAGTTTATCTCAATATTCGAGAAAAAATTATTTGTCTGCTTTGTCAATTCTCTAAATGAACGTTCTTTTTTGTCATTCCCGGTCATATACGTCTCCTTTGTCATTTGTCTGAATAAAAGTTCCGTTTGGTCATTTTCAGTCATATTTGTATCCTTTATCATTTCTGGAAATTATAGTTCCGTTTGGTCATTCATGGTTAACATTGTATCCTTTGTGATTTCTCTAAATAAAAATTCTGTTTGGTCATTCACGGTCATATTTGTCTGCTTTTTCATTTCTCTAAATAAAAACTCCGTTTGGTCATTCACGGTCATATCATCACCTTTGTAACGGTTCTTAACCGAAGTATGTCACCAAATTGAAAAAAAAGAAAAAAAAAGAAAAAAAAAACACGCGTTATGGCCTCAACTTTTTTACCGCCAAAAACTAGAAAGTATGAATAGATAGACATCTCTAGCACTTGTCAGTTGCAGTACTAGAAGTTTTAGACTACTCATGAAAAATTATCAGTCGAAATTTTTCACAACAATAAATGAGTTTCATCCTTTAAGGAATTCCAGGACCAACACGCAAGTAAACATTTATAAATTATACTTAACGTTCTCGTACATTGGATAAATACAAAGAGATATTCTCACACAGCATATGTTTCATAAAATGTAGCTCTTTACGAGAAATAATTTAAAAACACACCGTGTATTTCTTCTCAAACTCCTATTGTTTGTTTTGCTGTCGTTTGTTTTTTTTAATTTACAATTTTATTTAGAATTGACTTTTTCATTGCAGTGCTCAGAACACTGCTTCGCTTTAGTATTTTGCTATAATACTTATTGAGTTTGTTACTATTATTTGATATTGGTTGGGACTACCCGGTATGTTGTTACTGTGCTTATTTGTCTCTTTCTTGATCATACCACGTGCTCCCACTATAACTAACTTGGTGTTAGTCATAAGATGCCATCCGTTTTTTCTTTACTTTTTCTAGAGCTTTTTATTTAGCCATTTTCTTAAACTCTTTGACAGATCAGTTAATTTTTGTTGGCATCGACATAACAATTAGAAAATATGCTTTCAATTTTAAGTCCTGAACCATTATATCTAGTCTATTGTTCATTATTTTTCTCTCTCAGTTAGAAGGGAGAAGACCCAGAGTATAGTGGCTTACTGAGATTCAGTTATTGGTTCTAGTTTTTTAGATTTCAGCGTTTCATAGTTTTTACATTTTTTCGTCTTTATGTAACGTCCTATTTTAGCATACTTTTAAAAAATGTTTTATGAGAGTTAGCATTGAGACATCGGACAGAAAGGGGTAAATCGATTCAGTTTTTAATTCGGTCAATCTAAATATTGGTTTGATCTGTTTATTATGGAAAATGATTTATCGAAATAGAAAAAAAACAAGAATATTAATACAACTAGCATACCAAATCAATATTAACAGACATTGCACTGACTGATCGATAAACAGAATAAAATATATTTAATGGTTTTATTTGAATTCTTTAAATTCACTGGTTCTTTAAAACTAAATAGGTAGAGTATTTGGTGCATCTGAGCCAAAACATTGTGAGTTCAAGTATTAAAGATATCTTAATTTCATTATCATTTTATCGACATAATCTCTTTTGCTATCGTAGATTGCTGAACGTACCCTGATGAACTGTGATTTTATGAAATGTAAATAAAAAATATAATTCCTGACATAAAAATAAATTGATTATGAAGTAATCAAATCTATATAGATACATTGTAGACCCCTTCACATGGACGAGCAAAGGCAGAACGACCTGTTACACCCTACGTAGAACAGCTCTGTGCCGATACAGGATATAGCTTTGAAGACCTCCTGGGAGCGATGGACGATAGAGACGGGCGGCGAAAGAGGGTCAGGAAGATCTGTCCTGGCAGCGCAACATGATGATGTTATTTATTTATTATGTGAAAGGCAGTGCAATCAATCAGAAAGAGTTTGTAATTTTCTAGGAATTAATGTAAATGTTACTGAGAGGATAAGAGTGTTTTATGTATAATACTAATTCATTGCTATTGGTGACACGAAAGACATGCATTGATAATCAATAAGAAAAGTTTTCTCTTTAGTCCGACATAATCTACCAAAAGCTGCGTACTAAGATTAGCTTGGCTGTTGCAAATGGTCGGAACATGGGATAAACAGTGGGACACGTATTTGCTAGTAACATTCTAATAACCTTGCGTTGTGAGGGGATAGGTAAAGTGTCCATCCATTCACAAAGCACACGTCGATCACCAGAGATGTTTACCAATAGACTAATTGTTTATAGAATAAGGAATAGCCATTCATTCCCCATCGTAAAGTTAAAGAGAGAAAATAAAAAAATATGATTTATATATGAACTTTTTATTATTATATACGTTCTCAGAGATTGATAAAGAAAAACGAATTACTTTAAAAGGCAGACTGGTCACGGTGAATTGACCTCGCAAAATGAGTTCGAAAGGATCGAAGTCTAACTTAACTCGGTGTTAATCCGATAGATTTACCATCATTTTAGGCATCTCCATTGATCTAGGTAGAGAACAAGTTTATATTGGCCAAAAAGCCAAGTTGAATTCCAAAACCTGCAATTTGAATGCTACTTTTCTTACTTCAGTTTGTGTTTCTTAAATACTGAGAACAGATGAATTTCCTGACTTAGATCAATCATAGGAAGTATATAGTTTTCGGAAAAAGTTGATCATTCAAGAAGAAAATTTTATGACGCTTTTCCATCACAGTCGACAGTTTAGGAAAAACGAATGTTGCCGAGAGATACGTGACAATAATTGATGGGAATTATCGAGCGAGTTTTAATTAGTACTTTCACGCAGCCAGCCTAGTAGTTAGTATAACCCACTAATTGAGCTGTAGTCGGGAAATTTCTACGTGCTTGAGTCACAAAGTCCAGAAACCCAAGTAGTTTAAAAATTAGTCCTGAATACGCCACGAATATAAAAAGAAAAAAATAAGTCTTTACGTGAATAGATCAAATTGCCATCAAGTCTAACTAAAAGTAATTCCAAGATCTACAAGTAGTAACGAAATTCTTTTAGGTCGTAGGCTATCAATTAACCGAAGTAGAATGTGGAAAGGTTACGGTCTCTATTGAGCCAAAAATAGTGGTAAAACTGTCAAATTACTAATATCTTACCCTCTGACGCATTGTATGCAAAAATATATATTTTGAGAAAGTGTAATGTATAAAACATTGTTGAATATTCACCTCGATTTTTGGTCCCATTTTACATCTGTCGGAATCTGTCAACTATGATAATTGCCTCACACAACTGGTGACTAGTCAAGTATACTTCATTACAGAGTTTAGAGATATATTTCGATCTTAGACACAACGTGAATGAAAATGTTACTGATTACGAGCCGATGATTAAAGACTGAATCCTCCAAAGGGACACCCAGTATATCGGGATTCAGATAGTCCAAGGAATTACAGCTAGCTAATCTTTTTACCAGAGAAACTCACTTGGAATATAAAGTTTATAATGTAAAATCATTATTGATTATAGCACATCAGAAATGTACTGCGTATCACGTAGAAAACATCTGTGATTGGTCAGGAATGTATCCATTCATTAACCAATTGATTGATGGTAATTGTATGTCAACTATCTAGTGTTTATTTTCGAGTTAAGGTTAGGGCATCGCGTTATATATTTTGTGTATAATTATTTCTTAAAGATTCTTTTTTCATACAGTTATTATAAGTATTATAAGTAAGTAAGTAAAGTTAGCGACCATAGTCGAGGGTGACCCGAAGGCTCCCTTTTCGATAGCTACTACACCAGGATTGCTCCACTTTACCCTTGAACCGTACCTTATAATGCTGAGTGTTAAGCAAGGTAGTATCAAATACCATTTTTAAAGTCTTTGGTATGACTCGACCTGGGATTGAACCCAGGTCTCCCGGGCCATTGGCGAACACTCTAACCGCTGGGCCAATGTCCTGGTATATATAAGTATTATAATCTAATACAAATATCTTCTCTCAGTTGTATGGTTGCTAGTATTTCTACTCAATATTAACCACTATATTGTTTCAAGTCATTATTTCTATCTAATAAGTGATTTCTCTACACATTGATATTTGATTTGAAGTAATCGAAAATAATCCATAATAATCAATCATGGATTCAAGTAACTATTCTTAATACAAATAATTTACACAGTTATATAGTAATAGAAAATAGTTACAATGTACGGTTTAAAGTATTCATATCTGATACTAAAACATTAAACATAATTATACGGTTTCAAATAATTATTTCGCTTTAAATATAATTTATTTGCACACTGCACTATGGTTTTAAGTGATTAATAATAATCCTTACATTTCAGGTTTTCCTAAAATTAATATTTGTATTTTAAAAAAAATCATTTGTTTGCACACAGTTACATGGTTTCATGTATACTAACCTAATTCTAACAACTTATACAAAATTTATATTGTTTAAATAATTATTCTTATCCAGTAAGCAATTGCTTGCTTACAATTGTATCGTTTCACATATTTTCATAAAATACTAATTTTCAAATGCATCAATGGGTGAAGTTAAATGAACTAAAGAGGAACACGGAGGGGTGTGAATGAAGGGGTCCTGCACACTTTACAAAGTTCCAGAACCAGAAATCCATCATCAGATATAGTTTTGTGTTCAACGCAGGAACTCTCATAGCATATTCTCAGCATAGCCGGCTGACAATCAGGAACCAAGGAATTTAATGATATACGAATTCTTTTATTTCAGACCTAACGAACTAATATGTTGTCATAATTTCTATTGGCAACTGTATTATCTTCCACCATGAAATACATTTTGTATAAATTACAAAGATAGGATAAAATGAACACGAAATTCTGAACTTACGATGATCAAAAGCACAAACTGAAAATAACAATAAACTTTATTATTTAAGCAAAAAAAAAAAAAAAAAAGACAGAAAAAGAAAAAATATACTGTATAAAAGAAGGAAAAGTAGATTCTTTCAAGGAAGAATTTTTCAATAAATCGCAAAGAAGATTGGAATTTACGAGCAGAAAATGAAGAAGAAATCAAAACCACATTAATACAATAAAACAGAATGATATATAAAAAGTGCACAACATTTATTTTCCGTCTAAGCAAAAAATAAATAAAATAAGAACCGTCGGAAATATGAAAAGAAAAAAAATCATCGATCGAAAATAGGGAAGAGAGATTAAAAAAAACAAGACAAAAACAAAACCAGAAACAAACAAACAAAAACAAAGCAGCAATACAGAATAAGAAAAAATAAACATACAAAAAAGAAAAAAAATTAAAATAAAAGTAGACAACGATGAGAGACATTAAACGAAAAAAAAAAGATTATTCTAAAAAAATATGAAGAAAATATTTCAACGACAACATCAATACTTGATCTTTTTTATTTTATTAAAGACATCAGATAATAAAACTATTTCGTCAATGTCAGTTCATTCAAGCAATACTGACAACTTTGTTAAAAAATTGAAAACGATTGCATATTTATGAAGGTGAGGACGGACTAAATAAATTTGAAAAAATAAAAAAAGCAAAGAAAGAGGTTAAAATCATCAAAAATTATTTGACTGAATTGGAAGCTAAAATGATGGTCAAATAAAAGCAGTAGATTTAAATTCAACTCACATACATCCTCACTGATCTACATACGCAAATGAAGATTTAGTAAAGACACGAACACTTTTTTATACACAACGTAGACATAATTTCCAGATGATAGGACCAAGTTAAATCATGAGGAGTATCAAATTAATTAGGTATAGCTTTAATACTTAGCGAATCTTTTGCTTCAAGTCAAAATTAATTTTATATACATCAGTTGTCAAAGTAGTAAAATTTATGTTTTCATATCATTTGTTTAGTACTGAGAATAATCAAAAAGAAGAGATAAAAAAGGAATAATCACCAATAAGAGATAAAATAAGATGTGGCTATAATAATGTGAGTATAAGCTATGTACTGTGTCTCATTTCATTAAATTGACAATTAAATTCAAACAGGGATTATTTGCCATTAAAATGCAAATGCATATTTTAATGTTTACATTCTTAACATGAAGATATGTTCCACAATACAGCTATTTACTATTAATGGATTTTAATAATCCAGGAAAGGAGTAGCGCCCCCCTACACCTTGGTGTAGTAGCTAACGAAAAGGGAGCCTTCGGGTCACCCTAGACTATGGTCGCCAACTTTACTTACTTTTACTATTCACGCCAAATGAGTACTGATAATTTGGCCATCGTGTGCGAAAGTAACATGATTTTTATAGCCTAACCTAACAATTCAATATCGACAAAAACAAAAAAAAAAAATTCTATAAAAGATTATAATGGAGTGAAAAAAGACTTTAAGCTTTATTCAAATATAACACAACTCTGGTCATTTGTACAGGAGATTCTTCAAATATATTTAGGTGTCTTATCCAGGTCTCGTTAACTTCCCGATAGGGGATTATTAAAATCCTTTCAAACTATCAAGGAACCCATTATTTGAATTTGAATAGGTTTGGTATCTTACAAACAAACACTAAACTTCTCAATGAAGTTCATCTATACAAAAATGTTCACTTTGTTCCGGTATTGTAAAAAAGATATGAAGGATTGGCAAAGAGTATTCTTTGGAATTTTGCGGAGTAAAACTGATGATGAGAATTTTGCATAATCTACAAACAGGTGTGACGGCAAATTGAACTAAAATCCCTAAACGGGACTTTATTTTCGCACGTGTGAAGACGGGGCAGGTTGGCACTTGATCCCCTACAGAAATAAGTCCTGTTCAGAGTTCTTTTCTCAGGCAGATAAGAACTGGCATATTACGTGAGGGAATAATTTAGGGCCAGACTGGCCACCGCTGGCAAAGGGGTCCAAAATTTCACACTATCACACACCCACCAGGCCGCTAAACTTCTTTCCCTTAGATAATTGAAGAATACGGGCCTATAGGTCTTAGTTGTAATAATATTAATATTGCTATAGTAGTAGTCGGTAACACCGGTTTTCCGTGTGATACTTTAGGAATTAATAGGACAGTTCTAAGCAAGATAATATAAGGCGAATAGAAGCTGAAAGGAAAGCATGGAATAATAACATAGACCACATGGTAAAATGAAAATACATAGGTTCTTTACTACGGTTATATACATATATATGTTCAAAATGTCAAAGATATATAATAGGATAGTCCATGAATATAAATGTCTTTTCTTGGCTTTTATCCTTTTTCAAATTGAGAGAGAGTGGTAAACAAAATTTGGGAGTAAAGGAAAAATGCCCCAAACTTACTTATCTTATTTTTTTGACGGGGTTTCACTGGAGAATTTCTCTTCTTTCACGGGCTAATAGACTTTGTACTGTTTTTAATGCTGGCTTGAGAGACTCAGGTCTCTCATGTCTCAGTCTTTTGTCTTTAGCCCGGAGTGAAAATGGCTATCGTCCGTCTGCCACGGGACTTGCTCAAAAACTACCTTTTTTTGTATTTACTCCCGTTGAGGGGAAGGGAACCCCACTTCCGTTTGGGGTCCCCTCACCAATCATTTGGCTTCATTTTCTCTTTCCCCTTCCGATGTCCGGCGACCCAAGGTCACTTAGGTGCAAACATCTGTGTGACCCACATTCATTTCTAACGGTCACTTTTTGACTGCTAGATAATTTTAGTTCAACGGGGGGAGAATATCATTCCCACCTCCTCGTCTCCGTAAGCCATCACGTGACACAGGGCTTTAAAAGGCAAAGCCAAGGATATATTCAGTTTGCAATTTTGACATGGTGATCCTTAACTATTCCTGTTTGTTTATTTATCATTTTTTGAGCTGTCCATGGAATCCATACGGATTTTGTTTCGTCATTTATTTTCATTAGATTTTTCGTCACCATTATAGAAATGTAACTTGGTGTAAATTATACTGTGTTTTACGAGAAGTCACTGTTCTGTTTCATCTAATCATTCAAACTAATAGTAAACTTGTTAGGTTTAAGTCGAAATTCAAAACGAAATTTTAAAATATTTCATGTTAATTTTAAAATATTTTCATTTAGCTAAAATTCTGTCGACATTTTTTATCATAATTATGAATAGTCAATGTTTTTAATTCAGTAAAATATCAGACAAATGATAAACAGATTGAGAGATTATTGGTGCCAAATGCTTCAGAAAAAAATGCAATTGCTCTTATAAATGCATGGTATGAAAAGGAAATATGTTAAAATGTCTGGTAGCCAAGGAAAAACCCATCTACATTGTTTTTCCGTTGAAATAGTTAAATAGAAATTTATTTATCGAGAAGGAATATACACAATTAGAATTATTTGTTATAAATTATATACAAAAGGTTCCACTGATATTCATTTGTTTTTAGAGACAATAATGCACAACTGTAAACAGTTTAACGCCGGAAAATTAATCTCAGATGAAATTATTTTTTAAAAATATTTCTAATGACATCAATAAGAATTATTTTTCACTAACACATTTTTCGGAGATGGAGTAATATATATATATATATATATATATATATATATATATATATGATAAAATGAATATAGGATAAGTACACACACACAAATGTTTGATTTACAAAAGATAACCAGGCTTACAACCAAAAATATACAAATTATATTTAATATGAATAACACAGTCGTTAGACTAAAACACACACACACACACACACACACACACACACACACACACACACACACACACACACACACTTCCTCTCATATATATATATTTTTTCTCAAACAGTCATCATTGACATAAAATCGTCAATATCACCCCTCATGGTCCTGATGATGTTTCAATAGAACCGAAAACCTATTGTATCGACTATTAATAAATCTCTCCTTTATACTTGGATTACCTTGTTATCAATTTTTCTACACACACACACACACACACACACACACACACACTCATATATATATATATATATATATATATATATATATATATATATATGTATGTATGTATGTATTATTCGGTCCAGTTAAACCAGAGTTGGGAGTAATTCCATCAGGACAAAAAAAGAAAAAAACATTCAACAGTGAACATTTAAATTTTCCTGGTAAAGAGCTCAATGCAACTGACATTACAGATCAATAATTTCTTTAAGAAAACAAAAAAAACAACAACAAAAAATACAAAAATACAAAACCGGTCACATTAGTATTATAAATTTATTTCCATCCAGTTATGCGTTTTTGATATAAATCAAAAGCAACAAAAAATTTTATAGGTCTTCTTCAGATCTTATGAATTAAAAAATCTATAAGATTTATCCATAAGACCTGAGGAAATCCTGTTAATTTGTTTGGTGTTTTTGATTTATATCAAAAACACATAACAGGATGGAAAAAAAATGTATAATCCTAATTGGACCGGTTTTGTTTTTTTTCATATATATATATATATATATATATATATATATATATATATATATATGTGTGTGTGTGTGTGTGTGTGTGTGTGTAAACAGTTTTCTATCTTGATGCTTTATGACAATAAACACAAAATTTAAGGAAACCTTTTCAAATATACATATATGTATATATATACATGTGTGTGTGTATGTGCGCGCGTACGTGTGTGTGTGTGTGTGTGTGTGTGTGTGTGTGAGTTGTGTTTGTATGTATATGTGCATCTAATATTGTATATCATATTTATATATCAATTATAATATTATAGATATGAGTTGTGTATCCCCCCATATATATATATATATATATATATAGGGAAAATGAGTTTTTCATTCCTGTTGATTTTCTGAGTTAGCCCCCTTACAAAAATAGGAACGGTATATAATGTTCAAAGTACGTCCGTCTTGAAAATGAGACGTTGAAGGTTAAAAGAAAGTTTCTTGAAATTCACATTGTATCAGTTTTTGAACATTTGTATCGTTTTTTATTGAAAAAAATAAATATTTCACCCTCTACAAACAAGCAATGATTCAGGCCCTCAGACAATTTACTTGACCAGGAGACAACTTACTATTACTCAAATATTATTTCTAATCAAGAGCTAATTAACTTTACAAAAGACATTAGTTCACAGAATCCTTCAATGAATCAGAATATAATCTTCCATTATGACTAAGACGAAAGAATTGTCTGAGAACACCCGGAAATCTATACCTGCACAAGACTGGAATGGGCTACAAGACGATTGGCAAGCAGCAAGCTAAGAAGGAATCAGCTGTTGGTGCGACGATAAGTAAATAGAAGAAACACCAACTGACTATCAATCTGGAACTCCAGTCAAGATCTCCCAACGTGGAGTAAAACTGATGATGAGAAAGTTAAAGGAACAATCCACAACTACGCGACAAGAACTTGTTGATGATCTCAAGGCAACTAGGATCTAAGTGACCAAGATGACCCTTAGTTGTACACTACGTCGTAATGTACTGAAATTTGCTAGTACACGCGAGGTCCGTGTACTTACAAAGATATTTAAAGTTTGAAGTTTGCAAATAAGCACCTGGGTGATTCAGAGGAGAATTTGGAAAAGTATTGGGGTTATATTAGACTAAGTTTGAGCTTTTTGGCATCAACTGGACTTGTTGTATACTCATGTGCAGATGCATGCGAACAACACAGTAAAGACGAGCGACACAGTTCTTAGAAAAATAGGCTTCCTCTGCTGGGTTCTGGCTTTCTCTACCGCATCTTGTCTCCAACTGATTGAATTTCCTGTGCACTGTGTTATATAATAGTTCAACACCCATCTTCTTCTTGTGGTTCGTCACAATTGTACTCATTCAACCTGTCCACGGTCAAGGTTATATTCTG
Organism: Sepioteuthis lessoniana; assembly: GCA_963585895.1. Taxonomy (NCBI): domain Eukaryota; kingdom Metazoa; phylum Mollusca; class Cephalopoda; order Myopsida; family Loliginidae; genus Sepioteuthis; species Sepioteuthis lessoniana. The sequence goes on from OY757924.1 coordinate 41,766,431, forward strand.
ATATCCTTTGAGCGGATGCACCTGTTATTTACATAGGTGCATTTCCTATTTTGACAGCCCGGCCGGGTCGTAGGTCAATATGCAATAGACTTGCCCTGATTGGAGGAAAAAAAGCCTGTCTTGCACCCCAAGAACACCATTCCAAACATTGAGCATGGTTGTGGAAACATTATGCTTTTGAACTGTTTCTCTGCTAAGGGGACAAGATGACTACAGCGGATGGGTGGAAACATGGACGGGGACAAGTACAGGGAAATATGAAGTGAAAACCTCCTTGCTTCAGCCAGGACATTGAAGATGTGTCGTAGATGAGTGTTCCAGCATTACAATGATCCAAAGCATACGTCTAAGGCAACAAAGGAGTGGATCAAGAAGAAACACATTCAGATAATGGAGTAGCCAAGTCAATCTCTGGATCATAATTCTTTTAAGAATTTGTAGAGGGAGGTGAAGATTTGAGTTGCTAAACGACAACCTATAAACCTAAGAAATTTGTCGACGATCTGCAAAAATAAGTTGGTCAAAATTCCGCTAAGGATCTGTAAAAACTTGGTAGCCGACTATAAGAAACGTCTGGCTGCTTTTCTTGCCAACAAGTACTGTGTTATGTTTTGCTTTTAGGTGAAATACTATTTTTTTCAATAAAATACGAATAAATGTTCCGAATTTATTATAATGAAATTTTCGACAGTTTTTTTTTAATATTCTGTCTCTCACTTGCGTGATGGACCGACACTGAAAATTATAGACCGTTTAGATTTTTGTAAAGTGGCAAACTCAGAAAATCAGCAGGGAATGAAATATTTATTTTCCTTCTTATATATTATTTTTTTTACTGGGTTTTTGTGTTTTATATTTTTAAACATCCATTGTTGACTTAACATCACTATTACCATGCCCCACAGTCCTGATGATGGTTCATTAGTGCCGAAATTCTATTGTGACGACTTTGTTTCTCAATAAATCTCTCCTTCTACTCGGATCACATTGTTATCAATTTTTCTCTACATATTATCGGAATACTCTCTATTATTTACACACACACACACACACTTATATATACATATATATATATATATATATATATATATTAATTGAGAAAATAAATAATGAGTCGTAGGAATTTTAAAGATAATGCATGCATCCATAAATAAAATAATTTTGTCTGATACTCTGAATATAAACAGAAAATTCAGCAATGTGAATGAATTAAAAAATGTACTGTAACAATTAAAATACTCAAGAACATTTTTCTTCAGTTTTCTTACATGACAAAGAATATCGTCAGTTCCTAAAGAGTTACATTTTTCACACCAATGTCTTTCATTCGTGTGATTGTCAGTTTGTCTTTATATTAAAAGCAAAAGCAAAATTGGAGTAAGTATTACCCGTCTTTCATTTTCTTATTTAAAAAAAAAAGAAAAAAAAAAGTGGTGTACTAAAAAAGGACACATCAAGCTACTCAGACTTAAAACAAAGCGCATAAAAAATATCAATTTATATTGGGGTAGAATAAAGCCAACCAGTTATAATCAATTTTAATTTCATTTTCATTAGGGATCAATGTCACGAATCTATGTAAAAATTAATTTGTAAAATAACTGAATGAATGAATCAATTAAGAAAAATAACCACAAAAATCTAATATTTGATTTGATTATAGAATCTACTGGAGGTATATCTAAAACATTGGTTTATGGTCACGAACTCATTAATTTATGAAAATCATTTCTGAAGCTTTGGTTTGATCCGAATTTACCCCATATATTTGCATCTCAAACTCAGCATGTTCACAATTAACGCTATGTACGAAATGGACATATAATGTTCATAACGATAGAACAAATAAAGAACATAGGAATCTCGGAATTTGAAAACACGTAACGACTTCTTGTTCAGGTACGAAACCTTTTTATTAACTTTGAGTTAAAGGTTTCGACGTAAGGAGGAGGGACACAATCTTCTATGCTGTCTTATTCATTTGGCCCCCAACTCGAGCGGCCCCCATAGGGCGCAAGTTCGTCTCGCGTCTGCGAGCTCTAAAAGTCGACCGTCTTCGTCCAGTGTCTAATCTCAACTCTCTAACTTTCTTCAAATCTCCACCAATCTCTGCGCACTTCCGGTGCGTGACGTCATTCGCACTCCGTCACCCGTTTTGTCGCTGAGTATTGTGACATCTGAATGACACCTCTATCCACCCGTGCGCGACCGCGTTAACACCTGCCTCAATGTTGCACCTAACTAACCCATGTGCTGAGCCAAAAGGTTCTCAGCCTTACTAAAGTCAAAGGCATGAACCGAAATCCCTCGGCTATTATATACCACATGTTTATATATATATATATATATATATATGTGGTTGGCGTTTGAGTCAATCGGGTTTCGATACCACCTTCGCGAATCTAGCCTGTCTAGCCACACTAAAGAGTTCTGTTAGAACGAAACAGATCTGTCTGTGGATGACAATATATATATATATATATATATATATATATGCTCCCCTACCCATGTAGGGTTGAGCTCTCTAGCGAATGAAGTAATTGTGTTGCCATTAGCGTATATGCAAGGTTCTTCGTATGAATCGATAGAACGAAGCAAATCCGTCTGTGGATGACTATGGGGGTTGAGCACTCTGGTGAAGGAATTTTCAGCCGCCACTCGAATAATGCAAAGCTCTTCGAAAGAATTGAGCACTCTGGTAGCCAATAGGGTATAAAAATGTAAACAAACGGCTGCTGCTGATGCTACATAAATACCTTAAGAATTCGCTTAGCCAAACGTGGTACGCTAGTTGGCCGAGCGGTCTGAGACTTAGTCTAACGTAAAGTTGGATGAGTTTCGATCCCGGCTTCGAGTGTCCTCCGTGTCTAGTCACACTAAAGAGTTCTGATAGAACGAAACAGTCTGTCTTTGGATGACAATATATATATATATATATATATATATATATATATATATATATATATATATATATATATGTGTGTGTGTGTGTATATATTGTCTCTTCCTCCCCGCCGTGCCTATTCTGTTTTATTTATCCATTAGATCTGAAGAAGTCCTGTTATATTTTTTCTTCGTGTTTTTGGTTCACTCCAGAAACGAAAAACTAGATGGAAATAAATTTATAATCCTAAAATAACCGGTCTTTGTTTTTTTCTTTAAAGATATATATATATACATACATATATATATATATATATATATATATATATATATATATATATATATATATCAAGCTTTCTGTACGAACGGAATGCGACACAATATTCATTGCTTTGAAAGAAGATTAACAGGTATGGATTCTGAATAATCTATCTCTTAGACTAGTTTCAATTCAATGGTTTAAAAACCCAGACTGCCATATTTGGACATTGAAAAGCTGGATTCGTAATTTTCCCAAGTGTATTAGCGCTATTTGAAATTTCTAGGTTTTGAACTTGTGTTGCCGGGTCCATTTCCAGTGCCTATAAACATTACATCACGAACACATCATATATATATATATATATATATATATATATATATATATATACGTATTCTTCAATCCAGTAAATCCGGAGTAGGGAAAAATCCCGCCAGGACAATTAAATTATTCAAACTTCGAATATTTAAATATTCCTGGTAAAGAGCTCAATATAAATTATATCATAGACCAAATATTCCTTCAAGAAAAAAACAAAATTCAGTCACATTATTATTGTAAATCTATTTCCATCCTGCAAAGAGCATTGAAATAAATCAATAGCTCCGAAAAAATTCAACAGGACTTCTTCCGATCCAACATGGTGATAATAGTAAAATCTTTTTTCGGAGTTATTCATTCATATCAGTGCTCTTAGCCGGATGGAAATAAATTTATAATTCTAATGTGCTGAATTTTGTTTTTTTTCTTGAAGGTATATATATATATATATATATAATTAGTTTGAATAGCTTTTACACAGGGTCAACAGAAATTAACAAAACCACTCTCTCGTCTGTGTGTTCATCAGGCGAATGGTATTTGTCAGCCGTCCCACCAACCGGGCGAATGTAGTACAAGGCCTTTTAAAGGTGTATCCAAGCGCAGGACTGTAGCCCAGACGCGCCCAACATTGCCAAAAATTCCCCTGGCACCGTCGGCATTCTCCTAAAAAAGAGCGTCTTAGGCGCCAGGCAATAGGCCTAACCCCCATGAGGCTCGTGTTATGTCCAAAGGTGAGATACACCCGACCAGATCCGTGCCGTTGACACCACGGCCGGACGAAGTGTAACCCACCTACTGGATCCATTGTTCGTAGTTGGAGTCTATCTATCGTTTTCTGCTGGGATCAGGAAGGTTTGACTAGCTTGTTGGCATTCCAGATAGAGATTGATAATCTATGCACATATATTGTGTTTCTCTTGTGAATTTTTTAAAAATCTATCAACTTAACAATATTTGGTCAATAACTTTTCTGTTTTTATCAGATCATTATTGCTGTTATTTCTGCTTTTTTTTTGTACTTCTGTTAATATTATTTTTGTACCATTTTTTCTCGTTTTATCAATGCATCATTTACTTTATTCACTTGTAAATTTCCAACTTTAATTTAAGCATTGCTTTTATTTCCAGTTTCTATTGTATATTCTATTATTTAATCTTCTGTTCACTTTTCATATATATATATATATATATATATATATATTGCTTATTCATTTTCTTCACTTTCATTTAATTTTCTTTTTTAGACGAAGAAAAGTGTCCCACCAGGTGTTTCCAGGTTGTACTAAATGAATGTTAATTGTTGAATCGATTCATTTCCTGTTTGACTATACATATACTTTTTTCGATTTTTAAATGTTTTTTTTTTTTTAATTTTAATTTATCTAAAACGAGATTTTTTTCAAGCGCATTTGGGTTTTATGGCATATGAACTTTTCTAGGTTATTTTAAGCGAAACGCATTTTTATACAAATTATCATTTCTCTTTCAGACAATTCCGTTTAGCATAAGTAGACAGTTTAATTAACAAAACGTTTTTCGTTATTTCAATCTTTTCAGTTTAATCAGCCATTTCTAATTAAACCATTTCAGTTTAGTATAAGTATAGTTTTGTCCACACAGAGTTAAATGTCAAAGCAGTTCTATTTCCAAAAATTCAGTTCAGCGTAAGTACAGTTTCAATATCAAAAACTGTACTATTTTAAACAATTCAGTTCTATTTGACACATAGATAGGACCCTATCAGGTGCTACAACTCAACGCCAGAGTGATCCTGGGAGCGATGACAATGAAGTGCTACTCCGGAAAACTCCAGCATTATCAAAACCTCACCATCAGATTGTTTAGTGTCCTATCATGGACACTCGTTGGGGGTGTTTTACCTCTCTGGAGAGGTGCAGTCCGTGTATTCTACAGTCCCAGCCGACTGAGCAATTTTAAGCATGGTGAAAACAATCTGCCCAATCTGCCTGAGTTCAAATCATGGGCAAGGCTAGTTGCATTTCAAATTCCCTTTTATCCTTGGAATAATATGAAATCAAATATGTCTACTCCTCAGCGACTGGTAAGTAGTAGGTCATATTGGGGTTTTAAACCTTGGTAAAGCGAAGAGATTGAGCATCTTGAAGCACATGGCATAATTGTCATCGCCACAGGAAATTCTTGTGGGAGTTATTTGCGTTTCACGTCACGCTAATGCACAGAGAAGATGCATGACCAGATCTCCTCTTCCCTTCAGCTATAGGTAAATAGTAGAACAGACTCATCATAACCTTAGGTATTCAACCGATTAAGGAAATGAAAAATCTAAATCAAAGCTGTCGTACTCCACAAATATATATATATATATATATATATATATATATCCTAATCTAATATCTACCAGCATTCACGGTTACCAGAAAAAAAGAAAAAAAAAACCCGGCAGGAGCAAGTGATACAATATCGCGAATCACCGCCCGGAGGAAAAATGAAAAAAATATTATAGGACAAAAAGAAAGAAAAGGCCAACCCCGTCACACCGCTTGAAAAAAATCAAGAGATATGCAGTCAGTTTTAGGGTCAGTTTTAGACTTCCTGATGATCCGTTAAGGTGAAATTTTAGTAGGAGATTTCCGACTCGCGATTTAAGATAATTATATATATATATATATATATATATATATATTGTTTTGCGGAAATTTTGAGAAAATACGTACATACTTACTGCAAAAGTTTTCTTGGCTTTTGTAGTTGATTTTTATGAAGATATTTTATTTTAATGAGTAAATATGTTTCTTCCTCCAAATGACTTTTTCTGCAATCCTGATTTTTTATCATTTAACATTCCAGTGCACTTTTCTTACCGTTCATTTCTGTTTTTACGGAAGTTGGGAACCTTCGTAAGTAAGTACTCTTATTAGCAGTACAAAATAAAATTAGTGGATTATCATTACTTTTGCATTTTTATGTTTTTTGCGGTTATGAAATACATGGAGAAAAGATTTATTGATTCTGCTGAGTCCTCAGACGTATGATTTTATAAAATGGTTATTATTCTCCTTGGTTTCTTGTGCTTTTTTTCAATACAATTTTACAGAAGAAATTAAAATTAATTACTTAACGAGGAGGAATGAGAGATGATCTGATTTTTGACAAAAAAATGTAGATGTTTTTTTCAGTATTTTTCCTTGAACTGGAAATGTTCTGTGAAGGCAGATTTCAAATACTAAGTTTATTGAATACTCGGATTGTTTAGTTAATCATCATCATCATCAAGATGTACTGATCATATGGGTTCAATTGACCTTATACCGTCATCCATCCCTATCAGTCATGCCTATCGGCAGGTCCTCTCGACTACATTCAGCATCAGTACAGAGGTAATCATTGTAAGTCTGTGCTGTTCGGCCATCTCTCAATGTTTAGGAGTATACAGGATAACGTCGCTTATGACCCTGTACTTCCTTATGCAGCAGTGATACTCTTACTTCGATGATTTGTGAGATGGGAGGTAAGTGGCTATTCAACTGCTTTTTTCTAAAATGCTAGTTCCATGATTTGTTCAAAACGGCATAAAGCATTTTCTTGTTTTCCAGATCTAATTTTTTTCTTGAAACAATTCATGAAGTCAATGTGCTGTAACCATACAATAGTACTGATTCGGCTACAGCTTGTTAAAAAAATCGCTAAATAAGATTTTAAAAAATAAAATAAAACGGTAATATTGTAAAAAAAATGTTAAATTGGTTGATTTCTGAAATAATTGTAAGGAAAAAATTAAGAGGGTATTTCTGTAAAAAGATCAGAAGAATAACTTGACCGAATTTTAAATGTATATAGATATTGTATTAATAGTACATTTGTTCCGAGAAAATATTCCCTTTTTTATCTGAGATTGATGAGAGAAGCTAGTAAGAAAGGAAGATGCCCGAAGAGGCATAACAAGCAAATGAATAAAAATAAATGTCTTAGTTTCCATCTCATTTCCGAAAGAAAACTTTAAATGTCTAATTAACGCACTTCCTTTTATTTTATTTGTTTATTTTTTGGGCTTTTCATATAGAGTCTTCATTAATGATTCTTGTTCTTTTATAGTTTATTTTTTAATTGTTTCAGTAACTTGTAAAAAAAGCAAATTACTGCTGCTGAAGGTGGCAATGAATGCAATAAAAAAAGCAAAAGAACAAAAACGATTAAAACTGACTGACTTTGGTGAACGTCTCAACTTCTATTTGGAGATTGGATCAGAGTCTCGTTTTACCCGAGGATTAGTTTGTAACGTAACAAAAATGGCGTCTTCTACAAATCCTTATCGTTAAAATAACGAGTCTTGGTCTTGAAGAAAATCCTCTTACGAAAACTAAACAAGTAATATTCCTGGTGCCAAATGGAACGTTAAGTAGAAGCGTACATGTGTTTCTCTCTGGCTTTCTTTCTACATCTGTTGATGAATGTGTTCCTCAATTTGTTCAGATTCACACACACACACACACACACACACACACACATATATATATATATATATTCTCGTGTCTTGTTTATATATATATATATATATAAACACGGGAATATATATATATTTTTAAACAATACACGAGAACATTAATCTCACAAGCTAAGTTGAGCTCATAGTGCAGTGATATACTGTGCCGCACATCCACGCATATTTATCTATCTATTTATCTATCTATCAATATATATATATATATATATATATATATATATATATATATATATATATGTATGTGTGTGTGTGTGTGTGTGTGTGTGTGTGTGTGTGTTGGAAAGTTTATGAACTATCAGATATGCATGTTGTCTGACATAAAGTTAATTAGACTGAGGATTATTCAGTTTATCAATTTTGTGCTAATACGATTGAAAGCATAAATGATTGATAGTTTTATTTTAATGGCATATCAGACCACCTGGTCTAATGTTATGCCAAGAGTTTAGATAATTATGAACATTGCACGTTTATATTTACATTTTCTGTGTAGTTTCTAAAGACATTTTTTCTTACAGTTATATGCTGTCAGATATTTCTCTCAACAAGAAATCATCATCATCATCATCATCATCATTATTATCATGATGTTGTGCCGCAAGCATGGATATCCCTGACCATCTCTCGCCACTTATCCCTATCGTTCATCGCCGCTGGCTGGTCTTCCGGGCTACATCCCGTATCCTCACGCAATTGCTGTATGTATGTTCGAGCTGGTCGTCCTGCTTTTGCCCGGCCATATGTGTGGGAGGTACTGCCAGACTGTCAGACGTTGTAATATCATCTATGGATCAACTGGATGTATTTACAAATTATTTCTAGTTGACCCCCACATATGGTCAGCTAGAAATAATTTTCAAATACATCCACTTGATCCATAGATGATATTACAACGTCGGACAGAATAAACGTGGCAGTAATGATCCATGAAGGGAATATCAACAATCCCTTAAGTACTTGAACTGAAGCCACACCAGAAGATTGTGTTTTGTGTCATACGCCGCACAGCTATCTTTTCTAGGTGTCCTTATCTCATCACAGTTTATTCTAAGCCCAGAGTTGATAGGTCATGTGAAAATATTTAGTTTATGTTCCTCTCTTATGATTCCTATAAAGATGAGTGATCATGGATTGTTAAAAAGTCTTTATAAACTCTGTTACAAAAATGAAATGAGAGATCTCATTTCTATGTCCAACGTTTATTCGGTGGGATACAAAAATTCAACGCAGGTTGAGAGAGTTCAATAATCTATCACTGCTTACTCACATAGGTTAAGTTAGGAGCACCAGATATTTTCAATAACCGAAAGACTATGGAAATGAAACTCGAAGGAATTCAGACAAATCAAAGGATTCTCCTCAGATTTAATCGACATTTGTCGGTGGAAAAAATGGATGAAAAATTATATTTTGATTAACAGGCTGTTGCTAACTTGTTGACTGAGTACCAATGCAAGCGCAAAAAAACAACATTGAAACATTAGTTCTAAATGTGAAAGAGTTTCGTGTAAAATTCATTTTGAGGTACCATAGACCATGATCATAATATTCATTATCAACATTATTGGTGGGTGGCTTCCACTAAATGCGCTGCTGCCGGTTTCCACAACCAGTGAACTTGGTTCCCGGGTATTCAGCCGACAGAAAACGGTGCCATAATCGGTTACACACTAGGGTTGGAGATTTTTGAAAAGGTTTTGTTATTCAGTAATTCACAAATCATCTTTGGATCGATTTAATTTTCAGAGCTAGCCAAACCACATTCTAAACTATTAGGAGTGGGTTATGATTTATAAAACATATTATATTTCCTTTATCAACTCAAGAACGTCACTTCATGTCTCTCTGTTTATGATACCGGTAGAAAGAGTTGGTTGGTTGGTTGGTTTTATTTTACGGTGTATCAACTTTTTCAGGTCATTTAACGCCGAATTGAATTTTAAACAATTCAGTTTATTATGAGTATAATTTATGTTTACGAAGATTTTCAACGTGAAAACATTTCTATGTCAAACAATTCAGTTTAACAGAAGTACACAGAACCAATCTGGTGCTACCTCTCCAAGCCTGAGTGAACCTGAAAGTGATGGCATTTAAAGGGACACTCCGCATTCCCCAAAACATCAACATCAGATTTCTTTGTATCTTTTCCAGGACACTCATCGCAGGCTGGGTCTTACCCCACTGCAGACAAGATATTGGTGTATTCTACAGATGCCTATGCCTGGGCAAACCAAGAGAGAGAGAGAGAGAGAGAGAGAGAGAGAGAAAGAGAAAGAGAGAGAGAGAGAGAGAGAAGGGGATGAATTCCAGTTATGAACCTCGTCTTATTTTCCTACAAGCTTTTTTTCCATTTTCTGTTATGAGCTCGTTGTCATCTCTTCATTTCATCTTTGTCTCCGCTTTCTTTTAGGTTCGGGACTACCACTTTTTACTAGGGCTTCTTTGAAGAAGATGATATTGGTTGATAATTAAGTTGGTATTCTTGAATTTGTTCACTATAAGCCTCCTTATTTATAATTGTTATTGCGATGTTTATACGTAATGACGAATTTTTAAACACTCTGTTCAAAAACATAATGACCTTTTATAGACGCCGTTGAATACACTGACCTCATCTGTACTGAGGGGTTAGATCTATCCCCAACGAGTTTTCTGGATATGACAATGAATATCTGATGGTGAGTCTGTTACTCTGGCGCTTCGACGAATGTAAAGTATCACTTTAACACCATTTCTCCCTGGTCTACTCTAATACGGAGTGGTAGTAACTTTGGGCAAATAAACATATTAAAGTAAGCAATCAGTACTTAAAACTATTTAACAGTGTGCAAATAATAATTCTACCCATAAACCATTCGTTTACAAATAAACACACACATTGTGGGGACCTTACCCCTACGAAGAGATGCAGTCGGTGAATTCTACAGCCCCAGCCGTCTGGGCTATTGCTTCATTAAGCCACAAGGCCGGATGTCTAGGGCATCTAGTGAGACTCGAACTCGTTAGTAATGGTCTGCTACTTTATCTGGCTACTAATTGCACTCGGTGAGCCGCATAATGATGGTAATAGATTCCGATATTAAACTCTTTTATCTCAAAAGAGGAAGTGTTTTGTCATAAGTTGAACCGAGCAAAAGTATCTACTTGTTGGTGATATGCAGAAACATAAAAGCAATAAAATATCCTGTTCAAAACATAGACAAACATATTGAATTACAAATAGCTTTCAACATACAAACGCCATGACCCCAAAGTCTAAACGACGCAAAATCTTATGAGACTTATTAGCACTTCAAAAATATCTTTGCTCGACGGTAATATTTCATCGGAACAATCGAAAATTTTAGAAAAGAATAACCGATCTTAACAAAAGGATGAGTTACAGCCAAAGTCGACGGATTTTTTAATATTTCAATTTAGAAATTTTTCAATTTAGAAATACTCAAAATAAAACTATTGGTTGATTGAGTGATGGATTGGCTCACTGATTTTAAATGTACGACCACCTGTTTAGGGTTCATACAAAGAAATTGGGAAAGCGTGTCTATTGCATGGAATTTTTTTGACATTTTTGTGCAGTTGTTTCGTAAGATAATTCTGATAAGATCGTTTCAAATACAAATAACTTTTAAACAGATCTATTCGACCCAGAGGGACAGCCTAACAGCTACTTCCTATCTGAGTCAGGGAGTAGTGTCAAGAGAGATGAAGTAATGACTAGGACGATGTACGCTACACTCCCAAAATCTCAAGAAATAGAGCTTCACTACCATATGCAATTTCGTGTTACACCCAGAGCATCCATTATGTGAGGGACTTTAACTTTCTGTTAGGGATTCAGTTAGCATATTCTAAGCCTTACCAACGGGACGGTCAGTCTATTGGACAGTGTTGATAAGCGCAAAAATACTCCAAACAATAAATATGCTAATTAGCCTCAATTTCGATTTGAGAAAGCCAATAAAAGCAATCTTGTAGTTTACTTTTTCTAACGCATTTTCTTATTGTAACAATCTCAGAATTAAACTAGCCGACGACGGAATAGAACTACATTCACTAACAGCCGGTATTAGATAAGATACACTGATATCGAGAAACATTAGAAAAACACATCTTTCAGGGATTGCTTTCTTTGTTTTAAATGGCATATCAACATTCAAGGGTTATTTCAATGCAAAACCATCCTTGTATATGAACAGTAGTGGTACTAATTAAATCATCGCTGGGACAATTTGTGTTTTAAAAAGTGGATCATTACGTCGTTAAACTCTGAAGAAAAATCCTATGTTATTTTTGTCAATTTTATTTGGCATCCTATAATTTAAATTGATTACTTATTTTGTGTGTTTGTGTATATTCGACGTAATAGCAAGTAAACAATGTTAGGTTTGATTTACTTTATCTAATATCGGAGTTGTGCAACTGGTCCAGTAGAATTTTTATTTTTCTATGAAGACTTAGATAATTCCTGGTTCTAATAGGTGATTCTGGTTATTTAATAACGTATTCTCTTTGTCAAGTGGTTAGCATTTGTTTTGGCCGACAAAATTGGTCCCTTGGACTCCTTTTTATGAACATTAGCTGATGTCCTCCTTTAGGTTCATTGTCATTTGGCTGAATTAATGATAAGCAATATAAGGCACATTTTATAATTTCTAATATCAGTTTTAAAAGCTCAGAAAATAATGAAAATGAAAAAAAAAATAGCATTACTTATCCCTATTACATATGAGCTGTAAAATGATCATTACTGAAAATATCAGACACTTGATGATATCTATTTCACAGAAAATAAATTTTCCTCCGACATTCTGAAGAGGGTATTTTTCTGCTCTTTACCAGCTGACGTAAATGTCTATTCTCATAAGGATTATCTTATTTTGAAAAGTCCCAACGACTCGAAATTGTGACCTGATATAGGTATGCAGTAATTTTACAATTAGAAGACGCTATTGAACACAACAAGTTTCTTTCCTTCGAAATTATTTTGTTTCATTAGTATATATATATATATATATATATATGTGTGTGTGTGTGTGTGTGTGTGTGTGTGTTTAATCTTCAATTAAATACCATCATCCAAAATTTGAAGCGTCTATAAACTGACTCATATATTTGAAAATTGGTCATTTTACCATATATCAGTATATAAAGATATATATATATATATATATATATATATATATATATATATATATATATATATATATATAGATAGATAGATAGAAGAAAAAGAATATTGTATTACCCTACTTTTTGGTTTTTAATAATTTTCAACTAGTTTTCGCCCAAGGTCCTGGCCAGGAGAAAATATTAGTGAAGAGAATTTTTAAAGAATAATTTCAAATTCTATTAGAGTAAATAAACCACAGAAGAAGCATTAAAAAAACATGAACCAATAACTCGGCACCTTTCTTTGTCATCAGATAAGTGTTTTTGTTATCAAAGAATTTTGAATCGACCATTGTATGATAACTACGTCACGTGACCATCTAGTGCTAGGAATTACACGAATAGGGTATTATTAGGCGTTGGTGTTTATTGTTACAAATTAGCCTTGACTGATTCAGCTAAATATTCGAATTCAAAACTTTTATATGTTTATTTGGAAAACCATCATAATATTTCATTTCAATATAGAGTTTTGACGATGTCAAATGAAGCGTTGTTCTTACTTAAAATAAAACTAGTGAAATCTATTTTTAACGGGTAATTTGAATAAATCATAAAGCGTTAAATGGTTGAGATATACCATGAATCATCTATTTGAGTGATTGGCTGTGACCTCTGGGGTCAGTTTGAATCCATGGTAGTGTTTAGTTAAGATATCAGAAGATCAGACAATCCAGGGAAAATATTTGAATGGTAAATCAATTGTGGAGGAACGTGCCAAAGGGACAGTGTGTTCCACCAATGCATTTAACTTTTCGTAGGTTGCGTGGGTAAAATGAATATGAATTAAAATTGGCACATACGAGTCTAGAGTTTGCGTTGTTGTTATCCAAGTAAAGAAGAAATAATACAGTTGAGCCTACGGCAATGAATAAGAACAGACTGAGAGACAAAACTGTGAGTTAAAGGCGACAATGATGGCTACTACAACACAAAGCAGAATACCAGAAAAGGTGAGAAGATGGCCACTTAATAAAAAATAAGATGTAAGCGTAAATCCAGGAAATAGTAAAAGAGCATCTAACACTCTTTTTACTGACACTGGATTAATGTGATTATCCAACCCAGCCAGTACATACCTATTTTGAGGTTAGAACTTTTGTGGTGTTATAGTTTACGTCATACACGGAGACCCGAGTTCGAAACCCGGGCCAAGATTTTTGCATTTCACATGGCGCTAATAACTTTGTAAACATTATGAATCCAAATATTTTTGCCGAAATCAATGAATAAATATTGAGAAAATTTTAGGATCTTTAACCATGCCATCGCAAACAGTCTAATAGAAGAAAAATTCTGTATTCAAACTTGCTACATTTAACTTGACCTTTTTTTTTTATCCTGTTCGGAACAGAGTTGTTGGGTTAATAAATTTATATTTCTACCTGCTTACAGATAATCTTATCATAACAATATGCTATTTAATAAAGTATCAGGCATTTGGATGCATATTTTCAGCATCCTACCATAAACTGACCTTGTGCAACACCTGAGCATTTATAACCCTGATGACTTATGTCATTAAAAACGAAAAAAGAAGACCTTGAGACATACTTGAAATCATTATCAGGCAATGGAGTTCCTCTGTATTGGATTTTCTTTCTTGATCCTATGATGTAAGCCAATCAGAATGATTTATAAAGCCTGAGTCATTTGCCAATCGAGCTACATGCTGAGGTGAGAAGCTGACATTCTCAACCAATCAAGGTTAGCATGTAGGCTACGCTTTGCTGAGTTGCAGGCATGAGATTATTGCCAACAAGAAGAACTAAGAGCGATAATTGGATCCACGCAACGAACAATAAAGTCAAAAGGAAAGGAATTAAAGAGTCAAAGAACAAAATGCGATGAAGATAGCTGTGCAGAGCGAGTGGAAACTTTATAATGAAAAGAAAGAACATTTCGAAGATATAGAGAATAAAAGTCACGTACAATAAAGGAATATTCCAACATGTTATTATTTGAGGGGTGTGTGTGTGAAGATCCAAGTTAAAAGGATGATTACACTGATATTGAGAAAGATATACACAAATGTTCTTAACAAATTGAGCACTCTGGTATCCGGTAAGGTAAAAAATGTAAACAAACGAACGCTACTGTTTAATACCTTATAATTCCTGAGCTGACGTGGTACGCTTGTTGGCTGAGCGGTATGATACTAAGTCTAACGTAAAGTTGGGGGGGGTTGATCCCAGCTTCAAGCGTCCTACATGTCTAGCCACATTGAAGAGTTGTGATACATCGAAACAGTCTGTTTGGTTTCTTTGTTTTAATGGCATATCAACCTTTGTTGGTTATTTAATGCCAAAGCCATTCTCTTAGAAGAACAGTAGCGGTACTATTTAACCCATAGTTGGGAGGATAAGGGGGTTCATATCTTTCCCAAAGGTATTTGCCCGAAAGTTAACGTAATAGCGGGACTGGAGTACGAACTCGCGTACTGCGATTCCACAGCCCATCGCTTTAACCATTACACCACGAGAACACCCGAAACAGTCTGTCTGTGGATGACTCTTTATATATATATTTGGAGAATGAAATTGCATCAACTAGGAAGACGATGCTGATGTGTATGGAGTAAGAAATTACCTAATTTTGGAATCCTTGCGTGTATTTCTTTGTCTGTGTGATCATTTACTGTAATTTAGTTACCTATCCTTTAAATTTTCATTGAATCTTGAATTACCACTCATCAATTCGACGTTGAAACATTTTTAAACAGATACACACATTTCACTGTCCATCAGCACACACACACACACACACACACACACACACTAACGTACGCACATACAGACAAACATATCTATCTATCTATCTGTCAATATATATATATATATATATATATATATATATATGTGTCAATCCCCGATCACAATGAAACTATATATATATATATATATATATATATATATATATATATATATATATATATATATATAGTTTCATTGTGATCGGGGATTGACATTTGGTTATACAGTGAATTTGATTTTTTTTCTTTTGGAAAATAAAGAGAATCATGAATTTTGTTACAATTTGATCTGCATGTGGAAGACAGAACTTGTATAGACTGCACTTACTTCATTTTTTTATGAACTATGAAGGACCCGTTTGCGGAAAACTTTTTGATGTTAAAACAGGTCTATATGTTGGATGATTTGATTAGGACGCTACGTTTACACGACAAACATCACATTGATAATATGGAGGAAAATGCAAAAAAAAAAAAAACAGTTTGCCCCAGACACTTTATATAACTGATCTGGATTCAAGGGAACACTTGTTTTTTAAAGATACAATCAAACCAAAAATGTCGATATAAAATCTGTCATCTAAAAAAGAGATGTTTACACTATTCATCATAGTTATTTCCATAACTCATTACGGAATGGGATCCAAAATGATTGGTGCAGAACAGTCGAGGGGACGTTTCTGTAGATAAAACAAAATAATTATTTTGAAGAGAAAGTGTTTATCTCAAGAAAATACAAGATAATATATATATATATATATATATATATATATATATATATATTCTCTATAGATTTTACCAATAAATGGTACCTAATAATTTCATTTTTGATAATATTATGTTCCATGAGAAATGATATATTGATGATATTTTTTGAGAAAGCATGTGTTTTCTTAAAATATTAAAAAAAAAGGTTCTTTATTCAATATAATCATCATGAAATCATGGTGTCAGCACGGAATTCCCAGACAATCTATCTCCATCCTTCCCTATCAGGAATCGGTGCCGACTGGTCCTCCAAACTGTATTCAGTTTCTTACAGATGTAAGTTCTTGTGGCTCGGCCAACCCGGGCAATTCCATGTATTTAGTTCTACAGAAGAACGACTATAACGTAATTGAACGATTGATAGAAAATTGAAATTCAATGAATGGATAAATAAATTTATTAATAACTAAAACAGACAGTAGTCTCCGAATTGGAAGACTGAGGTACTTGTGTAAATCAAAAATGACTAACGAGGACTGGCGATCCAAAGATCGTGTGCACATGCTAGGGACAAGCGGAAGCAGATGTCCCTCTCGCTGACATGACACATTGAAGGAATGCCTTGTGTGCTTTCGGGAGTTGTGAGCGAGAAGTGATAAGGTAAACACGTTAATAAAACACCAGCCACGAAATGTAAAATGACGAAGGTTTAATTTTGGAGATGTGTTCCGAAGGGGGAGTTAGACTATGCCACCAAGTGGGCAAGCATGTTAAAACCACAAAAAAATCAATGTCTGCTTCTGTTCTCTCTTTCTCACCTTGATATATTACTTATTTGTGTCTAACTGACACCGTTGTCTTAGTTTCTGTACTGTCTTTCTTTCTTTCAGCAACGATTTGTAGTAAATAATCCTTTGAGTAGTTTAACAGAGACTTGCGTTCATCTTTTTAGTACAGCAATGGTACACGACGCTCATGAGTTCGTCCTTGCTTCTCCAGTAATGTCCAGCAGGTATTGTTCGTCTTACTTGGGTGATTTTTGAACTGGGATTTAAGTGGTCGTAGAATTTCTGTTTTGTGAAGTGTTGCTTACATGATTCATTAAAAAAGCAAGTAGCATCCTTCTACTTTGCCCATTTAGTCTTTGCTCCGTGCGTTCTGTTTGCATCCACGTGATACATCCATGTGCACGGATATAGCTTGGAAGAAATCACGTTTAACTTTATCGAAGGGATCACATTGGGATTTTATCGATAACTTATTGATAACAGTCGATGCATTTGCTATGCAGTCGTTGACATTAATTCCAGTAGATGTGATATTCCTGTTCATACAGGGGAACTTATGTCTTTATGTTGCGTTCTGGTTAGTGAACACTTGTAATATTAAATGAAGGACAAACCACGATATGAGAGGAGTAAGTAAAAGTAAAGTTAGCGACCACAGTCGAGGGAAACCCGAAGGCTCCCTTTTCGATAGCTACTACACCAATGTGTAGAGGAGGGCGCTACTCCTTTCACTGGATTGCTCCACTTTCCCCTTGTCCCGTACTTTATAATGCTGACTGTTAAGCAAGGTGGCATCAAGTTCCATTTTTAAAGTCTTCGGTATGACTCGACCTAGGATAGAACCCAGGTCTCCCGGGCTATTGGCGAACACTCTAACCGCTAGACCAATGTCCGGTGATAAGGAAAAAGTATATACAATAGAGAGACTATTAGTTGACAAGAACATAGAATTAGTGAATACAAAATAAAGATATAGTCCAAAGATAGTAATGGCTTCCGTTATTACGGTAGCAAGTAAGGTGATCTAGTGCGATCTCCAATCTTCAACGCTCTAATACTATTCCTATAAGAAGCTGCTCTTCACCTTCTAATCTGCCCTGTTATTAGTAGCAACTGCTATATATGGCTGAGGGACTAGTTCATAGTGTGGAAAAAGGTGGGTGATACCCAACACTTTATTTGGCCTCCTGAGTAGAGTGTACGCCAGTGGCTTGGCATATGGGGGTTCAATCCAAAGTCAAGTCATACTAAGGACTCAAAAAGTTGCACTTGATGCCTCCTTGCTTAATACTCAGCATTATAAGGTACGCATCAAGGGTAAAGGAGAGCAATCCACGTTAAGGATTAGTGATCTCCCGTCATAAGACGGTGTAGTAACTAGTGGGAAGGAAGCTTTCGGGTCGCCCTTGACTACGGGAGCCAATTTTTACATATATATATATATATATATATATATATATATATATGTATAAGGTGAGTCATCTCCTGAAATTCATTAGAAATCGTTTAACTTGACTTATCATCTTACTCGTAAAAATATTTACGTAATTGTTGTATTTTTCACACACAGTTCCAATTACACGTATCTCGGTATTTTTTTTTTTTTTTTTGCTTACTGGACAACTGTTATACATTGAAGCTGAATTGACTTCCCTTCCAAATTAATTAACTAGAGTAAGTAAATGTTTTATTGTTTACCTCATTTTCGTCCTTATGTCAGAACGAACAATGCTTAACAAATAATCCTATCTGCAGTCTCATATAAACAATGAAATATTTATCTGTGAGTGTTGCAGTAGATTGTTTTGTACTTATAAATAACATTTATAATGAATTCAGCTATCTGTAGAACTGAATGAGATCTCACACAAGCCATTAAGTTGGTTGGTTGGTGATTTATGATATATCAAAGTTTTGTGTTATTTAATTCAACATTCTCTTTATATATATATATATATATATATATATATATATATATATATATATATATATAATTAACTTAAATCGCGAGTCGGAAATCTCCTACTGATGATCCGTTAAGGCGAAACTTTAGTAGATTTCCGACTCGCGATTTAAGTTAATTTTATAATTGGCTCCACTCGTGTTGAGCACTCTTTTAATTTGTAGCATTGCAGTGTTGACGGAGGGTTTTAGTTTTCTTTTGACCAACTGGCTGCATATCTCTTGATTTTTTTCATGTGTGGTGACGGGGTTGGCCTTTTCTTTCTTTTTGCCTAAAATATTTTTTCTTTTTTCTCCCGGGCGGTGATTCGAGATATTTTATCTCTTGTTTCTGGCGGTTTTTTTTTCTTTTTTTCTGGTAACTGTGAATGCTGGTAGATAGTAGATTAGGAAATATATATATATATATATATATATATATATATATATATATATATATATATATATATATGTATGTATAGTCATCCACAGACAGACTGATTCTTTTTATCACTACCCAACAGTGTGATAAGACACGTGAGATGATTCAAGCAGGGATCGAAACTCGACTGACTTTACGTCAGTCGGATATCTTACTGCATAGATATCAGCTATCTCAGTGTAAGCGGAAGCATTTTAAATGCTTCTAAGTATTCCAATCTAAAATTAATAACTCAATTTAATGGTATTTTTATTTGGATAAGCTTAAATACTTCAAAATATTGTTATGTAACATTAATAATTCTATTTTTCAGGTATTCTTATGTAATATAAATAATTTGCACGTACCTGTATGGTTTCAAGTAACTAATAATGATAATCCTTAGTTAATGATTGGATTATTTGATTTTACCCATTTATGGGACCTTAACAGGTTCTACCAATTGTGACACTAAGAAGGTGGTCCACCAAGCAGACGATTCCTTTGTCTGTTTTGGCGCGAAACCAAACAATGGGTTTGGACTCGAGATCTCAACGCGACCGGAAGTAGGAGGGAACACTAGTCAGGGTGTTGGACAAAGGAACTCAGAGAAGGCAGTTGGCTAAGGGTGGCACGAATTGGAGTCGACACCGGACAGTAGAGAGACCAGCAGCAGTGAGGGAAGACCGGTCAAGATGGGTTGGAATTCCTAGTAGCTTTGTAGAAATTTCGCTAAAAATCCACGTTAGCGTTAGTCTACATATGCACAAAGGAATGCACAGTGTTACAGAATCACCCTTCTTACACTTGAATTAACCCAAGCAGTTTGTTCGTTTGTTCTTTTTCCTCCCACCCCCTTGATTGTATTTCTTGTGCCGTAAAGAAGTGTGCGATGCCCCAATCGGAACCACTAGAGTATCACCGGCCAAGAAGTAAAATGTTTAAGAAATTGACGTATTCTGGGGGCCGAGGGTGTATTGTCACACAATAAAGGATAATAATAGCAATGAAGAAGTAATCTACATTTTTCAAACCTCATCAACTGGAACCTCACCATTAGAGGTAGTTTCGTGGCATACTCTTCTACAGATGTGCGAAATGTATATTATCCAGTCCTTGCTGACATCACGGAAAAGCCATCAGAATATTTCATAGAAAAATATCCTCTTGTAAGAAGAGTCAAATATCTATTCAATATTATTTATGAAGATCAATTCACACATAAAATCGTACTAATCAATCAGAGTCAAATTAAATATTATCTAATTATTTTACGCTAAAATACACAGATAAACAAAAATATAAAGCATGTTTCTATAATTGATGTATTAGAAAAAATCGTTTATGCGTTAGCTGTTTTAAAAAAGGTCGCTAATTTTCTTAGTATTGCCGAAGAGTTTGAACGTTGTAATTTATTTTCTTTTTGCATTATTAAGTTTGTGTCAGATACGAGCTGTTAATAGCATGTACGTACTTAACTGCAGAATAGTTGGTGGAAAGATAATCCACATCTATTTCCGGGAAGTGCCGTTGGGTCTCTTCCTGCGTAGTGATCGTCTGTACAGACGAAAAGTAAGAAAGGAAATGTTAAAACTCACTTTTTTTAGAAGATCAAATTGTTAATGTATGATTTTCAAATCTCTCGTGAGAATAGATCATTTCCATCGGAATCATCTCAGATTATCCGATTCATCTCCCTGTACCTCTTCCCTCATGACATCCTTGAGCGAACTAGCTTCAAACTCCAAATCTAATTTTCTAATAAAATAACTCCAACGGACTTTAGCAAGCAAGATTCATCATACATATACATATACGCATGGGCAAACATCTCCAGACACATATATGTATATACAGAAAGAGAGAAAGAGAGAGAGTGTGTGTGAAAGAGAGCGAGACAAAGAGAGCGAGACAAAGAGGGAGAGTGACATGGTGAGGGATTTATTTGACTTACTACGAGACCAAATTGTGACTTGAGGCCGGGTTGATGTGGCAGTAGCTTACAGGAATAAAAACTCTTGTACAGCCAGGGAAAATCTTGCTGAATTTCGTCGGTTTTCCTCGTAAGAAGCGCCGGGCTATAAATTCAGCGCTTAGCTTTTCGAGACTAGGGTACAAGTGTTGTTATTTAGAATGCCTCTAGGAATAAGCAAGTGATTTTACCCTCCCTCCAACATATACAGATATATTTTTCTAGCACCCAGGAACATTTTTATGCTCAACAACTTTCTCTAATGTATATATTTGTCATACCCTCCGTACAAGTAGGATCTGACACAAGGTCTACTCTTTAAGTGGAGTATAACTGGTGTGAATTCTGAATTTTCTTTCTTCTAGACCGGTTTCCATAACAAAGCTGAAGCGCCCAGTCTACCCTGCTATATTAACCATGTTGGCCGTAGTATAATCAGAATACTATCTTTCTCAAAGATATTAGCGGTGTGGAAAATGCAAAAAGACCCGTACGGGTTTTGAACTCGGGTCACCGTGTCCATTTCCAACAACGATATTTATTACACCACAAGAACCTCTATAATGTAGAAATCTCACAATGAAGGTCCTTACAGAACTATAATGCTGTTAGAAAACTAGCATCAATTACGTCACAGCCATTATATGATAAATGTGCAATAAAAATTACAGCCTTAATTTGATTTTTATTCCCTGTCGGCCATCCATTTCTCAACATAATTTCCATCGATTAAAACCCGTACAGAATGCCAGTACTACTAACCTTGTCTTTTTTCCTTTCTATATGAGGCCAGGCATTGAATAAGTATAGGATGTATTGAAGTATCGTATCATAATATATCTTGGCCACACTAAAATAAATTATGTCTCGTATTCCCCACATTGTTACTGTTCTGTAGTATCCGTGAGGCCAAATAGCTGTTTCCAATGTGGTTTACAGACTGTATGAAGGATAGCCACTTCAGACTACTATGTTCAGTGAAGATTCTTCGCTCTTCGCAGAGTAGCTTTTTATTTGCTTTTTCTGCGAAAGTTGGTCGGATTTTCGTTCGCTTTTTGATTCCCCGAAAATAAAAACAAGCTCCTGAATTCTTTCTAAATGCAAGATATTTCTTTTCTCGAATTCAGACAAACCAATACTAACAAGAAATTTCAGTTTAAATGTTATCATTTGTTCGTTGATAATTCATCTAAATTCAATTGATTTTTGAAGCAAGAAGAGAAAGGAAGATGCTGACAAATAAGTTCTACTCGTGGTTCGTTTCTGGTAGCAAATAAACTCTTTGATACAAGATACAACATCTTTCTGTCTATCCCGGTTGATGCTCAGATGCATGCTATTTTGCTCAATCACACTTTTACATGTAGCAATATCGTTGTTCCGACACCAATTGTAATAATATTGCCGTTACGGTTACCGATATAAGCACCAAATGCAATACCGTAGTGCGCGACAACATTTGTGGTACCAAATGTAATACTATAGTTGTCATAATACGTTTACTTTAGTCTTATCCTAGTAACGGTGCCAAATGCAGTACTATAGTCGTCACAGGACTTTTATTTTAGTCTTATCCTAGTAACGGCGCCAAATGCAGTGCTATGCTTGTCACGGTTTTCCATTGTGGCCTTGCTTCTATGACTACATGTTTTTTCCCGGAAGTTTGTTTATCAATCCCATCTGTGCCCACGTTGTGTTTAAAAGATCCATTGATTGAGGATGACACTATCCATCCAGACTTTCTTCTGACTGTTGGGGTGATACGTTATCTGGGTGTTGGCAACTCAAACACAAGAATAACTATCTGTCAAAAATAAACAATCATTTATCGGAACGTATTGGTGTAGTAATTATACGTTTAATATCTTTATAGAATTGTCGCTTTATTATCCAGATATACCATTCATTGTCATACAGATATCGAAGCACAAGTGACAGAGACAGAGAGGAAATCTGTAAGGGTTTATAAACACAGACACAAAGAGACTCCCCCCGACTCGAATGACGTCTAACCCAAACTGACGACTTCTCAAACTGTTTCCAACTGAACTCGAACTGACGACTTCTCCAACTGAACTCCAAATGACGACTTTTTCAAAAGTCGTTTATTCTTATATGTCCCAGTTCAAAGTATCAATAGTGTGATATCATCTCACTACGTTACTGAGTCATCTCACTCGTGTTTCCAATTTTCCACTATGGTTTTCATTTCTTCAATCAAACTTATGACAAGACATGAATGTATTTTGTTTATATTTAGTCTTCCTGTGTAGATATGACAGTTCCCCTATCCTGGTCACTGGTGCACACACTTGAACTTTCCAATTTGAATTACATTTCCACTCAAAGATTGAAGCTTTTTTAGCAGCTGACTGAAAGACTAGCGACCCAACCCACACAGATAATAAGATAATTAATACAATCACCCATCACAGTAATTAGTTGATATATACCGGTCGTATACTTTCACTGATGGTTGAATGCTGTCTGGCCTTTAAATACTCTCTGACATCTCATACAGAAAGTATTCCCTAAAAAAACTTTAGCCTAAATTTTCCGACCGTCTAGCATGACCTTCAAAGGAAAGCTGTTACATAGTATTGAATTACTTATTCCTTTTATATGTGTCGGCAAACCGGTGATTTTATTTAAACCAAGCAATCCAATCCAGTCTCTGACATAGTGTTACTGTAAGATGCGGTAATAATTGGTCTTTTCTTTATTTTAAATCTTTTTGGAAAACTGAATAGTAATCCTCGTAATTATCCGTTTTTCATGTGAGTGATACATAATGATTCATTAAAATGTCTCTATCATTTTCTTATAAAAAATATCAGAAAGTAGCATATACTTCTTTGAATGATTTTGTAATCATTGATAGAATTCTCTTAGTTATTGACGATACTGTATATATTTCTAAATTACTTCTAAAAAAATTTCCTAGATTTTTAGACCAGCTATTTGCACAAAGATTTAGCAAATACATTTTTTTTCAAATTTATATTGATGCTAGACTTATAATTTTTAAAAAGACAGTCGAATAATTGCCTGCACATAAACTTTTTAAAAAATGCAATTATAGGTTAAAAAAAGTTCAATTAGTTGAACTTCTGAGGAATAGATTATCTGAAAATCATTTTGTGAAAGTAAAAAAATAAAATAAAATAAAATAAAAGAAAAGAAATTAATAAATAAAAGAAAGAAAAAAAAAAGGGAAACAGAAAATACATCTTTGAAAAAAAAAGCCTGTGAATCATTTTGTAGTTGTAAAATACGTAATCTTCAAAACGACTATTCATATTCAGTAGTCAGCAATGCAGTGCCAAAAAAGTTTAGTTTGCTGTCTTTGTTTAATGGCATGTCAACCTTCTTGAGATAAGTAATAACAAAACAATCTTTAAAGAAAGAAGGTTGTGATTATAATTAATTCATAGTTGTATCAGTCCGAATGTGGACATAATGGTGCGACTGGAGTAAGTTCACTACAATGTTGCATACAACACGTTAGCTACTACGCCATGTAAACTTCCCCGTCATGCGGAGAAGACTTTTCATATGCTGCAAAGTTCTGAGAAATTAACTTGGCTTCTATTTTCATCAGATTTGAATCGCTTT
The DNA here is from genome assembly GCA_963585895.1 of Sepioteuthis lessoniana. Taxonomy (NCBI): domain Eukaryota; kingdom Metazoa; phylum Mollusca; class Cephalopoda; order Myopsida; family Loliginidae; genus Sepioteuthis; species Sepioteuthis lessoniana. Next base: position 41,791,752 of record OY757924.1, read on the forward strand.
TTGATATAATTATAGCGGCAATTCCTACAGAGACGCATGTAAATTATAAGGTACTAAAAACCAATATGCTTTGATATACTTCTGAGTATTCAAAAATATTACGGAGATTTAAGAAAATATTATATCATTTCTTTATTTATTTTTCTCTAAATTTTTCCTGCATGAACACTTAGGAAATAGTCTGACCAGGACTTATGATTTCATAAATATATTGAAAAAAATGTTTCCATAGCGGCAGCATATTGAACCACAACATTTAGGGTAATGTTAAGACACATGCTTTAATCCACTGTAATCCACTTTAATCCACTTGAAAACCATATACTTTCGCATAGCTATATTCTATTATATCTATCCAACTTCTATATGTTACCATACCTCAAATATCCAGATAATTTTTAGGTTGGTTGGTTTGGTTTTTATGGCAAATTAATCATTGTGGATTATTAACTCCATTTTTATGCATATAAACAGTTCCCTTTCAAACAATTCAGTTTAGTATAGGTATAATTTTTGTTTACACACAGCTAAATGTCAAAACAGTTCCAATTCAAACAATTCATTTTAGCGTAAGTACACAATTTCAATATCAAAAACAGTTCTATTTTAAACAATTCAATTTAGCATAAGTATGCAGTTTTGTTCGATTTGACCTATTGATAGCACCTTATCAAGTGCTTTCACTCCGGGCCTAAGTGGACCTGGGGACGATGGCAATGAAAGCATACACCGCATTCCCCTACATTACTTGGAACCTCACCGTCAGATTGTTTCGTGTCATATGCAGGACAGTCGCTATGGGTGTCTTACTCCTCGGCAGAGAAGCAGTCAGTGTATTCGAATGTCCCAGCCGACTGGGCAAGTGTTTGTTAATGTAACATTATCTCGTAACCAATCTCATCTGGAGAGATTATTCTTTATTATTGTCTCAGTTGGATTATCTTAGTTGTTGTAGAAGTATATTTCATGAAGTAATTCCGGTCGGAAATGTTTTCAATTTTACGATTGTATTCTGGAAAAAAATAATTTACTTTAAAATTCTATAAAGTGGCAGCCATTTTGGATTTGAAATTTTGCTTTTGGACTAACTGACTGTGAATACTGAACCTAGGAAATAGACTTGAGACATTGAAGTATCATTTGTGAGTTCACAAAAAATATCTGTATTGATATATTAATATGTAAAGCTTATTAACTGTCTTTGATAATCCCTGCTCTTCTTTGTCAAAAAAATAAAAACCGGAGCCAGTTTTGATTTAAAGCAACGGAAACTTAAACGATGGACACCTAAAATCTTAATAATGAACAATCTCATGCAAGTGTGTTTTATTGCAGTACATGTACTATAACGAGTTAGATAAATGATATATAGAAGAATGACTGACTCCATGTTCTTTATTCCTTATTCCATAATATAGCCATCAAGTTTAATATGCATGTATCGTTAGATTTAAATTTATTGTAGTTTCAAAAAACGGCAACGCCAGGCACGTAATTATAGGGATAGTCATAGAAAATGTTAATATGTAGGAAGTCAGCATAGCGCAACATAATACATACAGTTACAGACACTCTTTTCCTGTTTACTTTTGATTCTTCAAGCAACTGAGAAAAAATGCCTTCATTACTCACGTAACTTCTAATTTTATCGCCTCATATTCTGAATATTCACTATAATTACCTGCTTTTCAAATGAATGGGCTTTTTATGATATATAAGTCAAGTCAATCTTTTCCAATTCACACATCAAAAGAAATGTATAAGCATCTAAATACACAGATCTATCTATCTATCTATCTATCTATCTATCGATGTATCTCTCAATCTAAAACTGCTAATATATATCAATATCCGTAGCTATCTAAATCTAGATCTATCTATCTATCTATCTATCTATCTATCAAAACATGTATGTATGTATGTATGCATCTATCTATCTATCTATGAAAGTCTGTCTGTGTCCATCTACCTATTTCAATATTCTGCCTGACTGGCTGTTTCTGTATATATATATATATATATATATATATATATATATATATATATATATATATATATATATATATATATATATAAAAGGGGCATATAGAGAGGAAAGCAAATATATATATATATATATATATATATATATAAAGGGGCATATAGAGAGGAAAGCAAATATATATATATATATATATATATATATATATATATATATATATATATATATATATATATATATATATATATATATATATATATAAAGTCTTAATAAATCCGTCTAAATATATTTCTAAATAGCTATTTTTAATACTTTGGAGTTATAGTAAAATGAATAAAGATCTAATCGCAAATTAATTATTTTCTTTTATCTATTCACCGTGTGTTTCATAATTGTAAGAAATTTGATTGCCTGTTCTGTTTAAAGAAACGCATTATTTTAGGAATTGTTCCTTTACTTCTTAGTCACTAATAATAGAGTCGTTACACCTACTGATCAGCTGGGATAACGTTTCTGTCAAAGAAAATTAAGCCAAAAAATAAATCTCAGAAGAGGCGTTCGACTTAATGACTACATTAGAATATATATATATATATATATATATATATATATATATATATATATATATATATATATATATATATATATATTTGCGGTTACTAAATAATTTTTCAAATGTTGCAGAATGTTTTATTAGCATTTCGGAACGGCCAATAACCAAAAAAGAAAAAGAAAACAAAAAACAAAAAACTGAAAAGACAGTCATTCCTCTAAGTAAAAGTTGTTTTCCTTTTCGAATTAATTCGGATGCTCCTGTTTTTTTTTTTTTCAAATAACAAGTGATTTTATGTCTTTGTTTAATATCATATCAATCTCTATGGGGTTATTTAATGCCAATGCCATCTTCGAAGAACAGTAATGGAATGTTTTAATCCATAGTGAGGGGAATAATGAGTTAATAACTTTCCTAAGTGTTTTAGTTCGAAAGTGAAAATAACAACGTGATTGGAATTTGAACTCGCTACTTCGATGTTACTGACCTACTTGTTAGCTGCTCTGACTCGAGTACTATAATTGGATCAATGTTTATTGCTACAAAGCTATATTCATCCCCTTGCTACAATCCATAGTAATCTTTTGAGGACTCTAAATCCTCCTGATTTCTTTCCACCTTAAATTTTTTTTCTCAAAACAATCAGTGAATAAGACAAATTAGTGGTAGTCGATCTACTTTGGATAATTTAATACAATTTTTTTTATGGAATTTCAATTTTGACCAAGCCAAATAATTAAAATGTAATTTTGACTTTTTATCGAGGTAGTTGAAACGGAGATGCATTAAATTTATAATTAAATGTCCGGGGCCAAGCATACGTCAACTGAATACTCAATGGAACTGTAATACTCTTACAAAAGGGTTCTTTATGTATGATACAGAACTGTAACTGGTCTTAATGTTTATTTCTGAACACTGGGGATTAGTGAATCACAAAATCGTTGCAATTACTATCAGGTATGCGGGACACTGCTGGAGAAGCAGGGACGGGCTCATAAGTGATGTACTCCTATGGACCCCCACATATGGCCGAGCAAAATCAGGACAACCAGTTCTAACATGCATACAGCAGCTATGTGAGGATACGGGATGTAGTTTTGAAGACCGGCCGGAGGCGATGAACGATAGGGAGAAGTGGTGAGAGAGGGTCAGGAATGTCCATGCTAGCGGCACGACATGATGATGATGATGATGAATCATGATGCACTGAAACGGAGGTTAAGTATTGTATCCATATTAGGTTGCAATATAGGTACAAATTATCTGTTTTTATTAGTATTAGATACGAATACAGGGTAACATAATGTGTACTAATCATTTGTATTACATTGGACTACTTGAAACTATATAACTATGTGAAGTGATTACTATTATTAAGTATAAAAGGTTAATTAAACTATATAATTTATATCCTTGAAAAAGGTATCAACCCATTTATTTCCTTATCAATAGGTTTTATAGTACTACTACAGTTCTTCCACAAATTTTGTTTCGGCATTAAAAAAAAAAAAACAGGAAAGTTTATACGCCATTAAACAAGGAAACCAAACCAAAACAAAACAAACCATATAATTTTGTTGAAGTTATTCATATTTAAATCGTTATTAGAATTAATAATTCTATACAAATGATTATTATTGATTTCTTAAAACAACAGAAATATTTGTCCAGACCAACCAAAGACTGCCTTTGGTTGTAACACAACTAACTATGTTGTATATTCAAATTTTAAGAATAATAGGTGACTCTGTGTCCTCGTGGTGTTATGGTTAAAGCGATGGACTGCAGAATCGTAGTACGCGAGTTCACACTCCAGTCGCGCTATTACGTTCACTTTCGGGCAAATAGCCTTGGGAAAGGTATGAACCCCCTTATCCTCCCAGCTATGGGTTAAATAGTACCACTGCTGCTATTCTAGGAGAATAGATTTGACATAAAATAACCTCAAAAGGTTAATATGCCATTAAACTAAAGAAATTAAGAAACCAATCATCCTCGATGTTATTTTGACGTGATATGTTAAAACTTGTTACCTCATGTGCACGCGTTTGATCTTTGTTAGGAACTACATTTACATTCAAATCCTTAATTAACTTCCAATTTTACCAAACGAAATAAAATAATTAATATAATTAATATATCACCCTAATTATTTTAGATGGTTTTTAATAAAGCAGAAAGAGCTGCCATGTTCTAAAGCTAGTCATTCAAATTAATGTTTGAAAAAATATAGCAGCATCTTAGAAATGGTCTTTATATTTTTCTTGTCAGGTTTTTTTTTCTTTTTTCATTTATTCTCTTGTTTTATATTTATTTACTCATTGATTATCATGTAAACAATGGCTCAATATGAAATTGTTAACTTTGATAACATAATTGTGTTTTTTTTTATATGATAAATATTTACTTCCTATTATGGAGTTATCTGTTGCTCTGTTATTTCTGCCCATCTTTTATTTATTTTTTCATCAATATTTTAATGCTGTCAACTGTTGTATCTATTATTTGTCATTTATTTCCTTTCTGCCATTCTGGTCTAGGAAGTGACATACTCTGATGATAAATATCATGTCGAGTTTTTTTCACATTTCTATGATTTTTATGCAAAAAAATACTAAAAAAAATTCTACGCATACCAAGTCCCCGACTGCGACTTTCACAATGTCATTTTAGTTCTTTCATTCCCATATCTTGTTACTCTTCTTGCCCTTCTAACTAATCTTACTTCTTTTGCTTTTATAGAATTTTTCTTTATTGCGTTGTTAAATATTAGCTTCCGAGATTTCTTTGCTTGACGCCAGCGCTTATGAAAACTATTTGATAAAAATAAGATATTGCACAAGAGGAAACAAACTATCTCGTAGTGAGCATATCAAGTTTACGTAAGTTTGTGCATCAAATATAGGATATACTTGTGTATAAGTCGAACTTTTGTATATTCCAAACCTTGATTTTTGGTCAAGAAATTGACATAAAGAATTAATTGTTGAAACCATACTTTGCTATCATCGTTATTATTATATCTGAATGTCAACATTACAGATATTGTATTCTTGTATGAGTCGATGTAAATTATTTAATTAAAATCTGATTTCATACAAGTAAAAAAACTATCTACATAATTTGATGATGGAGTCTTTTCATAATATTTGTTTTTACCTGAACCCAGCACCACGTACAGCATGGGAAACAAGGTCAATTCTGAAGTGGAAAACAGTCGGTTTGATATCATTTTTTTCTAGACTGGTGGTCTACCTAAGGCTAAATAATCCTGTATGTTCGACTATTTACTCATCGCTGGGAGTATAACAGATAGATTCATGCTTTTCACAAGAGTTTTCTCGCAAAGTTTAATGAAAACAGCTGGGTCCATGATTTGAAAACGGGTAGCCGATTCCATTTCCAGTAAGCACGCCATTTCCTGAAGTATATGTTAGAAAGCATGTAGAGCTACTAATTAGTGAGAAGTGAGTATATTAATTGGTGATCCTCACTTACGGTCTTATGACAAAAACAATTTGATTATAACATTTCGCTTCGCGTAAGTAAAGTTGGCGACCAAAGTCCAGGGTGACCCGAGAGCTCCTTTTTTGATAGCTACTACACCAAGGAGTATGGGTGGGCACGACTGCTTTCCCTGGATTGTTCGACTTTACCCTTGATCCTTACCTGATAATGCTAAGTGTTAAACGAGGAGGCATCGAGTACCATTTTTTGAGTCTTTGGTATGACTCTACCTGGGATTGAACCCCAGTCTCCCGGGCCATTGGCTAAGACTCTAACAATTATGTCAATGCCCGGGTAATATCTCTATATGTGAGGGTTTGGATGGTCTCTTTGTTTAATGGCCTTTATGGGAATTTTTATACCAAAACCATTCTTTTAGAAGAACAACTATTTGTTCCATATTGAGTGATGTGATGAAGGCGCTCATACTTTTCCGAAGGGCATTAGTCCAAAAGTGAATGTCACAGCGTGACTGGATTTCACACTCGCTTACTTCTAGGTTGCACTTCAGCGTTTTCATCTTTACACCACATGGACATCCCCATATATGAGGGTGGACTGAATAACTCAGATAGTGAATTGGTATGTACTGTTTATGACTTCTTGGTGCAATGGGGTTCAAGCACTGCAACACCATGGGAATAACTATCAGGAACTGTGGTGAAAAATAAAGCTTATTTATTTACATTCCATGAGAGTATCTTGATAAGCGTATGATTTTTTTGGCCGACAATTTTGAGTCCGTAATAAACTATTAATATCAGAAGTGGTATTATTGATCCCCGATGGAATATTACTCTCTTTTTTATCGATCACATCGGGCTATAAATTATGACCGGATTCATCGTTACCGTTTACAAAAGAGGTTGATCGGTTAGTTGTTTTTTTCTTTTTTTGTGTGTTTATGGTATTTTCAACTATTGTTGAATTATTTTATACCATAGTCAATTCAATCAATTATGGTTTATAATCACGTATGGTACAAGTATATACCTTCATTATCATTTTAAACAGATATACATTGGATTATTTCAAATATATCTATATAACCCAGGTTGCTCAAATAAATCTTGGTCAGCGTGGACCGAAAAGTAATGAAAATAAAGTGACCATTCCAAACCCCTTAGAGTTCAATAATTGTAACACCCACATCTTATATAGTTTAGTGTTATACACCGAAACATATTTTTGTGGTGGGAGATTACCTTTCTGTGAACGAAGTATTCGGCCTATTGATAGACAATGGGACAAGGATTTTTTTTATGAAAGTAACACATAAAATATGTCAGGAATAATATATTCATTGATAAGTATGGAAAATTAAGGAAAGTATTCTGCGAAATTAGTAAAATAAAGGCAATCAGCTTTTCTTTGTATTCTTACACATTTGACTATTTTGAAATCCTGCGTTTCCCTTGTGATATATATATATATATATATATATATATATATATATATATATATATATATGTGTGTGTGTGTGTGTGTGTGTGTGTGTGTGTGTGTGTGTGTGTTATTTGATTTTCATGCAAGAAGACTGTTAATTTTTTACCAAAAAATGGGCTCGAGACGCTCTCATTTTTAAAATCTCTTCCTTTGAATTTTTTGACCAATCGACGCTTTCCCACTCGTTTCAAACTTAAACTTTTTATATTTCCTAGATTGCTGACAATACATTTTTAACCAATTAGAGTCATAAAAAATCATCACATTTTTTCCTCTATTTTCAAGCCTACATTAATCTTTCTGCAGTGGGTTTTAAAGATTTAATATGTGGCCTACTCAAAAAACTTTCAGTGAAAATTTTAAGATTCTTTTCTTAAAAAGTTGCATTTAACTTCAACATGGGTTATTTATTTTAAATGAAATTCCAATATAGTTTAAGTAGATCTATTTTTACAGCAACTACGACTAACGCTTACGGATAAAACTGCCAGGTGGAGCGGCATTCAAGTCAACGCTTATATAGATTCATTCTCTTTGCATTGCGACACACAGATCTTATATACACACAAAATATACAAAATCAGGCTTAGATAATACAAACTACTTTATTGACTCTATCATTTCTTCCGTCTTAGAACATAAATATAAGTAAATATTTACGCTCAGACAAATATTGTATTTTCTTACTAGAAACTATTTTGTAACTTCTATTCTTTTAACGAACAATGTTATATATATATATATATATATATATATATATATATATATAACATTGTTGGTTAAAAGAGCGTATATATATATATATATATATATATATATATATATATATACGCTCCCCCATGTGTGTTGAGCACTCTGGCGAAGGAATTGACGGCCACCGCTAGCGTAATGCAAAGCTCTTCGAAAGAATTGAGCACTCTGGTCGCCGATAGAGTATAAAAAATGTAAACCAACGCCTGCTGCTGCTGTTGCTAAATAAATACCTTAAAAATCCCCTTGGTGGCAGAGAGGTCTGAGACTTAGTCTAAGGTAAAGTTAGACGGGTTACGATCCCGGCTTCGAGCGTCCTGCGTGATTAGCCACACTGAAGTGTTCTGATAGAACGAAACAGTCTGTCTGTGGATGACAATATATATATATATATATATATATATATGTGTGTGTGTGTGTGTGTTTGCACCAAATTTATATCAATTCGTGTCATCTTGAAAATGTAACGTTTGTTATAGCCGACAGAGACGGATGTCGACAGGTACAAAGGGATCCGTCATACCTTCATAATGATCAAGATGTTGCTGGAGATGTTTATCATGAATTCTTTACTTATTATTATTAACATTCAATATATTCCAACACATTGACATAACGATAAAAGATGTATTATTACACTATATATCTATATATCTTTTGCTATTACCTTCACTTTTGGATAAAAACACTTGAGAATGTTGTTAATCCACATATCCCCTTAGCTATGGGTTAAATTGAGAATTTACTTAAAAAGGCCCAAAACAACTTCAGTATGGCAACCTGCTCTCTATCTTACAAGCCATTCCAGTAATGGGAAGAAGGCATGAAGGATACTGCTAGAGAAGCAAGGACGAACACATAAATGACGTTCTTCAGCGGACTTATGCACGTAGACATGGCAGAGCTGGCTGACCAGCAAAGTCTTACTTACATTAGGTCTGTAAGGACACTAGATGTTGTCTTGAAAAACCGGCCAGAAGTGATAGATTATAGGGATGGACGGGAGGAGTGAAAGAGAGAGAGATAAAGAGACCGAAACAGAGAGATACTCAGCGTACTCGATCCTATTAGCATGATTGTATGATAATGACTCGTATGGCATTAGATAACCCACGAAGGTTGATTTCACTAAAAAAGAATCTGAACTAAACTAAAGTATTTTATAATTAATTGTTTGTAAAAACTAACCAGATCTACGACTTTAAGTAAAACTCAGCCTGCTTGTTGCTTAGACCACCAGGAAACAACAGATACAGTAAAGAATTGAAGATGATTTACCATATCTTTTATATTATTACGCCAAGTGTAACTTAATTTAAACAGCGGGTACAGTAATCAACCTTAGGCCAATGTGCCAGACTAAATAACAGCAGTATTGATGTGGTGAGAATGATTCCCAACGAAACGTCTGTATATATCTTAACATTAGCTATTCTCTAAAAATATCTTGAATAAATGACTATTTAAACCAGATGATATTCTTGACCATGAAACTCCTGATAAACTATTTCTGAAAAATTAGAGTATCTATAGAATCTTTTGAAAAAAGTATTTCGAAAATAATGTTCTTCTTCAAATCAGAGTTTTACCTTTTTTACACGTAAAATACCATAATCTAAATCTTTATTTTTAATGTTAATAATATAATAAAATTCTGCCATTTCGTCATTTACAAAACAAACGCTGACTTAAACTATACTTTTTAAAAATAAAATTAGCTAAAATTAAATGCGCCTAAGTTTTAGGAAAAAATAGAATGGAACTTTTTGCCAACAAAATCACCCATTAAAAGTCAGTATCATACTAGTTCTTATGTACTTTTATATAATTAACACTCGTACAAAAATGTCAAGTCGACAAATTAAACAGATTTAGAAATATCGATTATTATTTTCACCGTTGTTTAGAAGTAAAATATTTGCCTTTCTTTACTTCCCTTCATCATTACCTCATTTAAAAAGAAACAGCAAAAAATAAAAAAATAAAATAAAAAAAGAAAGAATACAGAACAAATAAACACATGTAAATGCAATAGAGAAATATTATCATATCATTCTATAAATAGAACTCGAAATGATTTTATTGATTTCTCCATAAACACTAGTGTGTTTTACAAATGATCAGTTAATGATCACTATGCCTTTGTATTTAGTTAGGACTATCGAAAATTTCTTTATATTTTTCTGTCTGATCTTAACGATATGAGTTCAGATCTATCTATCTATCTATCTATCACACGCTGTCTTTTGATATAACTACAACAATACAGATTTTTTTCATTTAGCTCACATTGGCAGATTTACCAATTTTCTCCACGAAAAATATATTGTTTCTTTATTGTTCTTATGCAATCCCCTTACTTGTAGATGTATTATATATATATATATATATATATATATATATATATATATATATATATATATATATATATATATTGTCACTGAGCAAATCGGTATATAACAATTTTTATTAAAGTGCTCTATGCTGATAAAATGACCAATATAAAGCCCCAATTAACTGATGTTATATATATATATATATCTAATTCATGGAATTTAGACTCCAAACCCTGGGATTCATGAAGTTTTTTTGCAAAAGAACACTCATCAGGCAGTTAAGATAATGAAATGAATCGAAAATTGAAAAACATACAGTAAAAAAAACCGTTGGGAATTTGTAGGAAACTTCTCGTGTGATTGTAAGTGTGAGAGTGTGTGAGAGTGTATGTGTATGCTTGTGTGGGTTGCGTATTAATCCGTATATGTGGGTGTAAGTGAAGGTACAAACGCAGCGCATTGTTTTAACCGGATATAAATTCGTCGGTATATCTTATTTTTTTGCTACATTATTGTATTTCTGTATGTGTTGGTAACTATAGCTAAGTAACAAAACATCATCATTGCATGTCGAGGGGAATGAATAAAGATTTGATTAGTTAGCGTATTGAAATGGTTATATTATGGTAGATCAGAATCACAATGGGTTTAAGTAGAGATCTATTGTGTATTGTACAGTGTTGGTATTATATTTTGGGAAGAGAATTGGGCGAGGATATAATAATAAATTGATGAAATGTTGCGTAAATAATATATATACTACAGTTATCTGTGATAGTGCATGCGTAATGAAAATAGTAAAGGGGTTACAATAGTAGTTAATATATTTATGATGATTATAACTGAAGAGCAAAGTGTTGTCATTATAAATTTAAGGAAATAGATTAAGGAAATAGATGGAGGGTTTAGGAGTTATCGGTAATAGTTGGGCGGTTGGAATGTTCATTTTTGATAGTTATATGTTTCGTGTTAATTATGTGTGATATATATGCTATTGTAGAAAAGGCTAGAGTGTAAGTGGTAGATAAGATGAATGTAGAGTGTTGGGGCCTATTCTAAATTTCATAAAAATGTAAAATTAACAGATAGTAGAGGCGTGTGGAGAGAGTATGGGGGTTAATGGAGAAATATGGTACATATATTGTGTGGCAGGTGTGATAAGTGGTGGCGGAAAATAATTCTTACGGTGCTTAAGGGTTTTTTTTATTATATATATTTGAGGTGTTAGATGGGTTATGCATATGGATCGAAGTGTGGGAGAAGGTGTTTTTTCTCGTGCCAACATTTTGAAAGGATTTCAGATTTTTATTTGGTAGGGTGTTTTTTTGATGGATAGGTTATGATGGTTAATTTTTCGTAGAGGCAAAGAAGACATTTTTTTGTTGTAGACAGGTGCATGTTTTAGTATCTCCTAGGTTGATAGCAATTACAAAAGAATGCTGTGAGCAATTTTGAACAAGTCCTGGCGGCAACACCCCACAAGACACCAACTGTACGGCCACCTGCCTCCTATCACGAAAACTATTCAAGAGAGACAAACCAGACATGCAGGACACTGCTGGAAAAAGCAGTGACGAACTCATAAGTGATGTACTCTTATGGACCCCCACACGTGGCCGTGCAAAAACAGGACGAACAGCACGAACATACATTCAGCAACTATGTGAGGATATAGGATGTTGTCCAGAAGACCTGCCTGAGGCGATGAACGATAGGGAAAAGAGGCGAGAGAGGGTCAGGGATATCCATGCTAGCAGCACGACATGATGATGATGATGATGATCTCCCAGGGGATTGTTTTAGTATCTCCCTGGAAAAGAAGACATGTTTTGTTGTAGATAGGTGCTTGTTTTAGTATCTCCCAGGTGATTGTACATATATTGTGCGGCAGGTGTGATTGTTGGTGGAGGAAAATGGTACTTACGGTGCTTCAGGTGTTTTTTTTTCACTTGGTTCGACACAAACCCACAAAGTGATTTAGTGACAACCAATATAGTTATAATACACACACACACACACACACACACACACACTCATATATATATATATATATAATCAGGTTTTTGCCACTTAATCCCAATTTGTGATAAATGCATTAAATATAGTATTCGTAAAATATATCATACCATATCAATATGGAATGACAAGGACAGGATTTGACATAAAGTCAATATTTGAGAAAATTACATCAGAGTTGTTGTTCTATACTGGTTGCCAAACGATAGCTAAAGAATCTATGTTCTTATATTAATCACTAGCCGTGATAATGTATTGATTCACGGACTAGTCACCAATTTCTCATTCCAATATACCTGCTTCGTTGACCAGCGGTTTGGGGCGAACTTCTGGCCTTGCTCAATTGGACTTTGTGTTGTAGCTTAAAATCAAAACACTATCTGTGATAAAACATTTGATAATGTACTGAATTTCACAAGAAATATGACAATACAATTTTACACCCCCGTAAAGATTAGAATTTTAGAATTTCCTCGATCAGTGGTAAAGTCGTCGAAATAAGTGAACCAAATATTTAAGTTATAATCCGTAAGGCATTTAACGTTTTATTCATTATTAATTTCAATCTTAGTCAATAAATCATCAGTTTGTGAAAACATTTTGTATAGGACGGTAAACTTAAACGTTCTAAGCAGTAAAGTTCATATAATGACTTCATATGCCCCATTGATAATTTGTTCAACTAAAGGGATCCAAACACTGCAACATGAATTGAAGTTGCATTTGGGCAGCATTGACGACTGTTAAAGATACACTTCATATTATCACATTCCATTCGAGTATATTGTCAGCCTATAATTTTTCAGCCTATCCTTGTATCGTAGTAATCCTTTTATATATTTGAATCGATGTACCATTATAATGACACAACTGTTCTTTTACAAGGTGAGCTTTGGCATAAAAAAACCCACAAAGTTGTCTTGCCATTAAATAAAGAATTTTAAACCATCTGAACCTGGCCCTGTCGGCTGAGGGCATGTCTGCAGAGGTGTAAGACCTGGCCTAAAGAGTCTCTTGAACTTGACATTAAACAATCTGATAGTGAGGCTTCAGTAATGTTGGAGCTTTCGGGAATGTGGAGTATCCATTTGCTGTCGCTGCTTGGTCCACTCTAGCCTGGAGCGGCAGCACCTGACAGGGTCTTATCAGTGGATCAAATAAAACTATTTAAAATTGAAATTGAGTGAAGAAAAATGAATTATTCTAAACTGAATTGTAAGAAATAGAACTATATGATCTTTTAACTGTATGTAAACATATGACTGATGTTTAATTGAATAGTTAGTTATAAATAGAAATACTGGGACTTATTTATCTTTATACAAAGGAATGAGCTTAGACTCACTTAAGAATATAATCAGCAAAATGTATATTTGCTATATATGTATTAAGATGATTTGGCTTTAAATGACTTACAATGGTTGATATTAATTTTTTTTTATCTGTTATGTTTTTATCTGTTGCATTATTTCTATATGACATTAACAATTACATTATCTATAAACGTATATATCTATCTCTTTATCTATTGGGATATTTCTTTATTTTGATATTCATATCTTTCTTGTCATGAGTATTATTCTTTTTATATCAATGTATTACTCTTCATATCTATCTATCTAAAGGGGGTGTCCTCGTGGTGTAATGGTTAAAGCGATGGACTGCGAAATCGTAGTACGCGAGTTCGTACTCCAGTCGCGCTATTACGTTCACTTTCTGGCAAATACCCTTGGGAAAGGTATGAACCCCCTTATCCTCCCAGCTATGGGTTAAATAGTATCACTACTGTTCTTCTAGGAGAATGGCTTTGGCATTAAATAACCTAAAAAGAGTTGATATGCCATTAAACAAAGAAACCAAACCAAACCTATCTATCTTAATCTGCACACGTATACAGGCATGTTTATAACTAGTTAACTACCAGAATTAATAAGCTGATAAACTTTATACTTGTTTGTTCATACCTTGAGCTTTTGATTCTAAAGTTACGCACGTTATACCGATCAGGTGCTTATTTTCCTTCGTTTAGTTGCCTTTTTATTTGCACTTTTACTCTATACACAGACAAATGAATAGAGACACGTTAACTAGATAGATATACGTTTAACAATGTATTTAATAACGTGTATCGACAAGGAAAAAACTACGCATGTATTAACTTAAATCGGCTAGCTAGCTACATTGTTCATCAAGACTAAAAACTAGTGAGTTGGCTACCTAGCAAAATAATTTCATGATTATAAATACATTCGTTTTTTTTAAACATTGTTAATTTTTTTTAACTGCATGTTAGATATTTATGTTGCTTAAAATGATTGCCGAAAACTTTAGCTCTCTTCCAATAATATGGCGTCCAACCTGATAGGTAGATTGATCAGCAAGACACATGCAGAACTAAAAAATAACTTATGGCCAGAGAAATTGATAAAAATATCGTATATTGGTCGACAGATAAACACGATGTTCATGAACGAATTAACTAGATAGATATATTCGACCGTAAAGTATATATATATATATATATATATATATATATATATATATATATATATATAATCAATAGACTTTACCCCAGTAGAATGTTTAATTATAAAGACATATGCATATCAATTCACCATTCTTAAATGTTTGTCCATAAAGCTTCATTTATTTATTAATAAGTTTCACAGGACACCTTCTGAAAGCAATTAGTATTTTATTTTTTTATTGTACTAATGAAATGCACGCCAATGTGTAAACCAGTGTAAAAAAACAAAAAAACAAATAAAAATACTGATAAATTAATACTCACTAAAGAAGCCTAATTTATTGACACAATTAATCGTTATTTTAAATTAATATTATTTTCTTTTGTTAATAAGAAACGCCATGCGTAAACAGGGGAAATTGATTGCCAATTGTACATTAGAATACAAAGATGGTCTTGAAGTAAATTTTCATGTTGATTATTTTTATAATAATAATAATAATAATAATAATAATAATAATAAGAAGAAGAAGAAGAAGAAGAAGAAATGGTATATGCACAACCCAGCACCTGTCCTAGAAAATGACTCGCATAAACTCCCATGGGACTTTAACATACAAACGGATCAACTAATCCCGGCCAGAAGACCAGACCTTATAATAATCAACAAAAGAAAGTGAATTTGCAATTGTCGACTTTGCTGTCCCGGCGGACCACAAAATAAATTTGAAGGAAAGTGAAAAGAAGGATAAGTACCTCGACCTTGGTAGAGAATGGAAAAAGCCGTGGAACATGAAAGTAACGATTGTGCCAATTGTGATTGGTGCGTTAGGCACAATAACTGAAGGATTATTAAAAGGCCTGGAGGACTTGGAAGTTGGCTGACGGATAGAGACTAACCAAACGACAGTATTGCTAATAACGGCCAGAATCCTGAGACAAGTCCTGGAGACTTGAGGAGATTTGCTGTCACTCAAACTCCAGTGAAAAACAATCAGCTAACACTGATGTGAAAAACTCTAAAGGAGAAAAGATAATAATACTAATTAGGGACACTGATGTAAACAATAAGAATATGCATCAAGGATTGAGGTATGAGATTTGGAATATTAAAATATGCCTTACTCATAATGAAAAGTAGAAAAAAGTAAATAAATGAGAGAACAAACTACCAAATCAAAACAGAATCCGTTCACTCGGAGAAAAAAATTCAAAGTATCTAGGTATATTGGAAACAGACAACATAGAAAAAAAATCAGAGAGGAAAGAAAAAATAAGAAAAGAATACGTTAGACCAAAGAGAAAGTTTCACGAAACTAATATCTGCAATAGAAATTTCATTGATTGGATGAACACCTAGGCCAACCCCATTAAAAATACTCGGGACCATTGTTAAAACTGACAAGGCAAGAACTTATATGAGTGGACTACAGAATAAGAAAGGTAATGATGATGTATTAGGGATTACATCCGATAGATAACCGAAATGTACTATATTTGTCATTAAAAGAAGGAAAAACGATCTGCCTGTATTGAAGG
The DNA here is from genome assembly GCA_963585895.1 of Sepioteuthis lessoniana. Classification (NCBI taxonomy): domain Eukaryota; kingdom Metazoa; phylum Mollusca; class Cephalopoda; order Myopsida; family Loliginidae; genus Sepioteuthis; species Sepioteuthis lessoniana. The sequence continues at coordinate 41,808,350 of OY757924.1, forward strand.
TTGCGTTGATGCATCAATACAAAGACTTGAAGACGATATCAAAAAGAACAAAGAAAGAGTAATTACAGCAGCCAGTAACAACAGTCACAACATCAGGTACAAAGAGAACAATTATAAAAATACAAACTAGGAAACTGAAAAGAGAAGAAATATTGAACGTATATTTCAAGCAGCAAACTGAGGAAATCTCACGTGTGAAGACCTAAACATGGCTATGCAAAGGAAACATTAAGAGAGAAACTGAATCTAATCTAATAGCAGCACAAAGCAATCCTATTAGAGCTAATTATATAAAAACAAAAATTGATTATACGCTACAAAATAGCAAACTTATGTTATTTGGTGATAAAGACGAAACCATTAATCGGATAATAAGCGAGTGTTGTAAGCTCCCCCCCCAAAAAAAAAATTATATCTAGGCACAACTGGATGTGGAAGGTAATCCGCTGAGAATTGTGCAAGAAATTGAAATTTGAACCAATGACCCAATGATATATGCACAAATCAGAATCCGTCCTGGACAATGAGACGCCTAAATTCTCTAAGATTTTTCGATGCAAACAGATCACAAGAAGATTCGGTGATAATTAACAAAAAAAGAGAGAACTTATTATCAAATTGTTGTATATTGACCTACGACCCGCCCGGGCTGTCAAAATAGGAAATGCACCTGTGTAAATAACAGGTGCATCCGGTCGAGGAATAGCAGAGTGTAGCCTTGACCATGGATGGGTTGAATGAGTGCAATTTGTGATGCCCACACGAAGAAAGTGGGCGTTGAACTATTATTTAACGCCGTGCACAGGAAATTCAATCAGTATAGAGACCAGACCAGTTGGAGACAAGATGCGGTAGAGAAAGCCAGCACCCAGCATAGGGAGCCCTCACGCCACCGATTAAGCAGTTTGGAGATCAGACCAGTTGGTGAGAAGATGCTGGATTGAGGAAGATGTCCAAGAGAGGCTGGGCCCCAGGCCCCCGGTTAAGCTGCCCAGGAGAACGGGAAAGAAACAAGGTTATGGCCAATAGAGTGGGGGTCAATATGTTGCATTTCTGTTCGGTCTCCAACTCCCTCTCACACTCAACCCTTTTAAATAAAGTGAGAGGCATATTTTTCTAAGAACTGTGTGACTCCTCTTTATTATCGTGTCGTCGTTATAATTCTGCTGCAAGCAGATGTATATGTGTTTGTATAGTCAATCATGGTCATGGCTATACAACAAAGTCAATTGTGCCGTCCTAGAACTTGGTAGAATAAAAATAAGATGAGAGATGAACATTGAAAACTCAAAAAGCTGTAGAATATGTAGATGATGGTAATAACATTTGAAGTTGGTTGGCTTGGAACGATCCACAGAGGCTTGGGAAGGGTGCACGAGGAGTTGTACATCGGGGGACTAATCGAGACCATCTGGACTACTGGATTATTGAGATCGGTCAAGATACTGAGAAGATTTCTGGAGGCCTGAAAAGAAGACTTGTTGTTACTCTGACTCCACTGAAAGTTCATCAGTTAACACTGGCGTGGAAGAAGAAGAAGAAGAAGAAGAAGAAGAAGAAGAAGAAGAAGAAGAAGAAGTCGTCACCAGTCAAAAGTTTAGAATGCAGAATAAGGTTTCTTAGATTTTTCTTCTACAGTGGATAGTAGGGTTATTGTTAGATATTGACTTGAAGACCACATATTGATATGCCGCGTGAATTGCATGTCTGGCATTACAGGAAATAGACCTGTTTCCTAAAGTAAGCAGGACACAGATGGCCTAGTAGAAATACCACATAAATTGCGCACGTGGCATGCTAGAAGAATCAGTTATTGGAAGTCGAAAAACCAAAGAAAGTATACCTGTATCCTAAAATAAATAGAAAGCAGGCGTTTACTTGGCGAAAGTGCTGCGTAAGTTGCAGGAGTGAAATGCTAAACAGGCAGTGTGTCCACGTGAACGGGTAAGTAGGAGGTGAGAACACGAGGATTGTGTGGCCGCCCGGGAAAATTTATAAACAAAAGAAGATTTCGACCCAGTAGAACGAAGCAGAAAGGTGGGAGGTTTCACCGAAAAATGGCACTGTCACATCTGTGTGTGTGTGCATTTAAACCATCTCTGACTTTCTCTTAATAAACTCATACCAACCTTTTGTGTAATAAAAAAGAAGCCAATTATATTTCTATACACCTGCGTTATTGTTCTTCTTCCCAGTATACAATAATATATTTTTATTATAGGTTTTACAGAAAATCAAACAAAAATAATCTTTTTCACTCGAATCGTTCCCAAATTTCAAAGCATCTTAAAGATACTATTCTATTGTTATTAGTTCCGACAATTTATCGAATGGTTGACGCAAAAAACTATAAGGAAATGCAAAGGTTTTTACTTGATTTTGGTAAAAAAAAAAAGTGCCGTCAAATTTTTACGGGACCGGTCTCAAGAACAGGAAGATGTAAGTTGATTTTTTTATCAATCAATGAAGGAAAAATCATTCATTTATAAATCGTCACCCATTCCTAATATGTGGTGTCGGAGTTTCATTCATCCCAAAAATACTCGTCCGTTTCAAATGACGTTTAAAATTACACTCCTGCACCAAGTTATTTTATAAAAAAATTGGATATGTCATGGTTTTTCAATGTTTGAACCAATATTAATTGAATATTGCTATTTGTCAGATTTAGAAGTTTGTTTCATAAAAATGAGTTCATGAAAAACAAGGAGACATCTTGTTAAGAAATTAAAATACAGCATTGTAGGTAGGATTACAGCTGGAAAAGAAAGAAAATATAAAAACATCCTTGTCAGCTTTGAAGAGAATTGGTCTGAAATATGAGAAGTTTTTATTGGTAGAAAATTGGGATCTGGTCGCTCCAGGCCTTCTAGAAGAAAGGATGATCACAGGCTGAATCTGTCTTGAAAGAGAAGAAAAGACCCTTTCCTAAGATGACTAAAAAAATTAAAAATAAGATTGAAACTCACTTTCTAAAATGACTACATTTGAAGGTGAAATGAAATCGGTTGCTCAACAAAAGATGTGCAAGGATTCCCTTGTTAACCAAAATAACATCACTGGCAGATAGTATTTTGCCTCCTATTATTGCAAGAAAGATGCACGGTGGTTTAGCAGTATTACCTGGTCTGATGAATTGTGATTTATATCACTTGTGAAGTAGGGAAATGGAGAGATACTGGTGTTGGTAGTCTTTATTGCTGTAAGTGTTGGTAGACTGATAAAATAAGAAGAGTCAATAAATGCTAAACAATACATTCAAATTCTAGAAAGAGGGCTTCTACCAACTGTTCAGTAGCTCATGATGAGAGAAATTTTGAAATTTCTACAAGACAAGGCTCTAGTACAGACTGCTCGAAGAAAATTCATTTGAGCTCATGTTCTGGGCGAACCAACACCCTGATTTAAATCAAATTGAAACTATTTGATCAATTCTTTCTCATTCACGATCAGGAAAAACATTTTCTAACAAACAAGATATGGGAGGCAGTACAAAGTGAATGAAACAATATCTACTGATCACATTGCAAGAAGCTGATTGAGCGCATGTCTAAGCGAATATTATTGTGAAAAAAATCGAAAGGAAATTCAATTCCATACTGATGATTATCAATAAATATTTTGTATGTTTATTTCTTACAGTGTAATTGTTCAAATTTATTTTACAGTGTTTGTAATATTTTTTGCTCAATATATATTAAAGATTAGCGTCGTTCATTTTTTGTGCAGCAGTGTAGATCCCTTGCATTTTTGAACCATCAACATCTTCAAGCCGTGATGATAACACGGAAACCCTTGACTTTCTCTAGCCATCCGCCCCTATAAGCCATCTTTCTTGACAGGTCCTCTACATGGCATTTATTGTCCAATCAAAATGGCGACTAAAAGATTTCGTTGGTTAGTCAACGTGGGTGTTTTAATGTGGAAGGATCCACTAATGAACGCTGTTGGTTATTTCGTCTCTATTTCCCCAGAAGTGTCCACGGTGTCTCCTTTGTCGAATTTGGTTAGTTTATGTGATGGTTTGTAAGAGGTTTCAGTTTTCTTGGGTTCTGCTTTTAGGGCTTGTTCAAAACGGCACCCATCATTCTTGTAGAGTTTTCCATCATACTTATCTCCAAGCGGCTCCAAGTGGTACAATCATACACTTGTACAGATACGTCTACAGCTTAGAAAAAATCTTTTATTTTTCAGAGATCATATTTCCTTACGAACTATAACCAATAAATGGATCTCTACGACTTTCCAATGCGTAAATTGATATATGTTCAATAGAGAAGATATTTCTCCGAGGCACATAAATTAGACAACAAATTTCAGACGTTTGACATTGAATGTGGATATTTCTCTATTTCAGTTAAAACATGAATTCACTTTACATAGAGACCAAAACGTCTTGCTTGCAGCTTCTTGGCTGGTATGGTTGGTTTGTTGGGTTTTATGGCATATCAACCTAACGCCAAATCTACTTTTATGCAAATAATCAGTTCCTTTTAAAATAATTCAGTTTAGTATCAGTACACATTTTAATTGTCAAAAATATTTCTTTTTCAAACTATTCAAGCAGTTATATAACAATTCAGTTTAGTGTAAGAACAGTTTCGATGTCAAAAACAGTTCAATTTCAAATAATTAAGTTTAGCATGAGCACGCAGTTTAAATGTAAGTAGAGTTTCATTTTGAAAAACATTTCTATTTCGACATATTCAGTTTAGTCAAGTCGTTTTAATTCAGCTAATTCAAATTAGTATAAGTACAGATTGTGTTTACACACAGTTACATGTCAAAACAGTTCTATGTTAAACAATTCAGTTTAGTGTAAATACAGTTTAAATGTCAAAAACAGTTTTATTTAAAATAATTCAGTTTAGCATAAGCGCGCAGCTTAAATGTAAGCACGGTTTAATTGTCAAAAACATTTCTATTTCAAGCTATTCAGTTTAGTAAAACAGTTCAGTTTAGCATAAGTATGCTGTTAGTTCTATTTAACCCATAGATAGCGCCCTATCAGGTGCTACCACGCCGGGGCAGAATGGACCAGGGAGCAATGGCAATGAAGGGGTTCTCCGTATTCCCCAAGGCCCCAGCAATACTGGGACCTCACTATCTTACTGTTTAGTGCCATATCCAGGACACTCATTGAGGGCGGTCATACCCCATCTGCAGATGTGCGGTCAGTGTATTCTACAGCCCTAGCCGACTGGGCAATACACAGAGTTAGTGTCAAAACAGTTTTATTTCAGATAATTCAGTTTAGCATAAGTACACTTTTTAGATGTCAAAACAGTTCTATTTAGAGATATTCAGACTAGTATTTGTACGCAGTTTTAATATCAAAGCAGTTCTATTATAAACAATTCAGTTAAGCATAAATACGCAGGTTAAATGCATAAAACAGTAAACGCCAACCACCGTTTAGTTCTATTCAACCCATAGATAGGACCCTAATCAGGTGCTACCACTCCGGGCCAGAGTGGACCTGGGAGCAACGGCAATAAAGGAGTACTCCTCAAACCCCAAAGCTCCAGGAATACTGGAACCTCACCATCAGATTGTTTAGTGTCATGTCCAGGACACCTATTGGCGCGGGGGAGCGTCTTACCCCTCTGCAGAGATGCAGTCGGTATATTCTGGGCAAAGCTTCTTGGCATTTCTCAAGGGAATGAAACCTACAACCCTTAAATTTGTATATATCTGTCTACTAACAATCAAAACAACTCATCGTTTAACATAGCTAGGAATTTAAACTTTGACCTATAACTGACAACCACTCTGATGTTAATGTTCGTTGGTGAGAGGCTGAAATCATTTCATAAAAAA